>OY744612.1:8163568-8718568 GCA_963556255.1 Allolobophora icterica
ATAGTTTCTCTCTTCATAGTTTCTCTCTTCATAGTTTCTCTCTTCATAGTTTCTCTCTTCATAGTTTCTCTCTTCATAGTTTCTGACTTCATAGTTTCTCTCTTCATAGTTTCTCTCTTCATAGTTTCTCTCTTCATAGTTTCTCTCTTCATAGTTTCTCTCTTCATAGTTTCTGACTTCATAGTTTCTCTCTTCATAGTTTCTCTCTTCATAGTTTCTCTCTTCATAGTTTCTCTCTTCATAGTTTCTCACTTCATAGTTTCTCTCTTCGTACTTTCTCTCTTCATAGTTTCTCACTTCATAGTTTCTCTCTTCATAGTTTCTCTCTTCATAGTTTCTCTCTTCATAGTTTCTCTCTTCATAGTTTCTCTCTTCATAGTTTCTCTCTTCATAGTTTCTGACTTCATAGTTTCTCTCTTCATAGTTTCTCTCTTCATATTTTCTCTCTTCATAGTTTCTCTCTTCATAGTTTATCACTTCATAGTTTCTCTCTTCATAGTTTCTCTCTTCATAGTTTATCTCTTCATAGTTTCTCTCTTCATAGTTTCTCTCTTCATAGTTTCTCTCTTCATAGTTTCTCTCTTCATAGTTTCTCTCTTCATAGTTTCTGACTTCATAGTTTCTCTCTTCATAGTTTCCCTCAGAGTGCAGAGCGATGTGCAGGACAGTTACGCAGCTTCAGTCAGAGACAGTTGTTGGAGATGATCTTGCCAAGACTCATCTTGAACATCTATCACCACTGACTCTGGATAAATGTAAATGTAAACGTTTTCCTACAGCTATCGTGTGGCCTCAACCTATCCATTTTGTAATGAATCGATCAGCTGCCCATTTGAATAGGTGCCAAACCATTTAAGGTCCCTGTGTACGGACCATGGTAGCCCAAGATTTAAATCTCTGAAATAAGCCAGCATCAGGGGGTGGACTGCGCCGCGATCCACATGCTCTTTTACTCAGAGGAGTGTGGGATACAGCTTATGTTATGCTCTAACCAATGTAGCTAACGGGGCCATGTCATAACTGAACAAGAACGATAATTGATGTAGGTATAAACCCTATCAGAAAGGATTAGGGACAATATAAAATTTCTGAAGCGACAGGACTTCAAATTAAGTTACATGTAGTGTGTCATACGAGGCAGTGCCAGAGAAGTCACAAGTTTTGTTTGATCTCATAGTTAAGGATGTCCTAATCTTATAGCAACTGAGATATGAGATACACATGCATACAATAGGGCCAATGACCCTACAACTGGACCCAGACCCACTCGCCCTGAGTTGCTGCATTATCCTGAGACACAATTGGCATCATCCTGGTATATGGGTGGCCTTATCCAACATTCTACCTTTAGGGAATTGAAACCTGGTAAGTAGAGGCAAAAGAAAGTCAAGAACTCTTCACTTTGTGAATGGAGACCTGACAAATGCATCAGATATGTAAAATTTTCATTTATTTGCACTTCATGATTGTAATGTTGGTGTTGGTGGTCATGGTGGTGGTGGTGGTGGTGGTGGTGGTGGTGGTGGTGGTGGTGGTGGTGGTGGTGGTGGTGGTGGTGGTGGTGGTGATGATGATGATGATGATGATGCATTTACATTTCCTGCTGGAATACAATAAAGGCCAAATCAATACATGCTAAAACTTAATTTGCAGTTAAACTGCCAATAAGGTAATTTACAGTCATGAAATCATCAGGTTTCCACTGCATTGTTATTTGGCATTTAGGCATCACGAATTGACACATGACAGTAAATAATGGATGATGATATAACATATATTACAATGAAGACAAGCACCAAATGTGATTACCTGATATGTTAGCTTGTTTTGTTCCTTGTCTGCAAATGACCAGGAGTGACTAACAACATTGCAAAGATAATCTTCAACGAAGAGAATGGTGTTTGCAAACTTCTGTTGAATATACTGCTTTGCCTGATCCTTGAACAGCTGGTGAGATTCATAGCTACAAGTAAAACGATGCAATGATAAATATATTTAATCAACTACATACAAATTAAACTTCAGGCAAGTGCAAAAAGTCAGTCTATATGGAAACAATTTATGACAATGGTAAATGAACAAGGACCGGAAGTTGGGTAATTGTTGCATTGATTTTAAACTGATCATTGATCGCTCCCATATGCCAGACAATGTGGGCACACGTTCTTTTTCATGCATTAATCTGTTTTTATGAAAGTCTTCCATTGAAAATATTATTATTATAGGACACATAGTTCAAGAAACATTTTTACCTGGATATATGAAGATTTAGCTACATTAATTTAGATCTTTATAAGCCATGTTAAGATTTGTTAGAAAGCTCCTTTGTAAGGTTTTTAAAGGGTATGTATGTATGTATGTATGTATGTATGTATGTATGTATGTATGTATGTATGTATGTATGTATGTATGTATGTATGTATCAGAGCACTTGTATTACGCCTTTTAAGTAACCCATACGGGCGTGTTGAAGCGGTTACCTAGGAATCACCGAACAAATGTGTCTTCAGTCAAGCAGAAATGTTTGTTTCCTGAACTGTTAAAGATGCTAGTGATCGTATGTCCAGTGGCAGACTGTTCCAGAGAAAGAAAGGTGCTATATAAAGACCAGATACACACGTGCACACATACATATACATACATATATATATACATATACATATACACACATACATACATCAGGACACTGAATGATATTTTAATTTTGTGAATGAAGCAGGCACAACAAACTTAAGACACCCAGGCTCTAAAGTCTTAGATCAATTAGCCTCACAAAAGTTTTATCCATCGGTTAATCGTTTTCAAACAATAAACAGCCGACACAGATGTGCAAGACTGAAAAAGACGTACTCTTCTATGGAGATGACCAGAGGTATTTCTGACCAGAGTCGGGCATATTTCACAGGAGTAACAGTCTCCTGTGGATCTCTGTCCACATGCATATGCAACAGAAGTCGACAAAATGAAGCCCTCAGCTCATAGGGCAAGACTTCATCCGACATACATCTACAAGAAAACAATGAAAATTATCTGTTACCAAAAATACTTTTTGATGCTCTGTGCACAATTATAACGTCATATAATATATAACGTATATATATAACGTATATATATATATAATATATAGATATTATAATATAAGTAACAAGATGACACTGTTCCAGCCAACACTGTCCAAAAACACAAGAAATGAAATCAATGGATAAGATAAGATGGTTTACAGCTTCTAACGAACAATCTGTTGGCAGCCATAGAATCCTGGGCAGATCCAGGGGCCTAATCCAGATCCTGGACATCCAGGTGGACATCCAGATGCAGATTCCTGGATGATCAGGTAACTGTGTGCCACATTGTTCCTCATGGAACAATGTGGCACATTGCGGATGGGAATCTAGGGCTGGGATCTACACACTATTTCGTCCTAGTGATTTCTTAGACTTGCTTGAAAGGCATCATATTAAGTGGCTAACATTAGGTCTGGAACATTAGTTTGAGCTTTTGGATGCTGCACTCAGTTTATTTGCATCTAAAAATGTAAATGTACACATCTTTTCTATAGTGACCCATTCCCATTGACCCTGTTCATTTTTCAATTAATTGATTGGGTGAGATCCTTCAACACTGCTTCCCGTTTGAACTGGTGCCTTGCCCTTCAAGGTCCCCGTGTACGAACTGTGCTACGTATGTTCTTATAATCATCAATGTCTGCCAACATCAACATTTATAATTTATCTCATCACCAGCTGTTTTGAGGTGTGGCATCATACATACATGGTCTTCCCCTTTTCACTCTCATCATCACCAGTTTAAAAACATCGTGTGGCATCACATATACTTGGTCTTCCCCTTTTCACCCTCATCATCACCAGTTTAAAACATCGTGTGGCATCAAGGGTCGTTGACGTCCATGTTGACTATGTTTTGAAGCCTTCATGGTGTTCTTTCATGTCTTTCAAGAGTTTTAATTTCTTCATTAGTATTTTCTGCTCATTTCCGGTCTTGATCGTTGAACATCATAGATACTAACTAAACTTAAGTTACATTCTCAATGGTCAGAGCTGTAATGACCATTCCCATTGACAGATGTAATCCCTTTAACAATGCAGGACAGAACTTAAACAGATTGATGTCTAGTCCAGAGGTATACAATTGTAATTGTTATCATGTCAGTGTCTAATGGACAAGGCATCAACCTGTGGTGCACCAAAAGTCATGACATAATCAGGTCAATCCAGAAGATCACTCTATAAGGCAGAGACAGAGAGGCAACAACTGGTGGTTACACAATTATAATTGTAATTGTAATCAAGACTATATATAGCGCCACTCATAATCAGAGGCACTCCTGACCCGCGTCAGTGTCTTCACTGAACAAAGAGAAATGTTTTCAGATGCCTGCGGAACTGGACAGGAGAGAGAGAGAGAGGAGGTCAAGCCTAAGGGTCTGAGGCATGCAGTTCCAGCTGGAAGGGCCCACAACCGCAAAACTACGAGACTGGGCCATAGCAGTGCACATCCGAGGAACAACCAAGTGGCCACGGGCAGATGACTGGAGAGAGGCCCGACCAGGCAAACTGGAAACCGGGTGCAGTAAGCCCTGAGATACAGTGGAGCTGAGCCAACAAGACAGTTACGCATGAGGGAAAGGATCATAAATTGGATGTGTTGGTGAATGGGAAGCCAGTTAAGGAAGAATGTGAAAATGTGACAGTGTGAAAAGAGCAAGTCTTAAGTTTAGAATTAAACATTTATAAGCAACTGAGCAGAATGGGTGGATGCAGGAAGAGAGTTCTAAACTCTACATATAGATGGGAGGAAGTGTAAAAGCCGGATAAAGGTATCTGTGGACTATAAGACGTTCCCTGATACTTGATAAGATTGCAACAGCAGAGATCGGTGTTTAGGTTTCTTGTATTCATGATCAATACATACATGCGTAATAGTTATTCACATCGAAGGCAGGGAGCCCAGCTTCAGCACCTGAGTTGCAAGTTCTCCCTGTCAGCTGTTTAACTTTTCTCCATAATGATTGAGTTTCTTTACGCGGGTCCACATGTTGTTATTCCTTCTTCTTAGCTCGAGAGATCATTGTTCCTGTCCGAGAGGCCACAGCTGATGCCTCTTCAGTCCTGCCTGAGCGCAGAAGTCTCAGGCGTCGTGTATGGCAGATCAGTTGTTGTCACGGACACCTCTCGCAGAGGATAGAACTCATTCATAAAGTATGATTTGATAAAAGACGTCCCATGCAGTCTGAGGATATGAGATGTTGTGAAGCTGGGCAAAATCTTAGTCACCAAGGGTCAGAAGTATATTCATTTTGGTTAGGAGTCTGCCACCTAAACTGCTTCTTTCTGCTCTTTATATATGGCTGGTAGAACCAGATACGTCGTGGCTACTATTGCCCTGTGATCAGTTTTTATCGTTGGGGTCACAACCTTTATACAGTCCTGGTGTGGAACTCATAAGCATATCCAGAATACTCTTTCCACGGGTTGGAGTATGCACCTGTGCAAGCTGAGACTGCCGTAACATCCAGTTGATTAAAATCACCTCCAAGCATTAAAGACGCATCTGGTTCGGTCCACAGGATGTCCTCAATCGACTCTTCAATATAATTCATGAGTTGACTCAGTTGATATATTGGCCTAGGCAGATGGTATAATGCACCTATAAACAAAGCAGCCTGTCCATCTGGATGTTTCTGCTTTAAATGGGTCTCAGTTTCTATGGCCACATCAGCTTTGTACCCTATGAGATCTACATGAAGCTGGTCGAGCGCATGTTCTTTGATGGCCAGGCAGCAGACATTAAGCATGTAGACCACTGAGGGAAAAATCGAACTCCCAGGAGAAGGCTCTTCCCTGAAAGGAACCGATTCCTCTTGGGCCAATGGAGTAAACATTGAGAAAGGCTAAGAAGAGCGAGCTGTGAAGGCAATTGGTCAACATGGGTCAAATACTGATGTTCACATCATGCTTGAGACACCTTCCTTCACAAGGCATATAGCTCGTGTAATATATGTACCCATATATATATATATATATATATATATATATATATATATATATATATATATATATATATATATATATATCCGGTACATATATTACATATATAACCAGGCTGAGCTCTTGGTCCCCCGCACGCGGACAGCCATTATGCAGCGCCGTTCTTTTTGGTCGCTGGCCCCGCAACCTGGAATGGCCTTCCTGTTGCACTCCACCTGGTCCCTATGACTCACTCTACCTTGTTTCTTACAAACTTTAAACCTACTCTCTTTAGCCGTGGTTGGACTAGGAGCACTTCTGAGTAGATCACCTTGAAGGGGCGCTATATAAAAGCCCCTTAATAATATATATATATATATATATATATATATATATATGCATATATATATGTATGGGAACATAATGCTTCATATATCATTCAACATCAAGCTTTCCGCAAGTGTTTGAAAAACCATTCTTTTCAATCGTGGTTTAGTGTTGTCAGATCAGAAGTGTCTCTTGAAGTGGTGCTATACAAATTTACGATTACAATTATGATTACGAACATCAGCTTAACATAGATGAACTGAGAGTAATCTATTCTTCACAACAGACAAGTACATTCCCAGCACAACTAACAGAGTTGTGGCACAAACATCACAACTATGGTATAATTGTATTCCATCATCACATAATATGGACATCAGAGTTGAATCAGAAGCTTTTTATTAATGCTAAGACAAACATTCACGTTTTATAAAATAGATATTTCTTGTAAAGAGTTGTATATATGAGTCCTTCAGCCAATTTGCAAAACTATCCACTTTCTTAAACATGATATTCGCACATAGAAAAACACTCTTCCCTCAAAATGTCTTGGTTTCATTGATGAAGAAACACTGTTAGCAACTTACCTAAGAATGAGATCAACATCCAACTGAACTGAAAGTCTGTTAATTGCCAAATATTGTCTGTCCAAGCACATATTCGAAAACAAATCCAACTGATGTCTGCAAATACAAATGACCAACACGATTAAAGCACATCTGAGGTCCAGCAATACATGTATATGAAGAAAGGCACATCTGCCACTAAGTACATCCTGCTGAGGTTTCTTCAGGATGGAAAACGAGGCATGAAACAAAGTGTGGCTAAATGTATTGGCCCATATGTGTCAGATAGCTGGAGCTAAGTTTCACAGAGAGCAAGTATATATATGATCCAAAATGTAAGTAACAGAAATGAACAGTTTCAAGACAACAAGGACCAAAGTTTAGCACAAAGTCATGAGAAAGACACAGCAGAAGGTAAACATAGCAACCAGTAATTCTTATGAGTTTTAGATCTAGATTTCGAAATGGAAGTTTGGTAAAGAAAGAGATTGTCAGAAACAAATCATGCAGGTAGGTTAGAAGTGACTAGTTGGAACTAGATGATTGCCCATCACATATGATGGGACAGGGAGAGGGAGAGGTAGGACGTATTGGACGTGACCAATCGATGCTTCCCCCCTCAACCTGCCCTCAGATCATGTGCCATATTGAGGGACTGATGCTGGGAGGGAAGGAGGGAGAGATGGAGGCAGTGACAGGGAGAGGTATGGAGAGGGGTGAGAGGAGGGAGAGGTAGGGCAGGAGTGAATTTCTGGCGCCTAACGCCGGCCGCCGGATGCATCGACTGCAGCCACTAATCAACTGCAGTCGACCTACGCCCACTGAAGCAGCATATGCAACTCCAGTCGATGCATCGGGTATCGACTGGAGTCATCCTATGGCCTCTGAAGCAGCATATGCAACTCCAGTCGATGCATTGGGTATCGACTGGAGTCATCCTATGGCCACTGAAGCAGCATATGCAACTCCAGTCGATGCATCGGGTATCGACTGGAGTCATCCTATGGCCTCTGAAGCAGCATATGCAACTCCAGTCGATGCATCGGGTATCGACTGGAGTCATCCTATGGCCACTGAAGCAGCATGAGCTACAGCTTTTGTCTTACGACAGACAGATGTATACACAGAGCTGAGAAACTATTTTTAAGGATAGGCAGCAGAAATTCAGGCAATGATTGTTCTGACAGGAAGACGGATGACCAGAAAGATTCTGCACACCTGTGTGATGGTGAACAGAAAAGACTGACAGAAATACTAAACAGTGCAGAGAATACTGTGTATAGTCTCCTCTAAGTTTAAAACCTATAGCAGGGGTGGGCAAACTTTTGGCACCTGGGGCCACATTACAGGCCAAAAATATTCGGAGGGCCGGATAACAAATTTGTAAGTTTCAACAACGACTAACATGAAAAGAAGTTTACTTATTCATAATATATTAAATGCACTTTGGCTGTTACTAATGACATGTATGCGACTGTGAACATGGATGCATTTAATTAGCAAGTTTTCCATAATCCGGAGTGATGTGCTGGTTGCAATTCACAATTTGAGTTCAAGTTTAGATCACTTTGCTGAGACCTGTATTTTTGTACTTGAATTTGTTTATCTTCATAGTTAAAAATCTTTGATGACAGATGTAAGTGGATGCGAATAACACAAACATTTTTAAAGCAAAATTTTTTAGATTTGAGAATTTTTCTTTCCTGAGTGAAGAAAAGAATATTATCAGGTCTGATCTTTTGAGCTGTTCTTTGAGAACAATAATCACGTTGTGGGTCGGTTAACTCCAGCTGAAGTTCCGTATATGAGCTAATTGTCAATGTCAAATGTGAACGGTATAATAAGCACAGCAAATTCAGTCTCCACTGATTTAAAATCCACAAATCATCTGGCGAACTCTTTGTCGAACTTGACAGCTGAAGGCTATATTTTTCCTACCCTGCAGTTTGCAACTGGAGGGTAGGATAGTTCCCGTAGTTTCGTTCTTTCATCTGCTTTGAACGCAACATTAGCTTTACTTGAATGGATTATACCTTTGCGTATGCAGATCATGAGCAAAAACCTCTGCAGGGAAGTGGGGCAGATCGGCAGAGTTAATGCATAGAGTTATTATTAAAGACGAAACCGGAATAGTAAGCAAGAGAGTTGCACCACTTGAGTAAAATGAAGAAAACTTCTCGCGGTGCGAATTTTTAAAACATTTTCTGAAGAATTTGGGGGGCCGGATAAAAAATGTTGGCGGGCCGGATCCGGCCCGCGGGCCGTAGTTTGCCCACCTCTGACCTATAGCAACAAGCATGTAGAATACAACTAGGAATATACCAAGGGGAAAATATGATATAATATGAGGTTGTGACTTGAGTACAGTCCTATATAAAGGAGTGTCAGCTGTTCTGTATAGTCTTATATGTACAGTGTGCATTTGTTTATGTGCTATTCTGCTTAACGCAAAGTGGTGTTATGTCTCACAAAACCTAACGCACCATTTGGTTAATGCTCCATAAAACAACTTCAGTGTAACGCTAACTTTGCATTAACGAGTCTGCACTGTACTTGAGTAGAGTGCTCAGAGAGTCTATGCACCTATCAAGACTTGCCTGTGAACTGCTCGTTAAACCACCTGTTCTACACACCTTGTCACCTTGTGCTGTCGATTCGTTGAATCCTAGCGACTGTCATGGTCAACCTTCTCCATGTGCTCCGATTTCTCGTTGCCTCTCTCAGCTCCGAGATGTTCATCTTCAATGCCTCCTGTATCTCGTCCATCCATCTCCTCCTTGGTCGTCCTCTCCTCCTTCTGCCCTCCCCACACGCCAACATCATCTCCTTTTCCAGCCCATCTGCACGCATCACGTGTCCAAAGTATGACATCTTCTGCCTGAACGCTCTCTGCCCCAACGTCAAACTCCCTCTCCAGTGTCCTATTTCTTCCAGGATATCCTCGTTAGTTCTCTTCTCAGTCCAAGAAACCCTCAACATTTTCCTCCAGATCCACATTTCACATGCCTCAACTTTCTTCTCCAATGCCTTGGTGTTTGTCCATGTTTCGCATCCGTAAAGCACCACTGGTAAGATCATTGCTTTAACAATTCTTGTCTTCGTTCCCAAACTCACTGATTTGTCCTTCCATATTTTTTCCAGTCCCTGCGTTGCCGTCTTCCCCAATGTAATTCTCCGTCGTATTTCTCGTTCGCATCCACCTTCACTCTCCATCATGGCCCCCAAGAAACAGAAGCTTGATACCACCTCTATCTCCTCTCCATCTACCTCAAAGTAACTCCATTTCTCAGTGGTCATTATCTTCGTCTTTTTTATATTAAAGTACATTCCTGCTTTCTCGCTTGCACGTTTTAGCCTTCTGATGTTATCCTTCAGTTTCTCCTTTTTTTCCGCCAGCAGTGTTGTGTCGTCCCCATACCTTAAATTGTTCACTATCCTTCCAGCTATCCTCACACCCTCTGCCTCATCATCAAAACCTGCCTCCCTCATTATCCTTTCTGCATATAGAATGAATAGGTATGGTGATAGTATACATCCCTGTCTGACCCCTTTCTTTATTCGAAAACTTGCCGTGTCGCCATGTTCTGTCCTGACCACCGCCACCTGATTGCCATACAGGTTCTTGAGGAGAGTTATCAGATGCATGGGTATGCCCATTTCACTCAGGGTTTTCCACAGCAGAGCATGATCAACGCAATCGAATGCCTTACTGTAATCTATAAAACAAAGATGTACCTCTTGTCCATATTCCCTCTGCCTTTCCATTATCCATCTTAGGTTTGCAATATGGTCTCTTGTGCCTCTCCCTTTTCTAAATCCTGCTTGATTTACCAGCAGCTCTCTCTCTATCGTGTCTTCCATCCTTTTGTGGATTATCTTTAGGAGTATCTTGCTCGTATGAGATATTAGCGCAATGGTTCTGTAGTTCTCGCATTCCTTAGCATCTCCTTTTTTAAATATGGGTATAAAGATCGATGTTTGCCAGTCCTTCGGCCACTCCTCAGTCTCCCAAATCAGATTACACAGAATTGTTATCTCTCTTATCACTCCATCTCCAGCTGCTTTGATCAGCTCAATAGGGATTTCGTCTGCTCCTGGGGTCTTGTTATCTCTGATTTGTGTAATTGCCCATTCCACCTCTGCCTCCATGATCTTTGGTTCCTTGGCGTAATCAGTTGTAATCGCTTCTTCGTTTCCCACCACTCTGTCATCGATCTTGTAGAGATTTTCCGTATATTCTCTCCACCTGTTCTTTGCTTCCTCTTTATCGTATATTATTCCGCCATTCCCGTTTCTTAATGAGCCGTTCCGTGGTGTGAACTTGCCAGTGATTTTCCTCATTTCCGCAAACATCTCTCTAGTTCTTCCCTTTTTTCCCTCTTCTTCCATTTCTTTGCATCGATCGTTCAAGTGTCTTTCCTTATCCTTCCTTGCCTGCTTCTGAAATCTCCCGTTCAGCACCTTGACTAGGTCTTTGTTTCCTGCTGTTCTCGCACTTCTCCTTTCTTCTGCTATCTTGATTGCATCCTTGAGCATACAGAGATATGGTAAATGTATGGCTTGGAGCAGAGCTGTACCGATGCATCGGGAGCATTCATAATCAGGCCGATTATTAGAGAAATCGGCATAATCGGTATCGGCAAAAATGTATCGGCGCCGATGCAAATTATTATTGTACAATTTATGTTTTTTGCACAATAATTGTTAAAAAATAAAAATGAGCATAAATATCTTATGTTTTGTTTCTTATTATTGATTTATATCTAGCACTGCACTACTAATTAGTAGGCACCGTAGAAACCAAGGAAGTATTATACAGTTTACACAGGTATGGGAAAACTACAACCCGCGGGCCAGATTCAGACTCCCAACACTTTTTATTCCACCCCCAGCACTTTATCCAGCCCACGCAATTCTTCGTAAAATTTAAAAAAATAAAAAAATTCAAATCACGAGAAGTTTTGCTCATTTTACAGATGTGGCGCTGCTTTCTTACTATTCCGGTTTCGTCTTTATAATAACTCTACGGATTATGGGAAACTTGTTAATGCATGTTCACACTGTTTGACAGCTGCACCTCATTATAGAGTATAATATTGAATTTTAGAGCCAGAGTATAATATTGAATTTTAAATAAGTAAACTTTTTAATGTTGGTCATTAGTAAAAGTTTTTAACAAATTTTTCTCGGCCCTCTGAATTTGTTCGCGTTTGATGTGACCTAAATCGCCCACTGTGCACAACATTTGCCCACCTCTGCTCCAATATATAATCCTTGCACTGGCACCACGTCACCAGCGAGATTCAAAGACGTCAAGCTGAATGTTTTTACTTTAGAAATCTCTACAGTACTAGTATGTCTATGTTTGGAAACCAAACATTTTTACTAAACAAATAAAAAAATAATTGGCTTCATACGCGGGGTATCGGCTATTGCAATAATCGGCTATACGCGGTATCGGAATAATCGGCAAAAAGCCTTATCGGTACAGCTCTAGCTTGGAGTGACTCTAAGTTGACTGTATGTCATCATCTTTCAGCTTGTAGTATTGACAGATTAAACCACAACAGAGATATATGGGCTTTGGCTTTGGAATGCAGCTTTGCTAGAAATGACAATCCATTACTGCCTTTTCCATTCTGATAATGGTGCTACAGAAATTCCAAATAAGAATAAATTTGATGCTTATTCAACTGTCTGAACCCTTGACCAATCACGGGCTTTTTCTGAATCATGAATATTTATCCAATGAGAGTGTAATATTTCTGCAGGTTGGTCACAGTATGAGTGGCACAGTTCAATCAATCAATCGATCAATCAACTAGGTATTTTTATAGCACCCCTTCAAGGAAACAATTCAGAGGCGCTCCCAGCCCAACACCGGTGAAAGAGAACAGTCTTTAGAGCAGAAAAGAAAGTGGTGGATGATTCTTGAGGAAGAGACCACAGCTCAGAAGGAAGCCCATTCCAAATTGTGGGTCCAAAGACAGAGAAAATGCGCTGCTTGAGGACAGATTCTCATTCACAAAAATCCTAAGGCTGCAGACACTTTATTGTGATTCTCAGTACAAATAATTTAGCACTTTAACCTTGTCATAGATGGGTATGCGAATCTTTTAACAGTTACAGGCAGATCAGATTGCTGGTCTAAAAGCTGCGGTACAGAACATCATCATTTCCACCAACTGTTTAGGGTACATGAACAGAGAATGAACATGGCAGTGTACCTGTAGTATGTAAGTAAATCCATGTCCTCTCTGCTCATTTCCTCAACTGCTGCTGCAATTGACAATTCACGAATGCCTTTGTGCTTCCTACCATCATTCCAAAACAAAATGACTTCTTCTTCCTCTTCTTCAAATGTAATGACTGGTTCTCTTGGACTTGAACTTAAGTCATCCAATTGGTCAACCTCCAGTTCCACTTCAACCTAATCAGAAGACAAGACAGTTTCTATCTTAAACCAATGAGTCTATGTCTATCATGTAAACTATGATATAGCATCTCACCTTTTTCAGTAGTTCAACATAGCATAAAGCATGACTAGCAGTAGTCACTTACATGGAAAAGTATGCCTTGCTATAGCACCACCAACAGTGGCAAAATTACTGTTCTATGGCATAACTGGCAGTCATATCAAACTTTGCTGTTGCATGACCACCAGCAGTAAAGTACACTCTGCAACAACTTGACCAGCAGTCGTAAAGTACACTTTGTCATGGCATGACTGGCTGCAGTAAAGTACCGTATTATCTCGGGTATCAAGCACACATTGTATATGCTTTGCATAATCATACAGCCATGAACAGAATAGCATCACATGACATTGTTAACATGGCTATATGCTCATGAGAGTCTCCCATTAGTTAATGACCAATAACTGAGTAAGTAAAGTGCCTGGTGGACTTTGATCCATGACAAAAGGCAAAGCCAATGCTGTGAGGGGACATAATTGTTGGTTAGGGTGGTGCGAACGTAATGGTAAAAAATTTTTTTTCTGAATTATTAATTGTAATAGTGTGAAAAAGTTGTGTCTATAAGAGGTGAACTTGTGGCTAAATTTGTCAGTTGCTAGTGCTATTTCTTGAACTGCCCCAACAACTTTGAAATTTAGCACTAACAGTTGCATGCAAAATACTAATACGCGATTACTTACCATAACGATTAATACACATTGCGCAAGTGATTACCAATATATTTGTCACAAATAACTAAACAACCCTTCACTAAATTATACGTTTGGTCATTGAACATTTCTAAACACAAATTTTAAGAAGTTGAAGATCATTGTTTTGGACAGTTTGGTAAGTTTTTTCTCGTTTGCTTAGGTTTATTTACTTCTATGAAGGTAGGGCCTACTTGGTTTTCTGATGCATCCATGTCTTCTTCGTCTGCTAAGCTTTGACTCTGTACTGGATCTAGAGCTGTACCGATGCATCGGGAGCATTCGTAATCGGGCCGATTATTAGAGGAATCGGCATAATCGGTATCGGAGAAAAAGTATCGGCGCCCCCATTCAAATTATTTTACAGTTGACGTTTTTTGTACAATTTTCGTTACAAATAGAAAACTGAGCACAAGTGTCTATGTCTTGTTTCTTATTATTGATTTATATTTAGCATTGCACTACTTAGCAGACACTGTAGAAACCAAGGACCTGAAAACTCCTTGATAGCCCTTATACAACGTCATATGCGTAGTTTTTGGGCGAAACTAAAATAATCGGCTTCATACGCGGTATCGGCTATTACAATAATCGGCTATACGCGGTATACCGGAATAATTGGCAAAGGCCTTATCGGTACAGGTCTGGATCTATTTCTCTTTCCGCTGCGGAATTTTGATCATTACTGTCTGCTAATGTTTGTTCATTGCTGAAATCCAATGTTTGCGACATCTTAGGTGCTCGGGCAGCTTCGCTCATGCCGCTTCTTTAGTCTAGTTGATGCAATCTTATCTTGACCGCCAATAATCATAACTCTAATCGTCCGCTGATCATGTAGGAACTCATGTTCATCGTTTGGCACCTTTCTGGCGTTGGGACAGTTACAATTGTCAATGGCAAATTTGCAAGCTTCGATGTAAAAACTTTTTCTCTACATTTATGTTAAGAGTTTGCCATTTTTACGATATATACTACTACTTTTTCGACCTAATAGGTCTGCGATCGAAATTCATCGTGGAATGCTCTTATCGCCTTGAGAACTCTTGTATGTGAAACTGCCACGATGGAAGCTTCTCTCCATATAAGTCTTAGCTACGATGTGTCTTGCTACGATTTCTGTTGTTTGAGTGACAGTAGATTCTTTGGTTCCTTCCGTGTTGACTCTGTTGATGTTATGGTTAATACAATTGTAGTGCCTCATAACGTCTTCATAAGTTGGCAAGACATTTTTCGGTAACTCGCACGAATATCCAAAATCAGTAGACCTACATTTTTCAGCGGTTCTTGTTTTGATTTTGGATAACTGATCGAAAAGACTTCTTTTAAAAAAAAATTCCGATAAACCGAATTTCTACAAACTTTTATACATGACATTGATAATATTATACAATTAACATCGTGCCCTGAAATATGACATATGACCTGGTAGGCAGGGGCATAACTTTGGTCTAAAAAGTGGGGATACCAATTTCTTCCATACACGAAGCAAGGCAAAGACCGATTTCTGAGATGGCTCAATTATGAAATATTGATTGACATTGTTTTAAAAGTGGGGGTGCGGTACCCCAGTCCAAAAACTGGGGTACGGTACCCATCGTACCCCCACCCTCAAAAATTACGCCTATGGTGGTAAGCCCACTACCGGTTCGCTTAATATGGAGGATTGAAGGGATGAAGGACATTGAAGAATGAAGGTTCGCCTTAATAATGAATTGGCTCTAATGCACTAGTAACAGAGGTATAGTATCGAACTTCGACGACGTCGCTGGGGCACCTCAGAACTTCAAAATATTTCAACCAAATTTTGAAGAGTCATTTACTTTTACTAAATGCAACTTTTAAACGCTATTACGTTTGTAAATTCGCACTTTAGTTTTTTCGCACCACCCTATTGTTGGTGTCTTTTATTCATGATTCCTTCTTCTTGTCGGGACCAAAGCCCTAGGGGATTAGGAAAGCAATCATTAATTGTTTCTTTTTATATTTTATCATTTACAATTATTTATTAATTTATGTATTACATTGTTTCCTAAATATACATGAAATCTAAAACAATTAAGGAAAAATCATAAAAACACAGCTGTCCCTAACCAAAATACTGGGTAAGACATTTCCTCAATCCTTAGGGATGCATAATTGTAATTGATATCTTATATTTATACAGTGCAGTCCAGACATGACCTGACAAGATATAACCACGATGGAAAGCAATGGTTTTCAAATACTTAAAAGAAAAAGGCAGAGAAAGGCCAAGGAGCTCAAGCTGCAGGTTGTAACGCAAATTATTCCAGAAAAATTGACCAACTAAACAGACGCTTCTTTAGTAGGCCATGGAGGTGTTGAGCACCTTGCACAGCAGAGTGAAGAAATGTGCCACCAGAGATGGATGATACCAAAAGGCAAAGCTCCTTGAGACATGATGAAATGCAGCCTGCATGACAATTATGCATAAGCATTGCCATAGTCAACTTCCGTGCCAAAATTGTCACATCAGCGATGTGGCAACTTTGAATGGTAAGCAGGCAGCATTCATGTAGATCAGTGGTGCACAACGTCCGACCTGCGGGCCAAATCTGGCCCCCGACGAGTCGTTATGTGGCCCGTGATGTCCAACAGGAAAAGCGACTATTTATGAGCCAGCACTGACATTAAGTCTACAGTGACTTGCGCACTGTGGTTATTGGAAAAACCATCAGTATTATAGTAATATAGATGTAGCACGAGTCCACTTTCTCTATAACTTTTTATATTTACTTTTATACTTGTTTTAGTGCACACGTCATCTTCACAAATTTTGACATGCATTCATCCTAAGTGGAGTCGTCAAACTTGTTTGGCCCCCGAAGGGTTCAAAGAAATTATTTAGTGGCCCTTGGCCGAAAAAGGTTGTGCACCACTGATGTAGATTGATAATTTGGCACACATGGTGAAAAGCAAGTTGGACATACATTCTTCCCAGGTGCAGAAAAATTCAATACCCACAATGACAATGATGATGATGACGATGATGATGATGACAACGATGATGATGATGACAATGATGATGACGACGATGATGATGGCGATGAAGATGATGATGATGATGACAGTGACAGAGATGACAACAGTGATGAAGTACCTGAGTTTTCAATATCTGCGTGTCAATCAATATGTCTTGATTGTTGTCTGCCAAAACTGATTTACAAATCAGCTCCTGTGTGACGGCTATGGCCACGTTGTTGGAGACACAGAGATCAGACAAATAGTCCAGAAATCTAAAATTTCAACCCAATCATTGCATTGCAACTAATCACAGATGTTTCCTCTAGAAATTATTGCTTCGTTAAATTCCCTTACTAGCCTATTAGGAAACACAAGGCAGTGTCAGCATTATTTCTAACAAATTAAAATACAATAGTAAAAAATTAATCAAAGTAATAAAGAAAATCTAAGTTATACATGCAAACAGCTAGAAGTATTACTGAACTAAATATTTTAAATACTATGTATCAAGTTCAAAGTTCAAACAGAAAAGAACATAAACATTCAAATAAATAGTTTACACACAATACCATGGACCCCAGAGAATTCTTGGAATGACACCATTGACATGATTGTAACCAATAGGATGATGCAGAAAATACAGCACAAAATGAGATCTCCTGTGGTACGATGACAATTTCTTAGATGAAGGTTTTTGTGGGTCAGGTGTTGACCCACAATGACTACCAGATGATAACAGTTTCTACAATGGGCAACTTGCATGACAACTTTTGAATTTGTAGCTCAATTTAATGGAAGATATTATTTCACAAGAAAGCAGCATATCTTCTTCTTCTTCTTCTTTTCCTTCAGGCTCGAATTAATCCCTCTTTGGAGAAAGCAGCATATCACATATCATTATACCATAATGCAAATTTAGAAAACAACACAGAATATAAACATATCATATTCACCAATAAAAAGCACTGCTAAAAACTGATTCTTCTATGGCATAGGTTGTCTGTCTGAGCTTAAACAGAGCAACACGTATGCAACAATTTACTCACTCTGCTCACTCGCATTCCACAGCCTAACATACAAGAGCATGAAAGCACAATATGATTTTACAAAAATCAAAATGATTTTAAAACTCCAGGACTATTGATCAACTCTCCCTTGTTCGCTCCACTGACCATCTTGACTCTGACCTTCACTACTGGATGTCGTCTAACCGTCTCTGCCTCAACACTCCTAAGGCTCAATTGATCTGGTTTGGGACTAGTAGTCAGCAGCTTGCTAAACTCAACTTTCCAATCACTGACTGTGAAATTCCCTGCTTTCGACTCCTCCCTCACATTCACAGAGCATATCTCCAATATGACTCGCTCCTGCTTCTTTCAACTGAGCTGTCTCCTTTGAAATGAATGTCAGATTGTAAACAGGTTTATAGTTTCTGTACTCTTCTAGATCCAGCGACAGTTTCTTGAGAATTGGAGTGGCGATTGCATGCAACTGTGTTACTGGCAGAAGACCTTCAAGGAGAGAGGAATTGCACATAGCCACCAAGTATGGCAACAGGATGTCAATACACTTTTTCAGTAGAAAGAAATTCTGCCATTGGGTCAAGAGAGCATGATTTAGTTGGTGACTTCATCTGCAGCACAAATGTGAGAATTCTCAATAATGGTGGTGTTGCAGTTGCTGACCTTAGGTACCAAATAGTCTTATGAATACAACTTTGTCAGTTGCTAACTTTATAAAGCTTCCTGCTGAGAGCATGGCGTGCTGTGTCCCACCTCCTCTGCTGGCCTTGTTTCATTTAAGCAGTTTTAACATGGAGCTCCATATCTGTGATAGATTGCCACACTTCAGAGCAATCTACTCACTCCATTACTGACTCCTTCAACCTGTAATCAACATACTTCTTACGAACTGCTTTTGTCCAGTTAAGCATCGTCCATCGTCTTTGACCTCCGATATCGTCTCTCCAGTATCTGGCAAATGCAATGAATCCAATGCATTTAGCACTGAACCTGAAGAAATTTACTGATACATCGGGAACAATGAGTCGCCAAGGCAACCTCTCTTGGTCGAGGGTCGAGCAAGGGCGTTCGCCTTGATACCCCTTAGCTGAGTGGCGGCATTTCTCTTTCAAGTTCTCTGTGTTGTCTGTAGGGCCCCCTCCTCCCCGCATCTCTCTCTTCATAGGTGGCGTTCCTTTGAGTCCCCTATCCCTCCTCCTTTGCTCTCTTACGACATCTCTTGGCTGATGGCCGCATTTCTTTGAGCCCCTCTCCCTCCTCCTTTGCTCTCTTTTTACGATATCTCTTGGCTGACATGCAGCATTTCTTTGAGCCCCTCTCCCTCCTCCTTTGCTCTCTTTTTACGATATCTCTTGGCTGACATGCAGCATTTCTTTGAGCCCCTCTCCCTCCTCCTTTGCTCTCTTTTTACGATATCTCTTGGCTGACATGCAGCATTTCTTTGAGCCCCTCTCCCTCCTCCTTTGCTCTCTTTTTACGATATCTCTTGGCTGACATGCAGCATTTCTTTGAGCCCCTCTCCCTCCTCCTTTGCTCTCTTTTTACGATATCTCTTGGCTGACATGCAGCATTTCTTTGAGCCCTCTCCCTCCTCCTTTGCTCTCTTTTTACGATATCTCTTGGCTGACATGCAGCATTTCTTTGAGCCCCTCTCCCTCCTCCTTTGCTCTCTTTTTACGATATCTCTTGGCTGACATGAAGCATTTCTTTGAGCCCCTCTCCCTCCTCCTTTGCTCTCTTTTTACGATATCTCTTGGCTGACATGCAGCATTTCTTTGAGCCCCTCTCCCTCCTCCTTTGCTATATTACGACATCTCTTGGCTGACATGCGCCATTCCTTAGAGTCACCTTCTCCCCCGCCAGTACCCCTGAAGAACAGATATAACGGGCGAAAAATTTGCAGAAAGAGATTCTAGCAGAGTACATAATAGCAGATAAGATACGTTTCAGTACAAGGAGCAGATTGAACAGCAATACATCTTGGTCATATTCGCAGAGTGATTTCTACATTATTCGTGCAGTGATGAATTCTTTATTTTGCTGACTACTTGTGTTTGTCAATTCGTCTGTTGAATAAATGTTGAACCATTGAACTGTCGACCAGTGTGACAAGTACTCTGACAGATCACGAAGACTGAACCTATGTGCTCAAAGGCAGCGATAGATAACCGCACATTTTCCCTCTAACGAACGACTCAGCCTGGATGGTTGAAGGAAAGTTAGCGACAGTCCTCATAAAAAAAGAAATGATTAAATCACCACCTATTATGACCCAGTCTGTACACCTACAGAAAGATCTGTAAATTATCTGAGATCCAGATCCAGAGGCCAAGTCCTTCAAATGTACTAATTGGTGGAAGAGATACCTCCCTTATGGCAAACTTGCTTCAATAAATTACTGCAATTCCACCATGTTTTGGATCGGAAGGACGAACGGAATCAACAACAGAAAATTTCTGTCATGCAGAACGAAACAAACAGATGTAATCCATTGATCGACGCCAAGTTTCTGTGATTATCAGTGCAACCAGATGTTTGTTCATGCATGTAAAGATCTCACATTCAACCAGCCTAGAGAAAATCCTGGCTTATTGTCACTTAAATGTATGCCATCTGGTCAGGTGATTTCAGTGTTGTTTAAGTTGAAGATGACACAACTTGCATGACTTCTATAGCCAGCTACTGAAGACAGCCTTCTCTACACTTCATTGGAGCAGATGGTCATGGTTGAGTGACTTCAGTTGACAGCTGGTATACAAGAACACAACAAGACGGCATCCAACTAGAAAATCTTGAATCAAGTACAGTTCAGTTAAACCAACTAAACACTTTCCTGTCTTAAATAACTTACAAAACACACTGTCGCAGTTGCCACCAACACTAGGCGCTGATAGATTAAATCTGATAAACAAAACAGTCTCTCCACTAGCTGCAACACCTATCATTAACTCCATGATTACCCAAGGATGTCTGGTAGCAGACTTCAGCAAGTTAAACATAATTATTGTCAGGAGCTTATAAAAACATGCTGCATGTTTAAAAATGAGAATAACAGACCTTGGTTCTCTTTTTGTTCTCACTAAATTAACAAAAGTGTCGATTTCTGAAGCAGTTATGTGCTTCTCCAAAAGCTTTCGATTATTGTGCAGCAGAGCAGTAATTGTTTCCTCGGCAAGAACATCACAGCCAATTTGCTTCTGCATAAATGGAAACTCCTTGGCAATGTACTCCTGTTAAAACATTTAATAATGAAAACAATTATAAATCTATGGCATCATTCAGGTCACAGACTGGCAGTCGAAGGAATGCATTCTATTCAAGCTGAAGAACAGATTTCAAACACATATAAAATAAGAAGATGGAGGAGTGATCTACTCAGAAGACACAGCTCTAGAAGACTGTCATTGTAATCTGACATTTACAAAGCACCAACTCAAGAATAAACTCATCAGATGTCCATTCCAAGTGAATTGTCCAATCATGGATAAGACAAGAGCACTGCACTAAGTGCATGTATGGGAAACAAATCATCCCAGTTCAATATACTGAAAATGGCGCACCTTGTCTAACACTGGGAACGCAGTGCACAATTCTGCTGAAGAACACAGAATTTAAAAACTGTCCTTTCGAAACATTCTTAATGCTCTTAGAAGGACACACAACTTTTGCATAGATAGACATAGACAGACATAGAGAGACATTGCATCATATTTTCTGTATACAATTGCTTTATTAGGATAAGGGAATTGTATACGAATATGATGCAAAGCAATCAATCGCATTTACTTCAAAACGTACTTTCAAATGAAACAGAATTTCTGGCAGCCCATTGCTGCCCACATGAGGATGGTGTGGAATCCTTCCACTAAAACCTGCAACTACACAGCTACATAGGCATGTACATGGTCACAAATTATGACTTCAGTTTAACGCAGCCCTTGCCATAGCATGGTACTTCATTTGTATCCCAAATTGCATGTTATAGTCAGGGTTCAGTATATTGGGATGGAGTAGTTTACTGATCTGCAATATGCTGACAAGGCTCAGATTTGGGATATGCTGACAATGTGGCTGTTCTCACTTAAATGCTGGAGGTCCTTGGAGATAATGGATCAGGACGCAAATAAATTCAGACTAAATCAATTGGGTCATGTCAAAAATCCAGATGACAGTGGCCTTATACTCCACCATGTTTCATGTACAGGTAGTGGGACACCAGGTGGAGCTGGTTAGTTGGTACCTTTACCTCGGTTCGCAGCATAAGGTCAATGGCAGCAGTGGACCTGAGCTATGGTGGTTCATGGTCATTGCCAAAGAATGCATGAGCAACATATAATGAAGGATCTGTATCAACATCTGCCTGGACACCAAATCTCTGGTAGTTGAGGCATAAGTACACTGGCTGTATGGTGCTCAGACCTGGATGCTAAACAAGGAACTGAAGGTAAAATCAGATGCCTTTCAACAGTGGTACCTGACATGAATACTGCACATTCGTTATATGACTCATGTCACCAATGCGAAGGTAAATCGATACAGCTGAGTGCCAGGAATCATCGAACCAAGGAGGCGCTGGCTATTTGGACATGGTGACTGTAACTATGCATTCTGATGGTGAACAGAACGAAGCAAGATCTCTTAAAGCTATGACATCTGGTCCCAAGAGGTTGGAAAAGACCAGCTGGATGCTTTCACCAAACATGGAGAAGTGTGATGGAGTCCAATCTGTGGCCTGTGCTTTATCTTAGACTACACAAGCCAGTAAGTGTAAAAACAGAGTTCAGTGAAGCAACTATCTCAATTGCGTTCTATAAAATTATATGCAGCTCTATTATAATAGCTTTTTTACGTTGTAATCCAAAACCAGTCAATGCACATGACGTAGACAATTGTCTGACTGATCACATGTAACACTCTGTTGCCCATTACCATTCCAAATCAACTTATTTGATTAAACCCTCACCCAGTTTTAAAAAATCTGCATAATATTCCTTCGTAGGGCCTACTAGGACCACCCTGGCCCAACGTCGAGCTTTTGCTGTCACAGGTCCGTCTGCCTGGAATGGTCTTCCCTCTCGACTACGAACTAAACTCATGGTGGGAATCTCCCCAGCATCTACTCGCTTGCTCAAGACGTTTCTGTTTCCACAGGGCTCATGCACTGAGTAGTCTATACTGCAAGAGGCGCCTTATAAATTACTAGATACAATACTATACGATACGATGTGTAAGAACATCCAATGAACTGTAAGGCCAAAAAATATAATGGTGTGTTTTCGGTAACAGAGTTTTAAAAAACTGGGTAGGTAGGTAGGAAATATTTTTTCCTAAAATATTTTTACACAATGTTATTTCATAGCGGCCGTATCACCTTTTTGTTTTCTTACGTTTTGCGAACAAAGAAGATGTAACTAAATAAACACCTTGCTAAAAACAGTTCAGTGTTCCTTAAATTTATTTGTCAGTAAATTAAATGTTAAAAATGTTTTCTTTTATTTGTCAGTAAATTAAATTTTAAAAATGTTTTCTTTATATATGCTAGAAGTCTAATATTTTCACAAGTTTAGTTCATCAATATCATTTTCTGGCAGCCATCAACGATAGTCTAACGAAATAATTTCACTACAGCTTGTACATTTTGCTTATTAAGTTGTTGTAAATTAACATACTATTACTATGAAATATGTTTGTTCAAACCTTGTTTTCTGGGAAGGAGCACACTTCTCTGCCGATATCATCATTTCAAATGCAAGTTTCACAGATGTAATTACAAGGGCTGTTGTCCAGGGATTGTTTTAACGTGCAATGAAGCACAAAATGTGCAGCGATAAATTGTAAAGTGCAGTGATGAAAGGCTGTTTGTGCAGAAAATGTATTGCAATTTATAATTATTTATGATTTTTATTATTGAAACCCACTATAGACTCGCGATTCTGTGCAGTGATAAATTTTTCCTAAAACATCCCCTGCTGTTGTCGTTCCCGTAACTATACAGAGTGTGGCATGGACTCTAGGCATGAAAGAGAGTTAAGAAGCTGCCTTGCACAGCTTCAAGGACACGCTGCCTACCGGTCGAAGGAGTAAGGAAGGGGACAGTACATGGCGAAGAGAGTTAACAATCTGCATTGTGCGGTTTAAAAGACATGCCACCTACCAGGCGAAGGGGTCAATACACGGCAAAAAAGAGTTTAGAAGCTGCCTTGTGTGGTTTCAAAGACACACCTCCCTACAGGCCAAAGGACTTCAAAAACTAACCACTCTCGCTCGACCGTCGACCGAGAGCAGTCACCATGGTGACCAATTGTTCCCCATAGGCAGGGCTGGTTGCTTAGGAGGCTGAGGCTGACCTTGAGGCTGATTGCTATAAAGGAAACTTTACTTGTACTATGATACGTGCGATAGCCTAATCGTCGATATTGCTGATACATTGAAATACGACGGTCGGAATTGGTAAATAACCCTGGCAAGTAACCGTGGGAAAATCCCTGACTTTCAGGTGTATTATCTCCTCCAACCCTCCCACGTTTGTAAAAACTGACTGTGGAAAACTTACAGCCCATTTATTGCTCTAATTAACGGTGCTCTTATTTATGTAGAAAGACCGCTGATTTCCCAACATCATCTGCTTTAGTGAGCACACCTATAATGTCGCAATTCTGCACCTTTAGCATGGAACACAACGTTTCAATTGTCGGAAATCTACAACTCTGACATGCAATGAGTTAAAACCAAAATTTTTAAAAAATTATCCGAGTCACGCCAAAAAAGTGACTCGGTCATGTTACCAGAAACACACCATTTTTTTTGGCCTATGGGCTACTACTACTTGGTATCTCACTGTTCTTCTGAGTAACTTACAAGTCAAGAAGTGCTTGTCTAACAATAATTATCTAAATACATGATTTCAGCTACATAAAAGTTACCTGGTTTTTACGATAATCATGCTGTGAAAGCTTCAGTATGCGATAACAAAGACGACAGATCTGTTTGAACTGAGCGTGTCGCTGGTCTGCAAGGTCATCCATTTGAAGCACTTCACCTTGACCATGTTCAGCAAATGGAGCTTTTAAAATCTTAAAAATCTACAAACAAAGAAAACCTTTGATTTTCCAACTTAGAGTTAAGATTCAAAAGGCAGCTTTAATTTCAAACCCATGCTTGCACTGATGCATAGTTTGACTTCTTGTGACCTGTCATGGCAGCTAAAATAGATTTGGAACCTTTTATTATATAAAATGTCATATGTCATTATTGATATATGTGATCGATCTACATTCCCAAAGAGCAGCAGATTAATTCCACATTAAACCACACATTTATATAAAATTTCAAACCCCCTCCCTGCATAGGATATCCAGCAACTTCTCAGCATTGTAGTTGTTTTTATCATAGAGTACTGTGTGCCAATTCATAAGAATCCTTAAATTTTTCATAACTGTAATCGTAAACTTTAAATTTCTAAAGTGCTACTCTAATATCAAGCATAGGGCACTATAGCTTATTAACGTGTCAGATATGTAAAGTGAAGATCTGAGTCTAGTTGTCAGAGAGACCAAAGCAGTTGCTACGGTGGGTTTCACTGGGGGAGAGAAAGCTTGGAAGGGGAAGGATTGGATGGATGAGGGTAGGAATTCTGGAAGAGGTGGGTGAGCAGCATTATTGGCAGGGAACTGAGAATTTATGGAATTCATACATTGCATTGATTCCGATTCTTCACCCAAACTATGGCTACACTGACTCACTGCCTTGCTATCAGCCCTCCAACTCGACGGTCAATGTAATGTAATGTAATATAAACGGTTGTAAAGCGCTCCTCACAGCAGAGCTATTCAGAAGCGCTCTCAAAGTGATAGGCTCGTGTAAAAAGAAAAGTATTTAAGCATTTAATTGAAGCTGGTGAAATTTAATTGAAGTATAGTTGATTAATATCTTGGCCAATTTCCCTCTGTTACAATTATACTGTTCTGCCATTAACACAGATTCACAAAGTGTAATTTTTTACATTGAATTTTCTTGACTGTGAAAGATAGAAGTAGCACAACAAAAGAAATGTGAAAACAGACCTGCTTCAAAATGTTCTGCTCTCTGAGTAGTTTAGGTCTTTCTCTGTCAGGATTTGTCTGTTCCACATCAAACGGATCACCGGATACATTTTCTTGGTAAGCCACAAAATAAACTATATCAGTCAAAAGCTGACTTGTCACGCTAGAATGGAAAAAAATAACAACATAAATGTTGTACTTAAATTATGCTCATGAATAAAACCAAAGAAACTTATTTCAGCAGAATACTGTAGGTCATTTCAGGTTGTTTCTTGTTGTTGGGTGAGCACTACTCAATAATCTGGTAAAATAAGACTACACCATAGAAACCTTGGAGCATATGCTCCATCCAACAAATAGGGGGAAGATCTGTCAGTGTGTGTGCCACCATTTTAGGGGGGGGAGGAATGGGAAGGGGAAGAAGAGAGGGAAAATGGACGTTGCTCCAATGACTTAGGGGGGGATAGACGCCCCTGCATGATGTATCTATGTGCAGCAACTTTCCCACAATTTTCAAGAGCTCTTCAAGACACCGTAACAATGCTAGCCTCTTCTTTCCCACACAGCTATAATCACTGATGGGAGGAAACATGTGGTCTGAATTCATACTGAATTCATATAGCTGGCCTGAATTGTGCTGCTTTCTCTAAGATAAAAAAAAGTTGAGGGTTGACAGGGCAAAGCAAGAGAGAGACGGCAATAGAGAGAAAGCAAGACAGAGAGAGCAAGAGAGAGTGCAAGAGAGAGACAGCAATAGAGAGAAAGCAAGACAGAGCAAGAGACAGCAAGAGAGAGACAGCAAGAGAGAGACAGAGACAGAGAGAATGCAATAGAGAGAGCAAGAGAGAGCAAGCCAGAGAGAGACAGAGAGACACAAAGCAAGAGAGAGGGAGGCAGGAAGAGATGAACCGTTCCTTGCAGACCTGCTCAACGCCTCCTTGGCCTCCGGGTCGGTCCCAACAATCCTGTTCAAGGAGGCCTACATCATTCCTCGTCTGAAGAAGACATCCCTCCACCCTGATGGGTATTATCCAGCTACCGTCCGGTCTCCAATCTATCCGTGCTCTCGAAGCTGCTCGAGCGCGTCGTCTGCAGACAGCTCACCGACTATCTGACATCATCGGATCTTTTTCCGCGTCACCAGTCCGCCTACAGGAAGTTCCACTCGACGGAGACGGCGCTGCTAAAGGTTTTTACAGATTGATCGAGGTGGTCGATGCAGGTGACCACGCAATGCTCGGTCTCCTTGATCTGTCCGTGGCGTTTGATGCGGTGGACCATCAAATTCTTACCGAGTGGTTGGCGAGGACGTATGGTGTGGGGTCCATGGCACTAGACTGGTTCCGTTCCTATCTGGGTGGTAGAGTTCAGTCAGTGCACTTCAATGGGGACGTCTCGTCCCCCTGCCTGCTCACATACAGGGTGCCCCAGGGTTCAGTGCTTGGACCCCTGCTTTTCTTGCTCTACACGGCTGACTTTGAAAGCCTCGCAACTGACCTGGGCATGTTGTCTCATTTTTACGCAGACGACTCCCAACTGTACACCAGTGACTGCCCGTCAGCGGTGTACCGTTCAATGAGCGCATGGTGCTCGCCATCATAGGCGTAGACTCTGGGGGGCAGCCGGGGCACGTGCCCCCCAATAATTGAGGAGCCAGGGCAATGCCCCCCCCAAAAATCGATAGGAGAATTTCTTAGAATATTAAAATATCATGTTAAAATATAGACAAATTTCTTCAGAAACAGAAAAACAGAGACACAGAACTTAAATACTATCAGAAATTCATAATGAAAACAAAGATTTATTTTTATCTTCAATATCTTCAATATGAAACAAATCTACATGTAAACAAAACGCCCCATTTCACACGCATTAACGTAACACTGGAAGCCTCTCCAGACCAGAGGTGAAAAAAGTTTTTTCGGATTTTGGTTTTAAATATAAAAAAAGAAAACCCCAAATTTTTTTTTAATAAATTTTTTACTTTTAATAAATTTTTTATTTTTGTACAAGTTATTTTAATAACATTGATTTAATGATTCTTAATTTTCGGAAATCGCAACTGAATTAAACTGAGTTGGAGCTCTTCTTCGTGCCATTTTTCATGATTTTTATGATCTGAAATCCGAAAATCTTAAAAACAACAAAAAGCATAAAAACAAAAAACAAAACAAAACAAAAACAACTTCTCATCTCGAAAAAACTTGTTTTTTCGCACCTCTGGTCCAGACCCCATCCCCCCCAATATTTTGGGCAAGTTTACGCCAGTGCTCGCCATAGAAGGATTTGCCGCATGGATGGCTTCCAATTATTATGTCTCAACCCAGCCAAGACCGAGCTACTGTGCTGTGCGACGCATCGTCAGTGTGGCTGGATGGATCTCTCCCCATTGCTCATTGCGGGCGCCTCCCTGGAGCCAGTGGTGTCCGTCCGTGATCTGGGAATCTTATTAGAATCTGACCTCTCCATGAGGACTCATGTTGGTGTGACCATCGGCCGATGCTTCCGTCAACTCCGTCTCATCAGGACTTGTCTCAAGTCGCTTCAAACCGTTGCCGACCGCAGAGTTCAAGGCCACCAGGACTGCTGTGGCCTGCTTCATGCTCTCTCGGGTAGACTACCGTAACAGTCTTCTGGCGGGAGCACCGAAGTGCCTCCTCGATGGGCTGCAGTTGGTCCTTAATGCTGCAGCGAGGCTACTCTGCGGTTGGCAATGCTTTTACACACTCCGCTGGCTGCCAGTTCTCCAGCGCGTGGAGTTCAAGCTCTGCTTGATTGTTTACAAGGCGCTCCACAGCATGGTACCTGACTACATCACCGACTTCTGTAGGATGATGTCGTGTGCTGCGAGTATTCGTCTGAGAGGGAGTGTGCAAGGGGACCTGTTCATTGCTCGGACTAGGACAAAGTTCACAAACCGGGCCTTCTCCGTCACTGGACCGCATTGCTGGAACGGCCTTCCACCCGAGGGCTGTTCTGCGCCATCAGTTGAGGCATTCAAGTCCCGGCTCAAGTGTCATCTCTTCTCCAAGCCTTATCCTTCTGATGAATATGACTGGATGTTATGTTAGGCTGTAGGTCGTGTCTGTACAGCGCCCTTGTAGCGGCATGGTCGCGTTACAGCGCTATACAATTTGTCCGTGTTATTATTATTATGTCTTTGAGCAAATAAGAGCTTTTGAGCAAAATGAAAAGGAAGTAGACTTCAATGAGAGAGAAGTTGATGATGAACTGGGTTGTGCTCAGAACACTGAAGTGTTCTTTACAAGGGTGGTAGGAATAATGTCTAAGGCACAATGCTCCATCCTGTTGTTAGGACCTACACGTCTCAGTCTCAGCAGATCCCTCACTCTGCCATGCAAAGTCACCTGAATGTTCCAGTTCCACCATTTAAGAACTTCTCCAGCATAGAAGCTTTCTGGAATACATTGCAACCTCAGGCTTTGTACCTTGCAATTCAGACTAGGAAAACTCTGATGTTACTGAACTTGTAAACCGTGTAGCACAAGGGACAAGTACACTTAAACATACCACACGGATGTAGAAAAGGGATGTAGGCTTATATGAATTTCAGGTATGCTAAACCTATTTTGAAACAAGTAAATGTTCTTTGGGTCACCACTGGGCTTAGAAAATAACTTTACAAAATTAATCAGTACCGCCGATCGTTGAGTGCTATTGTTCCCTTTTCAAGCTTTGTCGCAATTGTGGCAAGCACTTTACTAGCATCACTAGCAAAGTCTAGATCTCGAACTTCCTGTGGTGAGACAGGAACAACTGCAAAAGCCTCTTTGTCCTCCTTAATGGCAGCACAACCAACCTTAACAAGGATACAGAAAACCATTATAGTTACATCTTTAAAGTACCACAACCAACAAATCAATAGTAAGAATCTGTAAACATTCCTTATGGATCATTATGGATTATTATGGATTATCATGGTGTGTCAGATTATTACTTTTGTACCCAAAGTAAGTGTAATCGCTCAGGAAGAAACCATCTTGCGCTAGAAGCTGCTAACGAGAATCTGGAAAATCAGGCCTCATCCAGGCCCTTACCCAGCCAACCATCTTTTGGATGGGTGAAAAATATTTTGGACAGGCATAAATTGTGCATGATTTTCATCCAGCACCATTCAGTTTCTTCTCTAAAGCCATTTCAAGCATTCAGATGACAGTTCTGTAAGGAGCAGAGGTTGATATTAGGCTTTGTAAACAGCACAGGGCACAGTAAATGGGCTCGAATGGCGGCGGGAGTAGTAAATAGACCCAGAGTTCTGGTGCATTAGCCTGCGGTATGACCCAGAGTTCTGGTGCATTAGCCTGAGGTATGACCCAGAGTTCTGGTGCATTAGCCTGCGGTATGACCCAGAGTTCTGGTGCATTAGCCTGCGGTATGACCCAGAGTTCTGGTGCATTAGCCTGCGGTATGACCCAGAGTTCTGGTGCATTAGCCTGAGGTATGACCCAGAGTTCTGGTGCATTAGTCTGCGGTATGACCCAGAGTTCTGGTGCATTAGCCTGCGGTATGACCCAGAGTTCTGGTGCATTAGCCTGCGGTATGACCCAGAGTTCTGGTGCATTAGCCTGCGGTATGACCCAGAGTTCTGGTGCATTAGCCTGCGGTATGACCCAGAGTTCTGGTGCATTAGCCTGCGGTATGACCCAGAGTTCTGGTGCATTAGCCTGCGGTATGACCCAGAGTTCTGGTGCATTAGTCTGCGGTATGACCCAGAGTTCTGGTGCATTAGCCTGCGGTATGACCCAGAGTTCTGGTGCATTAGCCTGCGGTATGACCCAGAGTTCTGGTGCATTAGCCTGCGGTATGACCCAGAGTTCTGGTGCATTAGTCTGCGGTATGACCCAGAGTTCTGGTGCATTAGCCTGCGGTATGACCCAGAGTTCTGGTGCATTAGTCTGCGGTATGACCCAGAGTTCTGGTGCATTAGCCTGCGGTATGACCCAGAGTTCTGGTGCATTAGTCTGCGGTATGACCCAGAGTTCTGGTGCATTAGCCTGCGGTATGACCCAGAGTTCTGGTGCATTAGCCTGCGGTATGACCCAGAGTTCTGGTGCATTAGCCTGCGGTATGACCCAGAGTTCTGGTGCATTAGTCTGCGGTATGACCCAGAGTTCTGGTGCATTAGCCTGCGGTATGACCCAGAGTTCTGGTGCATTAGCCTGCGGTATGACCCAGAGTTCTGGTGCATTAGTCTGCGGTATGACCCAGAGTTCTGGTGCATTAGCCTGCGGTATGACCCAGAGTTCTGGCACATCAAATAGCATCTGACTATTGTTTCTAGCGCATCCTTAAACCGCATGATATGTTTAATTAATTCTTCTATATTTAATATAGATTAATTATATTTACACTCTTACACGATTTATTTATGATATTGGATCATTTCAGACGTTGAATAAACTTATTTCTTGCCGCAACGTTTTAAATATTTTATTTTAAGTATATTCAAATAAGAAAAAGACCTGCAGAATTTCTTTTAATAAAGTTTATTAAACTGAAACACGACGTCTTTATTTGTAAGTTTTACACACATAGTTATGAACCAGAAAATCATTTAATCCAGTGTCAGAAGTTAACAGATTGGCAATAGCATGAACGTTTTTATTTCTAGCCCTATGTAAGCAGTAAAATTTACAATAGTGTCCACAAAAACGACTGACAGTACTTTGTAAATGTCTCTCGTTAAATATCCAGTTTACACAATGGCGATTCAAAAAAGTTCTAAACAGAGTATCGGGAGGTCTTCCAAAAGAGTCAAAGTATTTGCCATAGGAGGAATTTTCAACGTATAAGACGATCCAATGCTCTCCAGGTTTGTCGTGCGGATCTGTGTTACAGACCATCAGAAGAGGTCCACTTTGGTTCAAGGATGTAGGTAGACGATCACACGCAAACACACCCAAAAACATAGGGACACACTTTGCATCTTTCAGTAGCATCGACTCAATTCTACGACCATTCATTTTCAGTTCTTGTAGTCGAAAATGATGTTTCTTGAGCGATCAATTTCCAAAATATTCTCAAATTCTGCGAACGCTATAACGTTGATTGTGTTGGCTAGCGCTTGGGCAAATTTCATATCCAGCCGAATATTACCTTGTTTAATCAGATTAAAATGATCACCCTCGGCTAAATCGGCAGTCAAGTCGAATGCATAAAGTGCATATCCACCAGGAAAGTCCTCTCGTGATATTAGATTTCCTTCGTCTTTCCGGTTCCCATAAATAATGAGGCGTATGCATTGATAAACTGATTGTTTGCAAAATTTAACTCCAAAGGTTTCACAGATTGCTGTTGACCATCTAAATATACCTTTAACTGAGACAGATGCATATGCTTAAAGTTGAACGGATTCTTTGTATAGCTGCCGTTAAATGCATCGTTGTCCACACAACCTATGACGATTCTAGTAGGTAACTGCCCAGAGAAAAGACTTTCTTGAGATGCATCCAGATTACCTCTCGGTATGGTAAACGTCTTGCAAACTGCTCTTCTAACGGGAAATTTTACATTTCCCTGTTCAAGCGCTTTCGCATGTGCAAGAAACACCGAGGGACTGAGCTTTACTTTTCTCACATATAACTTGCATTCTAGAATTCGAACTTTATATGCAGCTCCTTGAACGGACGACATGAGGCAGAAGGCATCTTTATTTCTAACAAGTCGCACTCTTATATTAATATCGTTAGGAATAAATCGATCCTGAAAAAATAGATCGCTATGAATAGATCCTAGCATGTCGACAACACGTCCTTCGTCTGTAAATGTACTGCGTTTCTTTAATCCAAGGTTTTCAGCATTGACATCGTGCGGATTAGCATCTTCGAAATGAGTTGCAATGTCCTTGTAATACAAGGCTGAGGTAAGCTGCGAGGTTTTGGCTGCATCACCATAGCTCAGAAGGGTTTCCAAGTAGCTGCGATAAGCATAAGTGTTATTTGAAGGTGTCACAAGGGTATCGTTTAAGCTGATGTCAACTTCCGAAAAAAGACTGTGCAAAAATAAGTTGATCGGCCCAACATGGTCGTCGGTTACAGGTTCGTTGTTTGCCTTTATAATTTGCGCTCTAACGTATAACTGAGTGTTTGACAAGTCGAGATAGTCTTGTCCGGCTCCGGTAATACTAAATTCTATAGGTGTGCCCTGCGAAATTGTGGCTATCGGATTATATTCGACATATGCACCACTTTCTATACTAGTCTGCGTTGGAGGTACGATAAACAGATCCAATTCGCTCTTTGTGCACTCACAAGATTGTGGATGAACAAATGCCATGCTTAATCTTTGTCGAATATGTCGTGTTTCACTCTTTTAATAGGCCTCTTTAGCGTCCTTTTCAGCCGCTTCCTTCCACTGCCACTTTGAGTATTGAAGTCATTGGACGTGGTAAAAGCTTTTATACCTTCTGGAATACGTCTTCTGCTAGAGTCTTTAAATTGTTGACCCTCAACAACGTCATTGGCAATCTGCAACCCGGTTCTCAAAAAGTGTTTTCCAAACGATTTAGCACCAGTTTGAATCAACGGCCAAGCGCTTCTGAAAAGCCCGCTCAGAAAACTTCCTATTCCATGACCACGCTGCATGCGCGCGCCTTGGAATATGGGCATACCATTACCACTCTGTTGCAAATAATAATCTTCGTACGCGAGTCGACTCGCATCGCAGCAAAACTGTCTTTTCATTGTAAAAGATATGGAATTTTACAAAGTCTAAAATGAAGTGTAACCATCACCTTCCCGTATTCGAATGGTATGGGTTTGCCAGTATCCGTCCTTATATCTATTTCTATAGAGTCAAATTTTTTCCTTTGCAGTGGGACGTAGAGAGGTTTTTCATATATCGTATTTATGCTGTCACCGTTTTTACCAGACACATGAACGATACGAAGTAACGGAGCTTTTGTATCACCCACGGGGATGTGCTCCAAGACGTTACAATATACATACATGGAAGAAAACCCTCTATTTAGATCACATCTATGATCGGCTTCCCAGAGTAATGGAGTAGTATTCGGATTCGTCAACGGACTCTGTCTTTCGGATATACCAAGCATTGCGCGCATATGAGGTGAGAAGTATATGACTACATCTTTAAAAATGACTGCACTGACACGGTTCGTGATATCGTTATACTTAAACTCTGTAGAATTCATGTTGTCATGTTTAAAAGTCGTCTCTTCTATATGTTCGTTTAACGTTTCTACAAGCTCTGACGGCGAGTCGTAATATCTCGGAGGCAATTCAAACATACCATGCGGATGAGATATGACCCCATTTCTTTCTATAGTCTGTGTGTATATGACTCGCCCATCAAGCTTATTTAAATTGAACCAGGTGTGTTGATATTGTATTTCGACCAATCCAACTTCCCAATCGCCGGACAGCGATATATCATTTTCTAACCGCGTGGTATAATGTGTAAGCGTGTTGTTAGGATAGTAGTGCATAGAACTATTACTCGGCAATGTCAGGTAAAAGTGCGCCATGATAGAACAAACGGTGTAAGGTCTCCAAAGTACTTTCTTTGAATGAACAATCAGACAACTACAACTTGAATATATCGGTTGTCCAAGAATTAAAATTATTGTCATATCCTCGCCATTTAACAAAATATTCGGTTTTCCCTCCGCGCTTACGACTTTTTAATATTTTTTCTATTTTGTAAACATCATCTTCTTTCAAAATCTGCTGCAATTCCTCTTCGTAGAATCTACCTTTCAATTTCTCTCCGTTTAAGTCTGTCAATTCATAAGTGATTGGATCTGAGGGTATTCGTGCTTCAATTGTGAAAATTTCATCCGTCCAAGAAGGTAGGTAGCCCTTTTTGAATGCAACTCGAGCTTTGCTTATTCTCACTTTGTCACCCACACTATATTTCCATGTTGCACGTCTCTTCTTTTCACCATACAAGCGTTTTCTAATAGCGGGTTCGTCTTCTTTGGTGACTTGACTGGGTGTCATAGCTATACTTCTATGATATGTGTTATTATACGAGTGTACCAAATCTTGTAAAACATCGGTATAACGATGGGTGTTTTTGTAAGTGAAATACTTCCACATCTTTGTTTTAAGCGTGCGATTAAACCTTTCAACGACCGAGGCCTTTGTATCGGTGTTTTTGGTGGTATAGAAGGCTATAGCGTTCCTATGCAACAACGCTTGAAAGGTTTTGTTAAGAAATTCTGTACCTTTATCGGTTTGTAAATGTGCGGGGTGTCTATCGACCAAAAGCGTTGAAAAGGCCTCAGTCTTCCTCAGGTTCCAGTCTTTGTTTTAAGCGGAACAACCCAAGCATATTTGGAAAAAACATCTATGCATGTTAAAATATATTTATTCTTATCATTATACTTGGACAATGCAGAAAGGTCAGCCAGGTCGGCCTGCCACAGATCGTCAATACCAACGGTGAATGTTTTTCTACGTCTAAATGTTAATCTAACAGGTTTATGCAGAGTGTAAGCATCTTGTTTCTGTAACCAAGTTCTAACATCTTTAGGATTAATTTGTCCTTTTACATGTCTTTGAAACGTTTTCACACCACCAAAACTACCGGCATGTTTTGGATCAAAATACGACTCCATCAGTACGCTTCCCAACGAACTTTTGCACGAGACCTTCTGTGACTGGGCTTTGGAGTAACTGGTGGACTTTCATCAGATGGTTCATTAATATATTTCCACCTCTCTTCGTTACCGATTAATTCGCGTGGAATATTACATTCCTTCAATGCGTCTGCAAGATGCTTCCAACCGGTTGGATTTGGAACTGAACTTCTTTTTCTGAGCAGGTCGTTTACCAAATCCACGGCATGTGTTTGAGGAATCGTTGTATTCTTCAAAACGAGTTCTCCCTTTTCGCTCCAATCGATATCAGAATTGTTTTTCATGTGAGTCAAAAGTCGTGATGCATGAGACCTCCATTTCGCTGGAACGGTGCTTAACACGGCAGTCTCTAGAGAACTAGTTTTCGAATCGGTCACGGTCTGAGCCTTATCGTCTTTAGCAACTAGATCGCTTAAACTAAACTTTGTTATAACTGTAGGTTTATCAATATTTAAATAACGACTTAAACTGTTTGAGTAGAGTTTAGCTTTTTCGTCGTCAGCAATATTTCTATGTAGTATGTCATAGATTTCGCCATCCAATCTTGATAGTGTCTTGTCCAACATGGTCTCCTTCCATTTCTCAATCTGTCTAGGTTCTACTAAAACCATTTTCTTTGCATGTTCCATGTTATCTGTTGGGGTTTAGAAGCGAGCCTAGAAAGGAAAGCACGGGAGTTAGTAGTGCACCGAGGAAACCTCCCGTCTGAATGAGCCTCTTCTTAGTCTTAACGAGCGTTTTCTTTGACGCCAGGCTTCTCAAATTCTTCTTAAATCGACTCAGTTTGCTCTTCTGCGGAGTAGTTAGTGGCACGTGACCTCTTAGAACGTTCTTAGAACATTCGCATATACAACATAATAGATTCTTGTTACAGTTCTTCAGAATCTTTTTCCTCACTTTGACCGAAGCTTTTTTAAGCAGACTTAGCTTTGCAAGATACTTCCTTAGTTTGGGAGACATTTTAACGCAATGAGTGTATCATGTTCTGTGCGACTGTATATATATTTATTTTCTGACATACACATAATGCGTCTCGCCTGGGAATATGCTTGTTCTTATTCTACACCTCTCATCGGTATCGGGTCTAAGGTCTACCAAGAGATAACCAAATGGATGCATCGTTGCATCTCTGAAAGCTTCGAGCATAAAATTTGACTTTCCGGGAAACATCTGTCGAGCTAAATTTGCAATCTGCGTAGAATCTCTTACGTTTTTGAACAGAACCAAATAGTGAGCGTTGAGACTGATAGTTCTGGTATGTTTACTTTTGTAAAATAGATTTTGCGTGAGATATAATACCGAAACATTTCTGTGATGACTGATCTTCGTGAAAATTTTAGTGACCCTCTCATCCGTTTCACTCATCAAATCGTCTAATATGAGAAGAGTTCTGTCTTTTCCGTCGAAAATATTCAAGTCTGGAAGTCCTTCGTGAAATAGTATTTGGGGATATTTGTCGAAAATATCCTGATATATCCCATAACACCACAATACTTTGTCAACTGTCGGTTTTACCATGTGCTGTAAGTGATCCACAAATCGTAGTGTAAACTGCGTTTTACCACATCCCGAAGGTCCACTTACAATAGCAGAAAAAGGATGTTGCCAGGTAGGATCCATCTTAAAGAATGTCAAGCTGAAGAACGAATTATCATTATATATTCAAATTGAAAACCCAAAAATTATACAATTCATAGGAAGAAATTGTGAAACTAACTCGAAATCCACCGCGCTGCCGCCGCTGCCGGCGCCGCCGCTGCCGCCGCTGCCGCCGCCGCCGCTGCCGCCGCCGCCGCTGCCAGCGCCGCCGCCGCCGCCGCCGCCGTTGCCGCCGCCGCCGCCGCCGCCGCCGCTGCCGCCGACGCCGCCGCCGCCGCTGCCGCCGCCGCTGCTGCCGCCGCTGCCGCTGCTGCCGCTGCTGCCGCTGCTGCGCGCGCTCTTCCCAAAGTTCCTAACACTAAAATGTACCTTCTCTTCAATTCTGCTAGCTCTCCACACTTTACAGTTTTATATATCTTAGCAAATAATTTAGAGTTCTTCCTTCTCTTTTAGTTATCAGTTTTGTATTTCTTAGCAAATAATTTAGAGAACTCAACTATATGCTGATAAATGACAGTCTGTGCGTACATTCCCAACAGTAGAACCTAACGATCTTTGTTTTTGCGCATTTTGTAACTAAATGTATTTAGACACTTATTTGGTTATGGGTGCACGATAGCGTAGTGGTTAGCACGCTAAGCTGCCGATGGAGAGGTCGGGGGTTCGAATCCCCGTCCGGACAGAAATTTGATTCGATTTCTACTCCTGCTGCACCCCATAGCCAACTCAGCTATAATGAGTACACCGACTGAACTCTGTCAGTGGGAAGATGAGACGGTGAGGGTTAGAGCTGGCCGCCTTTCCCTCATATGCCGAGTCTAAGAAACTGAGGTTGCTAACAATTCATATCCATGTCTACCTCGTGGTTAGCTCATGGGTCCTCTCTCTCTTCTTGCTTAAAACGCTTCCATATTATTAAGATGTCAAAATATGTTGACCGTCTGTTTGTCTGTTTGTCTGTTTTTGAAAGAGTACAACTTTTAATATACCTTAGATTATAACATAATATATATTTTAAAATACCATATTCAAATAAGCTTCGCTGTGCTAGGGCGCTATACAAATCGGTGAAGTTCAAAATAATTTAAATGTAGGCTCTACTTAAAATTTATGTGAGAAATAAGTTTATTCAACATGTGAAATGTTTCAATACCCTAATTAACTCGTGTAAGAGTACAAATATAATTAATCTATATTAAATATAGAAGAATTAATTAAACATATCATGCGGTTTAAGGATGCGCTAGAAACAATAGTCAGATGCTATTTGATGTGCCAGAACTCTGGGTCATACCGCAGGCTAATGCACCAGAACTCTGGGTCATACCGCAGACTAATGCACCAGAACTCTGGGTCATACCGCAGGCTAATGCACCAGAACTCTGGGTCATACCGCAGACTAATGCACCAGAACTCTGGGTCATACCGCAGGCTAATGCACCAGAACTCTGGGTCATACCGCAGGCTAATGCACCAGAACTCTGGGTCATACCGCAGACTAATGCACCAGAACTCTGGGTCATACCGCAGGCTAATGCACCAGAACTCTGGGTCATACCGCAGACTAATGCACCAGAACTCTGGGTCATACCGCAGGCTAATGCACCAGAACTCTGGGTCATACCGCAGACTAATGCACCAGAACTCTGGGTCATACCGCAGGCTAATGCACCAGAACTCTGGGTCATACCGCAGACTAATGCACCAGAACTCTGGGTCATACCGCAGGCTAATGCACCAGAACTCTGGGTCATACCGCAGACTAATGCACCAGAACTCTGGGTCATACCGCAGGCTAATGCACCAGAACTCTGGGTCATACCGCAGACTAATGCACCAGAACTCTGGGTCATACCGCAGGCTAATGCACCAGAACTCTGGGTCATACCGCAGGCTAATGCACCAGAACTCTGGGTCATACCGCAGACTAATGCACCAGAACTCTGGGTCATACCGCAGACTAATGCACCAGAACTCTGGGTCATACCGCAGGCTAATGCACCAGAACTCTGGGTCATACCGCAGACTAATGCACCAGAACTCTGGGTCATACCGCAGACTAATGCACCAGAACTCTGGGTCATACCGCAGGCTAATGCACCAGAACTCTGGGTCATACCGCAGACTAATGCACCCGAACTCTGGGTCATACCGCAGGCTAATGCACCAGAACTCTGGGTCATACCGCAGGCTAATGCACCAGAACTCTGGGTCATACCGCAGACTAATGCACCAGAACTCTGGGTCATACCGCAGGCTAATGCACCAGAACTCTGGGTCATACCGCAGACTAATGCACCAGAACTCTGGGTCATACCGCAGGCTAATGCACCAGAACTCTGGGTCATACCGCAGGCTAATGCACCAGAACTCTGGGTCATACCGCAGACTAATGCACCAGAACTCTGGGTCATACCGCAGACTAATGCACCAGAACTCTGGGTCATACCGCAGGCTAATGCACCAGAACTCTGGGTCATACCGCAGACTAATGCACCAGAACTCTGGGTCATACCGCAGACTAATGCACCAGAACTCTGGGTCATACCGCAGGCTAATGCACCAGAACTCTGGGTCATACCGCAGACTAATGCACCAGAACTCTGGGTCATACCGCAGGCTAATGCACCAGAACTCTGGGTCATACCGCAGACTAATGCACCAGAACTCTGGGTCATACCGCAGGCTAATGCACCAGAACTCTGGGTCATACCGCAGACTAATGCACCAGAACTCTGGGTCATACCGCAGGCTAATGCACCAGAACTCTGGGTCATACCGCAGACTAATGCACCAGAACTCTGGGTCATACCGCAGGCTAATGCACCAGAACTCTGGGTCATACCGCAGACTAATGCACCAGAACTCTGGGTCATACCTCAGGCTAATGCACCAGAACTCTGGGTCATACCGCAGGCTAATGCACCAGAACTCTGGGTCATACCGCAGGCTAATGCACCAGAACTCTGGGTCATACCGCAGGCTAATGCACCAGAACTCTGGGTCATACCGCAGGCTAATGCACCAGAACTCTGGGTCATACCGCAGACTAATGCACCAGAACTCTGGGTCATACCGCAGGCTAATGCACCAGAACTCTGGGTCATACCGCAGACTAATGCACCAGAACTCTGGGTCATACCGCAGGCTAATGCACCAGAACTCTGGGTCATACCGCAGACTAATGCACCAGAACTCTGGGTCATACCTCAGGCTAATGCACCAGAACTCTGGGTCATACCGCAGACTAATGCACCAGAACTCTGGGTCATACCTCAGGCTAATGCACCAGAACTCTGGGTCATACCGCAGGCTAATGCACCAGAACTCTGGGTCATACCGCAGGCTAATGCACCAGAACTCTGGGTCATACCGCAGACTAATGCACCAGAACTCTGGGTCATACCGCAGGCTAATGCACCAGAACTCTGGGTCATACCGCAGACTAATGCACCAGAACTCTGGGTCATACCTCAGGCTAATGCACCAGAACTCTGGGTCATACCGCAGGCTAATGCACCAGAACTCTGGGTCATACCGCAGGCTAATGCACCAGAACTCTGGGTCATACCGCAGGCTAATGCACCAGAACTCTGGGTCTATTTACTACTGGCGGGACTTCGGGCAGTCGCGATTTAGTAGGCTCACGGCGTCGGGCAGTGATGACTTTGAATGCTTTTGGATGGGCAACTCTGTATTTCTGGCTAAGGGCCTGGCCTCAGCCTTCACAAATTCAGTGAATGTGCCTCAAAAATGCTTGTAACCATTTTCCATTATTTACAATTCTAACCTAGGGAATAGACATCGATTGATCTCATGTACAGTTACTTGTTACTATATTAACCTAGAGAAGAGTATTTTGTGTGGGAAAAGTACAACGTTACACTGCTAAGGCATTTATAGTGCAGGATGCAGTGCAAACTGAAACAGACATGATCTCCAAATACGCAACAATTCAGAAAACTGTCTGTTAAAAGCAATAACACTCAGATTTCTCAGCACAGTTGTCGACAGATCATCAGAAGTGAGGAGAAACATTAACCCGATTCTCTAAGGCTAGAAGAGTTCACTGTGTGCCTTAAAACTTGTCTTTCCCAGATCCATATTCCATGCAACCCATTGTTATTCCATTTCCTGAATTGCATGCTCAATTTTCATACACTCCTTTAAGGCATTTTAGGTGACCGACCTATCAGTTTTATTTGCTTCACTGGAGAGACAAATAAATGAAGGCAAAACAAAATTCGGACTAAACATGAGAAAAGTGTAGATATTTCTTTCAAATATGTGGAAATGTGCTACTTATAAATTCATTATCATTTCTCTCTATCCAAATTTCAGCAGATTTAAGCAGATTTCATATGCAAATCACACCTTGCACTACGACGCATACCTAAAAGTTCATACGATAGCCTTGACTTATATTATTGTGTGTGTGTTAACAATAGTTCGGCCCCTTTTCCAAAATTCTGGATCTGCTACGTTTAAAAAAAAGTAAAATGATGACACATCTATGCTTAGGACAAAGTTTAATTGTATTCAATCTCTAATTCTTTCTAACATTAAATTACACCCATTATTGAAAATAAGTATTGAAAAATAAGTATTGAAATACAAACAAATCAATTGATTGGCTAACTTATGAAAACCGAGAAAATGAAATATTAATCATGCAATATTATATTCAATATAAACTTTAATATGACGTTTACAATTAAGGTAAAAAAATGTAGAATTCAGAAAACTGTCTGAATTACAAAAATCCAACAAGACTTTTGCACCAAGAGAAGATTGCAGGTAAGCAGTTTGAGTGTGACATAAAATACACTAATGGCAAAAACAAGAAGACACAGGCAGAAGTAAATAAAAATTGTCATTAATCTAATTTTGAAAAATTTAAAATGTTCATGTGTACCTTGAGCATAATGGGTTTGTCTTCTGTAAAATCAATAGGAATTGTTGAACTATGAATCCAAGTATTGGAACACAAATGGTGAAAACGCACAAACGTATTGCTGGACAACAGCAAATCCACAACATATTCAACGGTCATGCAAGATTTAAGAACAACACACCATCTAAATATTCACTGCTTCTATAGGCTACAGTCATTATTTTCAAAACAATCAAAGCAACAATTCACTAAGATAAAACAATTTTGGCAGAAAATTCTGTTAAAAGCAATAACATGAACAGAACAGAAAAAAATGTAAACTTAAGCACAAACATGACCTCTTGTTATCGTATCAAACACAGACAGTGTTTGTCAGCTGTGAATCACTGAAGTGCACATCACCATCCAATTGTATGACTGGTAAAAGCAATACACTAAGTCTTGTTTACATGCCTAAGAAGAAGGAAGCCACAGAGTTAGGAATGGTTGTCCAAAAAGTTGAAATAAGTAAGAATAACTGTTCTAATCTTCTGAAGCTTTCAGAAATGAACTAATAAAAATGACATGCACCAACCACAATATTATGAAATTGACTTTCCATTAAATCATTCAGTTATGCCACAATGCATTTTAAGAAGATTGAAAAGTAGAACCTTTATTAAGTCATGTGATTTTGCAACAAATTTGTAAACTTTGCACCTTCAAGGGGTGCTATGGACAAGGAGCCCATGTGTCACAGATTGCTTGGCAACTTATTTCAGAATATGACCTGACCATAGCGCAGCTTCTATGCTGGACTGTGGCAAAGGCACAACCAGGTGCGGCATGTGGCAGAAGAAATATATCTCCTTGATGAACACAGCCTGTATGACAATTATGCATAAACCCAATATGGTTTCCATAGGTAACCAACGCAGTACCCCCATAAAACTTGCTACATGCCCACACCTAGGTATACCGCCTCTCAGCAGGGCAACAGCATTGCATTAGATGGCAGCTGATTAAAGCAGGAAACGGTTAGACAATAGAAATGCATAAATGGAATCATTGGTGAGTTGTGGTATTGCCATCATCAACCCTGGTGAATATGAATGATGCATACATCCCGGTCTTGGCAGTTTGAGTTGCAAGCAAGTGGCGTATTATGTGAATCTGATATTGATGGTAAAACCACATTTAATATACACTCTTCACATACTCTGGTCCAAGGTGATATCCAAATCACACACAGTAGTGGAGAAAGACATTTCAGAAACACAGTGCAGACAAGGCAAATCAATTTTAGAAAGCAGCTAGTCATTACAGCGAGATGTTCTCCATGTCACCATGTCTGCATATATGAAGGTGTAGGAGATTGTATTGTATTGTATTGTATTGTATTGTATTGTATTGTATCTAGAAATTTATAAAGCGCCTCTCGCAGAATAACTATTCAGAGGCGCCCTCAGCACAGAAGCTGCGGGGAAAAAAATGCCTTTAGGGAACGCGAGACCGATGAGGAAAAGCCAGTCATTAGTTTGACCCTGAGCAGAGGGGGAAGATCATTCCACATCGTGAGACCCACTACAGCAAATGCTGTTGTCAATTTTTCTGCTTTGGATAACTGGCTTGATGGTCAAGCATTCACATTTTGGTCCACCAAACAATCAATGATGATCTGTTGGGCCCCTAATCATCTGGCCTAATGAAGGACAGATGATTAGGGGCCCAACTGATCATCATTGATTGTTTGGGGTCTTTGTATTACAGTGGCTTCCAATGAACCAGCACATCACCTTCAACTGGGCTAAGTGTTTACAAAGTTGGCATTTCTGCCCTATTTCCACTCGTTGCTCACTGCTATGGCCAGTGGATACACAATGCCAAACATGGGCTGATTAATCTACTCTAACCTAATCTGGAAATTGCTATAGCACCATTATCATATTGCACAAGGTATGAATTGATTGGTAAGTAAGAAAGTAAGTAGCTTTTATATGTTTTGTTTTTCACAAGTACACATGCTAAGACATTCCAAGAAAAACTGCATTCCGTAATCACAATCTTTGGTTAGCGACTAACATCCAGATGGCTGCATTGACTGGAAAACAGGCAACAGAGGAAAAGCAATCTGAAACAGAGGAAAAGCAATCTCAAAAAGATAAGACTTTAGCATAGGCTAAGCAATTTCACAGAACTTGCAGAGCATATTGAAACAGATAGCGATGTACAGAGAATTCTGCAACCAAAACTGACTGGAAATTGAGTGCTGATATTGCTTGGACAAAAGTCGACCCAAAGCGTTCAACATTCAATGAGTGAGTGCAGTAATTGTGAGCCAGAAGAGTAAGCAAAGAGAAATTAAAAGTTTCAAATGAGGGATTGCTTCAATACCCTGAGATATACACACTATTCCACACAATGCAACCAAATAGTAAGTACATCATTCATACAGAATGCAAACCACAAAATTTCAGAAACATTCAGTGCAAGCGCAGCTGACAGCAAAACGTGAACTGAATTTTATTATTTGGCCCAACAAATAGCAAGTCACTGTGTAAGCTGAATACAAATCTGAACATGAATATTTTCAATACATGGCCTTTTGAAGTTCTGAAAGGTGCTATATAAATGCTCAGATAAAATAATAACAAACTTAAATCAGTCCTTAAAATATGTTGCTAAATTAAAATTAAAAATGTTCGTTTTTAAATACATTAGTGATTTTTGTCAAATACAGTAGTTTTTGGTTTAACATAACATAACATAACATAACAAGGGTTTTAAGTGGTTCAGAAGACGTGTAGTCTGTGTTAGAACCACTGCAAATTTACCTCGAACTCTTAATAGCCCAATTTTCCTAGCTTCTTCTTAAAAGCTGTTATAGTGTCCACTGAGACAGTACTATCGTCCAAACCATTCCACAGGTCTACAACTCTTGCACTAAAGAATTTCTGCCCTAATGTTCCCTTCGGCCTCTTAAATAATTTATACCTGTGTCCCCGAGTTGCCCTGTTCGGTGCTAATTCAAAGAACCTCTCCCACTGCAGTGCTTCCTTTCCAGTGATAATCTTATAAGCTTCAATCAGATCTCCTCTGCTCCTCCTTTTCTCCAATGTTGTTAGTCCACACCTTTTCAACCTTTCTTCATAGCTCAGATCCTTGTAGCCCCAAATCATTTTCGTAGCTCTTCTTTGTACTTTCTCCAGTTTTTCCATGTCCTGTTTCAGGTATGGATTCCATACCTGGATGCAGTATTCCAACTGTGGCCTAACCAGTGATTTGTACAACCTTATTATTATATCTTTGTCTCTGGTGACTATTGTCCTTTTTATCATACCTAAAGTTGAATTAGCCTTTTTTGCTGCTTCAGCACATTGCCTTGAAGGTTTTGCACTCTTGTGCATAATCACTCCCAAGTCCCTTTCTTCATCACTCACTTTCAACACTGTACCCCCCATTTCATATGAAAACTCGTTGTTTCTCCTCCCCATATGCATCACTGAGCACTTTTCCAAATTGAAGAGCATTTGCCAGTCTTGTGACCATCTGAACATTCTTCTTAGATCTTCCCGCAGTATCTCTGCTTCTTCTTCATCATCCACTGCTCTACATAGTTTTGTATCATCCGCAAACTTAGAAATTTTAGATAAAATCCCATCGTCTATGTCATTAATAAAAAGTACGAAAAGCAGTGGCCCAAGCACTGATCCTTGTGGCACTCCACTTAGCACTGTCGTCCAGCCAGAATGTTTATCACCTATGCCCACCTTTTGTCTTCTACCTGATAACCAGCTTTGAATCCATCTTAGTACCTGCCCTCTAATCCCACCTGCTTGTAACGTTTTGGCCAGCCTTACATGAGGTACTTTGTCAAATGCTTTGGCAAAATCTAAGTAAATTACATCTACAGGTTTTCCCTCGTCAATCCTCTCATAGACCTCGTCAAAGAACTCCAACAGATTTGTCAAACACGAACGGCCTTTGGTAAATCCATGTTGACTGCCCTTTATAATATCATGCTCATTCAAATGTTTCACTATGTTATCCTTGATAATTCTTTCCATGACCTTGCACACCACACTGGTTAAACTGACTGGTCTGTAGTTACCTGGTTCACTTCTATTTCCCTTTTTAAACAGTGGCACTATGAGTGCATCCTTCCATTCCCGTGGTACCTCTCCAGTCTGCATTGATTTATTGAAGATCTGGGCTAATGCCTCTCCAATTTCCTCCCTCACTTCATGTAAAAATTTTGGATGGAGTTCATCTATGCCCGGACTCTTGTCGGTTTTAAGTCTTTTCAGTTGCTCCACCACATTTTCCTTAGTAAACAGTACCTGTGTTAATCCCTTCTCGCCACAATCTACAAATATTTGTTTGGGCTCAGGTACATTTCCTAATTCTTCTAAAGTAAACACTGAGCTGAAATATTTATTGAGTACTTCAGCAGCTTCCACATCATCCACTATAACTTCTCCCATTCCTTCTTCTTTTTTCAATGGCCCAATTCTGTCTTTCCTCTTCTGCTTACTTCTGACATAGTTGTAGAAACTCTTACTATCCTCCTTTACATTCCTCGATAACTTCTGTTCAAAGTTTTGTATTGCTTTCTTGTTTGCATTATTGCAGCTGTTTCTTTTATTCACATACTTGTTTCTTAACTTCTCAAGTCTGGCAACACTCTCTTGATCCAAATCCAGTCCCTTCTTTGTTTCCTTCTTCAACTTCTGTAAATTCTTCCATGCTTTGTGCTTTGCCCTTCTCTTTCTTTGAACCTCACGTGTTACCCAAGGCCTCTTCTTATTGGTTCTTTTGTGCTTCGGTATGTTTTCTTCGATAATCTCCCTCATACGTTCTCTGAACTTCTCCCAAGCATCATTCACTCCCATGCCCTTTATTTCACTTACCAAATCCCTTTCCTTCAGCATCTTCCTAACTAATTCATAGTCTGCCTTAAAGAAGTTGGGTCTTGTCACATAGGCTTTTACTTCTTGGGTCTGCTCCATTACTAATTCCCATCTCACAACCTGATGATCACTAGTACTAAAATGCTCCCCCACACTCACATTCTCAACCATATTTTCATCCGATGTTAGCACTAAGTCCAAAATGTTGTCTCCCCTCGTTGGCTCCATGACATGCTGCTGCATAAAGCTGGCATTAACAAAATCCATGAAAATCTTATCTTTTTCTCTCTCCCCTTCCATTTTTTCCCAATCAATATGGTAGTTGAAGTCCCCCATAATCAAGGACGTTTCCTTATTGGCCATTTCTAGTAGTTTGCATAATCCTTGGTAATCTTCTTCATTGGCATCTGGTACCCTATAGCAAACTCCCACAAGCATCTTAGATTTTTTAAATTGAATTTCACACCAGACACTTTCTTTGAAGGTCTCGTTCTTCATATCACCTCTCTCTACTGCATTAATGCTGCTCTTAACATACAGCAAAACCCCTCCAGCCCCATGCCCAACTGGTTTCTGGTTAACACGATCCATTCTAAATAATTGGTATCCATCTAAAGCTAATTCACTGTCCATGATCTCCGGTTTTGTCCATGACTCTGCTATTCCAATTATGTCTGGTGATTCCTTATCTGCATACAATTCCAATTCTGCTCTCTTTGTAATACTTACTATACTCCTCACATTTGCAAACATACATTTTAAAATTCTACTACTTCCCATTTCCTTGCATCTCCTATCTTCACTACTGCTGGCTTCTGTTTTTTGTAACTTTTTATCTTTATTTGTTTGACAGTTAGTGAGTCCATTTACTGCACTAACTGTCTTCCCACCAAGTTTAAAGTCTTCATCATCCCAAAGACTTGCCTCGCAACCATGTCTGCACCTCGAGCATTCAGATGCAGACCATCTCCCCCGAAGTACCCACCTTTCCATGGGTTGAAGTCAACCTCCCAATATCTAACCTCCTCCTGCTTGCACATCTCCTTCAGCCTTGTATTGATTTCTACTCTCTTCTCTTCTAGGGCATCACTGATATCCTGCCTAGGCAAAATACCCATGACAACAACTTCCCCTTGTCGGTCCTCCTTCAACCCTTTCATCATTGCTTCATAGCTGCTCAAAATTTCTTCTTTTTCTTCCATTCGGAGGTTATTTGTGCCAACTTGCACTATAACCGTATCCTCCAGCTCTGCCTTCTGCTTGATTTCTGGGAGCATTTGCTCTATTCGAGCCCCTGGCTTGCAGATGGATCTGAACCCTGCACGCTGCATCTGCAAATTCTTTCCAACATGCCTTACTAGGGAATCTCCCACCAAAACCACCTTCCGTTGCCTTTGCCTGGGTGCGCTCTTGGCTGATTTTTGCTGCTTCAGCTGCTCAGATGGCCTGTCCTTTGGTTTCTCTGCCGGCCTAACCTTTGGGTCCTGCACCATATCGACGCTCTCTTTTTCATCGCTACCTTTTCCCATTGAATCCTCTTCAGGTTTCCTAGTCTGCTCCAAAGCCGTGAGGCGCTGCAGCAAAACCTCCAAGCATTTCCTATCTGCCTCCGACCTTTTCTTTTCTTCCTCTAGACTTTCCTTCACTTCCTCCAAACTTATCTCTAAGCAAAACACTCGCGTGCACTGCATGCACGTGGCGCCGGTCTCATCCCCAAAACTATCTTTCGCTCCGTACATGCCACAACATGCGCACACAATGATGTTGCTTTTCTTCAGAGACATTTTCTTTTTGTATCTTCAGGTCGAAATACTCGCTTACTCACTCTGTTATGCTAAAGCTATTTAATATTATGCTTCTACTCGACTGCCCTCTGTTATCGTTCCCTTGATCTAACGCAACACGCTAACGCCTTTCTATTCTAAATCTACTTCAATCTACTTCAATCTGCTTCAATCTAGCTTCAAGTCACTAACGCTCCTTGCACAAAGAATTATGCACGATCTACCAAAACTATTTCTGTCACAAAATCAAAAATTTAGGCAAATTAGACAAAAATGTCCACTTATCTGCAAAATGCGACCTCTCTCTCTAAAAAAAAGGTCAGTTTAATTTAATTAAAAGTTTAAAGGATGGTTGATGATATAAAAATTCACATTCAACTGTTCCCATGTCATTTATTTAAGTAACACTGCCTACTGGCCAGTCCTTTGTTTCTTTCACCCCTATATGAAGGGTTGGTCATTTTATTCATGGGCTGTGGAGATAACCATGCTGTGAACCATGGATCACTTTCAGAGCTTGCAGATTTGAACTTGCCTCTTTCAAGATCTTGAATACTTGTAGATTTTCTAATACTAAATGATAAGAAATGGGGACATAGTATAGGTCTTTAGTTTTGTTTTCAGACCAGATCCACATGGGATGTGAAAGCCACAAAGACTAAGGGATGCGACACATCATCACCAAGAGTTTAAAACTTCTAAATTGTCAGGCTATTTGCCAGAATCCCTTCAATCAATTCGATTAAATAGGTTTTGGCTAAAGGTAGTCATCAGGCTGAATTAAACTTTGATTATTCATTCATTTATGTTTTCACTCCTCTTTGTTTCTTCATGCAAAGATACACATTCATCATTAATTAATGAGGCCGGTAAGGAAACAATGGCAGACCCAGAAGGGCCCATAGCCCCACTTAATTAGGGTCGCCTAGCAACAAGTAATGCAGATGGCAATGAAGAACTTCAGTGTATGCTATTAAGTAGTCAAATCTTAACTAATGGAAAGAAAGTGGGTCATATACATAACCTGCTAAAAAATCAATGTGAAAACTATAAATATTCAATTTATTGTTAGAAGCCTTAAACTAAAAAGGATAATTTGCAGCCCAATTTGGAATAAGAGAGGTATGGATAAATGAATGAGTAAAACACAATGAGCAGTATAAACTTAATGCAGTTTAGCATACCATGAATCTGTTATAAAGTTACTTTCTATGAAGTAACTTTATAACAGACTCAAATGAAGACATTAAGAAATTTACAGAAAACTACTTTTGCAATTTGCTGACTTGCCAAATAAAATCTATAAATTTTGAGTGAGGATAACTTTTATGCATACAGAATAACAGAAAAGCTATCTTATTTAGATTAAGAGAAACCTATTAGTTCATAAAGTGTCAGCGATCGATTCCTATTTGCTGTTAAACATTAAAAGATAAGTTAAACAAAAAGACATTTGTATCAATGGCAAATAAAATGAAGTGAAATCGATTAGGTGAATTCAGAAGGTCATTTATATACATATTAAATACTAGCTGGTTTACCCGGCATTGCCCGGGGTTATAAGTTTCAATCCCTGTAGCGAATAAGCAACAAATTTAGGTATAAGTTTAAATCCGTGTAGCGAATAAGGAAGAAATTTAGGCGACCTGTGGGGAGACTGCTTCGCAGTCTTGTGTACGCCTTCTGGCGTACAGCAGAGACTGCTTCGCAGTCTTGTATACGCCTTCTGGCGTATAGCGACCTCTGCCGTGGACTTACTGCTTCGCAGTCGCCCTCTGGGTGACTGCTTCGCGCCCTCTGGCGACGACTGCTTCGCAGTCTCCCGTGGACTGACTGCTTCGCAGTCGAAGAGGGTGAACCCGGCGTTGGCGGGTTAAAGAAAACGCCAGAAATCTAGCCGCACTGCCCTTAGTAAAGCAGTCTTTGAACATACAATTTTGCTGTAAAATGATGAATATAGTTCGAATCGATCGTAATTAAATTTTGTGCGAAAGTAAACAACGTCGTTATGCGCATTATTAATGACGTTGGGGAATACCCGCGCCATAAATAGAACCGCTTGGCAGTGGAAGAGTGTTATGCGCATTATTAATGACGTTGGGGAATACCGGCGCCATAAATAGAACCGCTTTGCAGTGGAAGCGTGAGGGACGGTCGGTTGGGTAGAGTTTTGGGGGATTTTCACCATGTTAGCGGTGAAAAGGGGGTACGCGAACCCCTCCACTGGGTGTCCGATGCCAAGGCCGACACAGTAGTGAGGTTTGGAGTGAAAAGGCGCAAAATTGTAGAAGTTAAGCCCGGTCAAACAGACACACAGAATTCTCGCTTTATTTATATAGATAACAGAGAACCTATCCTTGTGGTACTCCGCAGTGAATGGATTTCATATAAGACAAGGTTCCATTGCCTAAAACCTGCTGTAGACTGTCATTAAGATAAACCAACATAGATCTGTATCCTTCACACACCACAGCAGATTCTTTAGCAGAATCAAATTTGACTTTAATTACTCACAGCTTTTCCTCAAATACATATATGCAAAACATCGTATTATTCAGCCAAATATGGTTATTTGGTACATCTCTAAACACTTTAGCCAACCAAACCAGTAATAAGAAAGCACACAAACACAGTTGTTAAGCACACCTTTATAAAATACTGAAGCCAAACAAACCAAAGTCATAACAAGCCACACAAAACAGAAGCAAAATGATCCACGAGTTGTTTCTAATTGTGGATCTACCTTGCTCATGATTGGCTTGTCTTCTTCCTTGTCTATCGGAATTGAAGTACTATGCACCCACGTGTTTGTGCATAAGTGGCGCAATCGTACAAAAGAACATCTGAAATAGTTTCATCTCTCCAACTATGGTATCAGATGCATAAATATTACAATGTAATATCACTGATTTAAGTAAAAACCTACTATATAAATATTAATAAACGTTTACTAGTTAAAAAATGCACTCACTAGCAATTAATTAGTTTATTACGATAATTTAATCCCACTGTCCAAATTTTCCTGCACTGAAAAGCTAAACCTAAATCTCTGGTTTTTAGGTGCCATGAAAACTTTGCATGTATGCCATCAAATTGTGACATTTTCTATGGCAACGTTTTACTTCATGCAAACTATTGTTCTTAATACGTAAACATTTAATGTCTGGGCAACATGTTAGCATTCTTTAAATTGCATTGCAAGTATTGTTATAGCCTATAAATTATGAGACCATCTAAAGCCTAATTTTAAAAATACTTTCTAGATGTTATTTAGCAATGCACTCCTAGAAAATTGCAAATTGCTGTGTCCAATATGGAAAGCACTGTCTAAAACACACAGCAGTGTTTTCCAAACCTATATCATCCTAAAATTTTCTTCATCCAAGGAATGATGCTTCAGAGTTTCATTCAAATTCATCACATTAGTGGCTATGTTTTTAATCAACATCAGCATCTCTTCTATAAAAATTTTCTAAGCACTATCACTCAAAATACAACATCTTCTTTACTAGGTCACTGAAGTACTCTCAGTACTCTCTACATACTATCTAGAAATCTCACTTTTCTACTCTTTATCATCATCCTAACCTTGCACCGTTTTCTCAACATCTGTCAACATTCTTATTAAAATCATTTTGTATTAGGTCTTTTCCTCAATTTCCTTAAAACTCAACACATGTGTCCGTCTCAAGACTCTGTTTACTTTTGACGTAATAGTGTGGACAAAAAAGTGCCCAAAATAGTTTAAGAACAAAATAATTCAGCACAAGTCTCCTTCTGCACTCACACATTCAATCGCATCTTTGACTTACGTAGTTGTGATTCTGCTTCATCCTCCTAATCACCCTTCACCCATGATAAACCTCTCTACTACTTTCCTACCTTCACCAAACCTGATTTATATTTAAACAGCTCATCACTCTCCACCTCTATATTCTGTTGCATCCACTTCATTAATCTTGATAACATTTCATACTGAATCCTCCAATTATGTTTTTCTTAACCACATAACTTATTAATCCTGGTGACCTTGTCAGTGAATATAATTCTATCCTGTAAAAAATCCACTAAAATGCATCGCCAAATGTAAGAATCATACAAAAACCCTAATTTTAATTCTTTGCTAAAGGTTCTAAAATCACATAATACGGAATAAGAACACAGATGCTTTCGAGACCTCAGGACTCAGATCAACAACAATATCAAAGGTAAATGTCAAAATGTAAATGTACACATTCTCTATAGCTGTCATATGGCTTCGACCTTTCTGATTTTTCAATGAATTGATCAGGTGACATCACCACTGCTGCCTGTTTGATTGGGTGCCATGCCATTTAAGGTCCCTGTGTAGAGGGGGTGCTAGCCCAAGATTGAAATCTCTTCATTAACCACACCATGGGTATGCAAATCGTCATTCTCATGAACAGAGGCACCTGGATGTAACTGGGAACCATTTTCTGTCTGACAAAATACATCATAAATCGTTAAAATCTGTGGAAACTGTCAACAGCTTCCTTCACAGATGACTTCCAAATCCCCTCAAAACTTCTGCACCACCTCAATTCATCACAATCTCATTAGCACCCTTTATCACTTTTTTTATCTCTCTGCATCTTTCCATACAGTGTGACTGTGCTCTAAATAGCACTACATAAATAAGTGAAGAAGCTGAAAAGCGTGCCAGAGATTTCAGCTGAAGAGAGCAGTCAAGAACTTCAGAAAGTTTCAGAGATTTCAGCAGATAAGAGGAAAGAATTCAAGAACCTCAGAAATTCAGAGAGATTTCAACAGAAGACAGTCTTTTTTAGCAACCAACTGCACAACTCCCGGTTCCGACTTGGCACCGGAACGGATAAGGCGGACATGGCTATTGTGGACTTGATTTGATATAGTGCCGGTGAATAAGCTGGTCTCCCTGACGTGGCTTTTGTGTAGCGTTGAGAAATTTTGGAGATTTACATTTACATTTACATTACAACTCATTTTTTTTTACCAAACTGGTATTTTCTTTTAATTTCTGCAGGTTTGAAAAAGCTAGTAACAGGTTTACAATTAGCTTGAAATTACAAATTAGATGTAAACATAGATAGTTCTCATTTTCACAGAACTTTCCAAAATTCTTTAACCCTATGCTTAAAACTTTGCATTAGCTCTGGTCAACCACACTATCTCAGACAAATCATTATTCAGCCAGGTCATCTTTCTCTGGTCGTATAGTATATAACTACAACTGTTCTTGGTGAAGGAGCTTTTCTGATTGATGGACCTAGATTTGGAACTCACTCCCTGTTCTCTTCAGTCACATGTGCCATTTCGTTTTCAACTTAGGACTGCTCTCCGTCATAGTGGTCTAATCTTTTGGATATTGACAGCTAAGGTTTTTGGCACACCATCAACTGTTGATGCCTTGTGCATTACACGCTACCATAAGTTACTACTTACAACTGCAATACTATTTAGTCAGAAAGAGGATGTACTGATGTCAGTTACAGTTGGCCTATGTGCAAAAAATTAATTAAATTATCCCGTTAAGCCTAGGTCTGGCCATGGGCAGTATTATCCAGACATCAGCCAATTTAATTACCGTATTTTCGCGGATATAACACGCACTCGTATATAACACGCACACGAATATAACCCGCTACTTTTAAGGGTTTGTGTAAAAATAAAATTATATATCACGCACCCGATTATAAGACGCACGTATTTACAGGCGTCCACCAACGAAGTAATAGACGAAAATGTCCGAAAACGTCTAACGTTAGTGCTACTTAACCTAATAAAATTTCTAATCGAATATAGTCATAACTGTTTCTATTAGACGCAAATAAAAATCATTTATTTGATAAAAATTCCTTTTGCAAAGAAAGTGAAGAATCGCGAAAAATGCGAACATTTCAATAAAGTTTTCTATCTAAATTTTCTGTACACATTTAAATCCTGAAAATTACCTTGTTACTACTTCTTTACTGGAATCTTCACAAGGTAAGGTCTCCCTGTCGGAAGACTTATAGCGCTATAGTAACTGAACGGATTAACCCCTAAACGACGCACGTGCACTATAGTGTGGTAGCTGTGTAGCCTACTATTGTAATAACGTCTGGTGACCTATCAGAAGCATATTTTTTAAACTTTGCGTCATATGGGCCAAGATAATATAGTTCAGTACAGAAATAAGTGGAAGATATGTTTAGAATGGGAACCCAAATACGTAATTCAACCAATCAAAACGGGCATCTAAACATATGTACTAACGCGTACGCTAGCCGTATAATATTTGAATAACGTTCGTTGACCTACCAAAAGCCTTATATTTTCGAAACTTTACGTCAAATAGGCCAAGTTAATATAATTAGGCGCAGAAATAAGTGGGATATTTTTAGAATGGGAACGTAAATACGTAATTCAACCAATAAAAATGGACTTTTAATCTGTTGCGTATTTGAATGACCCAAGATGGCGGATAGGACTCGCGGATTCTGGGATGAAATAAACTTGCTGTTTGCTTGAGAAATTACGTCCAAATGATGACAGTTTTGATGAATCTGACAATGAAAAACTGTCTCATGTATCAAATGAAGAAAATAAAGTGGCTTTTGCAAAGGAAATCCCGACTTTGACACGAGTTTACATGCGTACGTGGTCCGAACGCGTGAAGTGGGATGAAAAATATCGGGTGACCTGGTCTTACTAAAAAAAATTGTAACTTCTTCATTTATGAAAGTATTTTCAAAATTTCTGTTTTATCTTGTCTGGCGCTTGTCAAGCTGACTGTTCTATTTTGATAATACCCGGTAATAATAAACGAATGATGTCGGACTTCATGTTTTAACGATTTTGAGGACATCCATTGTACAGAGTTTGTGTAATATTAAATTTATATAACACGCCCACGAATATACCACGCATCTAGGGTGCGTCGTTTGTAAAACTTTGTATAACCCGCGGGTTATATTCGCGAAAATACGGTAATTAATGGTTAATATGCTAATGAGCTTAGGTAACAACAGTCATAGGGTCTCTAGTGTCAGAGTCGTAATTGGGAAATAGAATTTTTCCGTAATGGTTCGGCTTAAGTAGATTGCTAACTGAAGCCACCTGTGTCTGAAGATTCAGTCAGACACACACTGCCAATTAATCTGTAGGTAAGACAATGGAACTTATGCTTCGCTGCATAGACATTGAGGCACGCAAATCCTATGCTTACCATTATTCAATATTGGCTGCTGAGTTCAGATAGAACATAGAATCTGTTTGAGGTTTGTTGCAAAGGTCTAATTAATCCTTCACTGCAACAGTGAAACTATTAACTTGTCTATGTCTACCCATAGACAAGTGTTTTGCCTGTGTTCATTCTGCTACTCATTCTTCACACTCTTCTGTACTCTTGTATTTATGTATGTACTAAAGCTGTACTGAATAGCATTTTTTTACTATTTGGCCAAATACAAAATATAATTGGCCAAACTATTCTGTTGAATAACAATACAAATACGAATAGTATATGATGGCATAAGTAAAAACTAGACATAAGTCTTCAGCATGTTTGTATTTAACATTTTTTCAATATAACTCACTTTTCATACAGTAGTTGAGCCTCATAATGCCTTCAATTCTGAATTTCTTTAAGTGACATTAAATAAGAGACTACTTGTCCTTCTTACTGAAAGTTATGCAAGTTTGCTTGCAGAAAGACAAAAAGTTCCAAATATTTTCAGTTGGCTTTCCACTGGAGATGCATTGCATTTTGAGTGCATGAAATTATATTCTTCAGCATGTTTGTATTTTAAATGATGTTGTGAAACTTTTAGAAAGGCACGTGAAATTATTACTTTGCACGTACTGCAAAGTGAATATGGACTTCCTTGGAACTTCGTCCTTTAATATAAAATATTTTCACACTGGACTTCGCTGAATGCAAATTTTTCAGAACACTTAATACACCGGAAATGTTGACTTTAATGAAAATTGAACAAGTTTAAGATTTATTACCTCACGTGCATGAAACTGGAAATTAAAAAGAGAGTTTAGATCACAAAGGAAACTACACAGTGAAGCAGAGCACAACGATAGCCGATCCAGTTGGCTTCAGCCTTGAACACAGAGTTCCTGATGTATTCCAGGGCAGTTTTGGCAATTGAGGCACGTGTAGACAAGGAAATTTGCTCAGCAGCAGGAAGACAATGTAAAGTTTCGTGCATATATTGCAGACAATGTAGAGTTTCGGACATATATTGCAATATATGTGAATATTTGTCTTGTTGCCAATGACTTGGGAAGCACTGTTTACAATGGATTGAAACTGCATTAAAGCAATCAGAGATACCAAATTAACAGAGCCAAACATGATTTAACTAATCAATTAAATCTTCAATTGAATGTGTAAAGGTGAGAAAACTGCAGACTAGGCAAATAAAGGAACTTGAGGTTGAGCGCTCAGCCTTACCTCGGCACCGTTGATTCCTTTGTCATCGTTGTAGGGTCTAATTCAAATATCGATGCAATGTCATGGCCATGAGGAACCGAAACCAGGCTGTAGACTGGGGCATTTGGATTTCCTCGAAGTTTTGACCTCATGGGATCTGGCATTGTATCGTTGTCAACCTAAACCAAAGCAATAAACCACAACTTAAATGCTTTGACAATGCTCAGCATCATGACAGACCATGATGGTTAACTCTACATTGAGACATGCATTCATGTTTTCCAGCATCCCAACATTTATTTCATTCCAAAATGGTACTATACAACTTTTTGTAGAATGTAATAAATGCAAGTTGCTATACAACCAGCAGTAAAAAGCAATCATGAAAATTATAAATCAACAAACTTTTAGGGCCCACTAAGGAGTTTTAAGATTAGCAAGAGAATCGAATGCAAATTTCTTACTTCAGCTGCCAGGTATTCACCAGTAGCGAGATGCTTGAAACGGAACAGACTGTTCCAGTAGCCAGCGCCACCTCGACAAGGATCATGATGGACAACCTGCAACACACTCCAAAGTTAATCACTATTTTATATACTAGCAAAGTCTGTTCTGGCCTTCAGACCTCGACTAAAAACCCATCTTTTCCTGGACTCGTTACCTCCATAGGCTGTTTCTGTGTCTTCTTTCATCCCCTTCTTCACTTTCAACTGGACTCACTTTGGAATTTGGCTTGCACAGCAATTTTGTCGAGTAGTTACATAACACCATTTCAAGATTTCTACAGCCCCCAAAGACCAAAGTTGTGGGATACCAGTTTATTCACAGGCGCTCAGTCAAAACAAAATCGATAGGAAGAGGGTCAAAATCTGTTCCAAGTCATGAACCAAGCAGGCAGACAGTCAGACAGCTATGGATGCATGGTATTTAGAGTTGAAGCAGCAAGGGAGTAAGGGGAAGAGGATGGCTCAGATTATGATTTGTGAAAGAGCAGTGTTTTCAGTTTTAAGTAGACGCCATGTGGAGGTGAGGTGTAGGTGAATTTGTAGTATGTAGTATTTGGCATACCTGGAGCATACCCACGTCTTGAGAATTATTACAGTGGCCCTATAGAATGGCATAGATTTCTGAGTGTATATTATGGTATACCAGCCAAAGAGTGTCCTTGCAAAGTCAGTATTTTGGCGTGTAATGTTAATGCTTACCTGTGCATATGGGAAGGTTGGATGAAGTACAGTTTAAACAATGTAGGTTAGGGAAGCAGTTTCCACTGTTTTATTTCTGCAGGAGTCCAGAGTAAAATATTGGGTTCAGGAGTGATTTAAATGTCCATAACAAAATTAACTCTCATTTGAGTAATCGTATCGTAATCTCCAAACTTCTAAAGCGCCACTCGAAGGCAAAGCGCAGGGCACCAGCCTATTCACGAGCGCTACGTCAGATCAGAGGGGGTTCCAGGGAGTAGTCCAAAAGAAGTCTGAGTCCGGTTTCCAGAAGGCCAAACCAAATCAGAGGGGGTTTCCAGAGAGTGGTCCAAAAGAGGCCCAAGTCCAATTTCCAGGGTACCAGATCAGGGGGTTTCCAGAGAGTGGTCCAAAAGAGGTCCAAGTCCAATTTCCAGGAGGCCAAACCAAATCAAAGGGGTTTCCAGAGAGTAGTCCAAAAGAGGTCCAAGTCCAATTTCCAGGGTACCAGATCAGGAGAGGCAGAGCAGCTGTCAAGGCGGGTGTCGTTTAGGGCGAGAATAATTGGAAGGCTGAGTATCAGATTAGTCAGGGTAGGAGTATTTGAAAAGGTGAGACTTCAGTTTTGAGTGGAAAGCCCCAGGGGGTCATAGATAGAGGAACATGAGGATAAGGATGAAGGATGAGTTGCAATGATGATGGAGGCACTACGAAACTGCGAAATTCAGGGGGGAGATCATTCCAGAGGCATGGTGCTGTGATGGAAATGGCTCGGTTGGAGAACTTGAGGTGAGTCGAGAAAGACTGAGATAGGACTATGATATGATGATGCTTGGGCATTCTAGTGACAGCTCTGGCTAGTGAGTTTTGGATAAGCTGTAGACGCTTGATTTGAGTGGATTCAAGGTTGAGGAATAGAGAATTGCAGTAATCAAGCTTCGAATGAACAATAGAGGTAGCAATGGTGGAGGCAGTTTTAAGGTCAAGCATGGGTCGTATGCGTCGGAGGTCACGAATGTGCATGAAGCAGGAGCACGAGAGGTTGGAGACGTGGTTGGAGAAGGAGAGGTGTGGATCAAAAATAACACCAAGATTGCGAACAGGGGAGTCAGAGGTGAAGGTGAGAGACGATGAGTTAGTCGAAAGGTTTATGGAAGGATCAGTGATTTTCTTGATTTGATCAGGAAGGCCTAGGATGATGAATTCAGTTTTGGAAGGGTTAAGGCAGAGGAGATTGGATGACATCCACTATGAAATTAGGTTAACCACGTTGAATAGTTGTGTGATGGCGGTGGAAAAAGAGCCTGGAGAGAATGATATGAAAAGTTGGGTGTCATCTGCATAGAGATGGTGGTCGACAGAGGAGGATTTTATGAGATGGCTTAAGGGTGTGGTATAAAGGATGAAAAGTAGTGGACCCAGGACGGAGCCTTGAGGGACACCACAGGAAAGAGGGAGGGGTTGTGAGCAGTGGCTGGAGGCTTTAACAGAGAAGGATCGGGAAGACAAGTAGGACTGGAACCAGAGTAGAGCAGTGCCAGAGACGCCAAACCAAGAAGATAGTATCTATGAACTCACCAACACTACCTCTTGTAGCTTCTGTGCAGGTGTTTAATTAAAATCTTAAAACACTCTTCTTCCACAAATCCTACCCTGATTCACTCTCTTCCGCTCCAATTCTACACAACATCCATCAAAGCCATCAGACTGTCTTCCTGTCTGATCTGTAGCTCTTGACTTATTATTATTACTATTATTATTATTATGCATTCATTAAAAACCAATTTATAATGACCAAGCATCAATCAATCGTGCAGAGCAGTTGTGAGTGAAGGACTTGCTCAAGTTCCCTACTCAGGGGAGGCTCGGACCCACACTCTCCATGTTATAAGGCAAGCACTCTTGCAAATCAGAAACCATGTCCCTCTTGCCTGGAACCGAACTTGACCTTGCCTGCCTGTCTGTCGATTTTGTTTTGACTGAGCTTCCACAAATCCTATTTCACCTGTGAATGAGTTAATTGAGTTCCTGGTTTAAATCTTTGCCCGTACTGAATTTGGATGACGTGAATACACCGAATATACATCCTTGGTGAGAAGATTGGACAACAAGGGACACAGCACGTTGTACATGTTGTACATGTTGGGGTTCAGAAAATGAAACTGCCAACTCTTCATACTGTGGCTGCCTCTTAAGGTGGCTTTTAAGGAACGTTAAGGTCTTGTGGTTTAAGTTTGTTTGGGTTTGATATATCTTAACATGAGAGTTCAGTCACCTCCAATTCAAGGCTTACTTCTGAACTTGTATTAGAGTACTGACAAGTATTTTCAGGTTTGTGCTAAAGAATGACAAATATTCACATACTTCCACTTCCCATAATGCCTTTGAGCTGGTGGCTGCCGTTGCTGAAGTTCGTCCAGTAGTACGGAGAAAAATGTATTGTTTCTTCCGATATTCATCACCAGTCAGAAATTTCTCTTGTTCAGCATGAAATAGTCTGACGACATCACCCTGTTGCAACATCACAAGAAATTATCTTCAGGCATCTTGCTCTACATAATAATAATATAAAAAAAACTCAAATACAGCACTCACTCTATTCACTTATTGGATGCTTTGACTTTTGTTGACAGAGGCGGCCTTTGACGGTTTTGTGCTATAGGCCGCAGCCAAAAGGACACAAATGCCACCCCTTACTAAACAAATATATTTCCATTCAATTTCTTATTAACTAATTATACTATTTTTATTTGCCACCCCTTGAGAAATGCCGCTCTCAGCAGCCGCCTATATCGCCTAAGCCTAAAGCCAACACTGCTTGTTGAACCGCTAGCCACAACAGTATGGATACCTGGGTCTCCAGCACATAGTTGTTGACTCTTGTACTCTTCAGGCAGACAGTACAACACATTAAGCAGTTAGAAGTATCACCTGCTCAAGGGGCTCTGACTCTGAGCATAAGAAAATAACCCAGCAAACAATAAGACTGGCTGACTCCGCATTTTCTGTGGCCGGGCCAAGGGCATGGAACTCCCTGCCTCTGGCAGTCCGGATCACTGACTCTCACCAAATCTTCTGTAATCGTCTTAAGACACATTTGTTTAGCTTAGCCTTCTGCTAACACTCCTTGTGAGGCGCCGCTGAGCACAGGTTGAGTGGCGCCGTAGAGTCCTGAATGATGATGATGATGATGATGGTGGTGGTGGTGGTGGTGGTGGTGGTGATGATGATGATGATGATGATGATGATGATAAGAATAGCAATACTATGCAGCCAAACTGCAGCGATGTAGTACTCGAGTCCCGAAAAGGACTTGAGTCCGACTTGAGACCGATTTTCTGTGGACTCGGACTTGGACTTAGACTGCCATGATTAAGGCTTGACTCGGGCTCAGACTCGAAGCCCCTGCACTCAAATTTTCTCGCTGACTAGGTTTCCAAGTCACAATTTCTGGGCAGAACAGTCAACTACACTTAGCAACTACTCTGCTGTTCCTACTACAACTACAAGTGTGCCTGTTGAACATGTGTTTAGCAGTGGAAGAACCTTTTATACATCCTCATGATCAGGCCAGATTGTCGAACAAAACTTTACCTAATTTAGTGTTTGTAAAGTTTAATTTGGATAAATTACATTTACAATTCCTTCTGCATAAATAGTGCTGTCATTTTTCCTATGTCACTGAATTGTGTGTTTCGGTGTATTTCGATGGTTATGAACTTGGACTCAGATTTGGACTCGATCTTTAGTGACTTGGACTCAAACACCTCTGGACTCAGACTCGACTCGGACTTTGCTTACATGGACTCCGAATCGACTTGGCTTAGGTGAACTCAACTTCATCACTGCCAAATTGTACTAGAGAAACAAGTTTTCTTTGCTTTCCATTATGCATACCCCTTTCAAAATGTTCTCTTGATTTTCACTGAATTCCATGAATAAGTTAACTTTCCAGCAGGTGTTACAGTTGACACAGTTAACCTGGAATTACGAAAAACAAAAACCATAAGTTTATTATAACTATAGAATTTAAGCAGATGCAACAGAGAGAGACAGAAACTAGGAACTGCAAAAGACATTGGACGGACTCAGTGAAAGGGCCTTTTGTTTTTAAAAACTTAATTAGTACTAGGGATTGACCGGAAAGAGATTTTCCACCGGAAACCGGAACCGAGTATTTGGATGAACTATTTGCCGGAAACGAACCGGAAACGAACCGGTACCATTTGTTCCATATGCGAAGCTTCACATTTTCAAATTTTCATGTTGTTGTAGCACGTGATGTACTCATAGTTGCAAACAATGCAAAGACTATTCATAGCTTAGAAGAGAGAGCAGTCCCTTAAGCTAGCCCTAAATTAGCGCTACAATATGCGACGCCATTTTCGGATCAGTTAATAGTTAATACATTTCAAGAAAATGGAATTGAATTCAATGGATGTTTAATTGTTTTAAGGCTGAACATTAATAATTTTATATACGTAAGTTTATTAAATAAATTCTGAAAGAAACAAATTTTTTGCAACTATTTGCGTCTACAATATTTGCCGAGGCGAATACTTCCGGAAACGGGATTTCCGGCCGAACCGAGTATCTGAAACGGTTTCTGGTCAATCCCTAATTAGTACACATATTATTTTAATTAATAGTATAAACAAACAGAAATGAGGCAAAGTCCACATTTGCATGTAACACTCCCCTCATTGGCCATTTTCAACTAATGAATATTAATGACCAATGACGTCAGTGTTTACAAAATGGATGATCTAATGGACGATTGTTTAAAACTTAATTAAAAATAAATTTAAATATACAGTAAAGGACTGCTCTTTTAAACTAACAGATTCTCTCTACAAGGATTAAACTAATTTTCTCAGTTTGCACAAATGCTGAAAAGAAAATCGAGTTCCCCGCCACTGCCTCCGTTAAGAAGGCGATGGATATCGACAGGTTTGTTGCTCTTTGGCTCCGGGCAGCTTTGACATGGCGCCTTGGAGGCTTGGAAAGCCACTGCATTGAAACGCTGCACCATCACCGATATGCTCTTGAATAGGAAGTTTGTTTCACGGGAGTCATCGGTGGTTTTCGACAGCCGGCGACCAATTTCAGATAGAAAGACGAGGCCCTCTCTATTAAGGGGACCAAAGGTTTCCACCGCTACAGGTATGAAGATGTATCTCTTCTGTAGTTAAGAGTATTTGATGTGCTTTCTCACAGCAGCCACTTCTGCCGCCCCTCCTGCCTACAGTGATTATTATTATTATTATTATTATTATTATTATTATTATTATTATTATTATTGTTATTATTATTATCATTATTATTATTATTATTATTATTATTATTATTATTATTATTATTATTATCTGAAGCGCCATCTCAGCGTTACTCAGTGAACAGTTTATCATGAAAAGTTAGGTCCAGCTTGGATGGGCTCGCCGGTCCTTGATCCCGGGCAGTCCTGACATAGTGCCCTGGTACGCGACTGCATTGAATCGTTGAATTGTTATTGATATGTTCTGGAAGAGGAAGGCTGTCTCGCGGGCGTCGCCAGTGATTGCCATCAATCGGCGGCCGATTTTGGAAACGAATGCGAGACCTTCTTTGTTGGTAGGGCCCAATGTTTCAACGGCGATAGGCACGAAGGTGTATCTCGTCTCGAGTTCAGAATATTTTGTGTGTTTCCTTGTGGCTGCCCTCTCTGCTGCTCCTCCGGCCGCGACCGCCATCTCAGAGAGATATGATGCGGCAACCGTATCCGCCACGGTCGCGTCCCATATCAGAGGGCGTCCGCCACTCCAAGGGATCAGAGTCTGACCGTCCGGTCTTTTCCCGTCGAATCTGGTTAGTCCTGATGGCTCCTTGATTGCCGGGGTTCCCGCTCTATTCAGGCTGCGGTGAACAAGGTCGTTGATGGCGCTGTGTCTGGCCTGTCGACCGAAACCGAGCGAACACGAGAGGCCGTGCGAGCCCTTTGCTGAGACGGGGGCGCCACATGCGCAAGTGTGCGGCTCACATATGACTGCGCCCAACCGTAGGCCGACCGCTACGCGCACGGACTCGTCGCTCAGCCTGAGGCCGAATGCGGTGAGCGGATGTAACCAGTCAGAGGCGTGTGAGGCCGTTATGGCCTTTAGGCGTGCCCGATCGTAGGGGCTGCACTGATCCGCGTCGACAGACGAAGTCACCCTGAGGAGCAGCGGCCTGTCCCAATGTGACTGTTTGTGACCAGGAAGGGTTGTTTGGTTTCCAGTTCCGACGATCTGCAGCCAGTCAGATAGCGCAGACGTGTTGGCAGCGTCGTCGGTGTTCGAGGCCACGCCCAAGATGAGGGACTGGACTGAGAGAGTGCTTGCGGCTGAAGCAATTATTATTATTATTATTATTATTATTATTATTATTATTATTATTATTATTATTATAACCAGGATGTTATACCTCTAAAATATTATATAATTTTTGGTCTCTAGCCAACACTAACATTAGTTAAATAATTTTCACTAACTTATTTGAACACTTGACCGAAATTAAGTCTATCTTTCTGTATGTTATTATTCTTTTTCAGTTTCATATGCCTCTATTTGTATAACCTGTATTGTCAACCACAGTGTGTTTGCAGGGGGTATAATAAAGAATATACTTACTTACTTACTTACTATTATCCCAAGGTACAAATAATCTCTAAGGAGTCTAAAAAATGATGCTAGGAGCTGTTGTTGAATGTCTGAAAACTCAGGCCTTGTCCTCAGTAATATTATTATTATTATTATTATTATTATTATTATTACTATACTATTATTATCATTACTATCATTATTATTATTATTATTATCATTATTATTATTATTACCATGATCAATACAAAGTCATAACATCTGGAAGAGAAGACAACCAATTGCAAGAGGGGGTAGCGATGATTCTGAACAAGAAAGCCACAAAAGCAATGATAGGATACCAGATGATATCACAACGAGTAAAGTCTGCAAGATTTTACACCAAATTTGGCAAAATGACAGTCATCCAAGCCTATGCACCGACGTCAACAGCTACGGATGAAGAAATCGAGACATGAGCTATTCATGAGCTATACATGAGCAACTTCAGCAGATACTACACGGAATTCCCAGACACGATATAATCATTATTTCCGGGGATTTTAATGCAAAGGTCGGTAAAGACAACGATACATGGAGAGGCACCATTGGTAAATTCGGATGGGGAGACATGAATGACAGACGAGAGAAACTTCTCCAATTCTGTGCTACAAACGACTTGAAGATAAAATGAACACTTTCTTCGAACAAAAGAAACCACAAAGGAAATGGACATGGACATCAACCGATGGAAAGACATATAACCTGATCGACTATATCATAATAAACAAAAGATGGAGCTCAAATGTGACAAACTGTAGATCATTCGATGCGCAAATCGGGTCCGATCACAAGCTAGTAATAGCCAACTTGAAAATGAGATTAAGAAGAGGAATCCGACCAACAGAGAACATCAAGTATGATATCAAGAAACTGACAAATGAAGACATCCGACAAATGTACGAAGACGAGTTAGTGAGAAACATACAGATCAACGATCAACAAAGTATAGAAGTTATGTGGTCAAACATACAGAAAGGAATACAAACAGCAGCCAACAACATAGTCGGATGAGCTTGCAAGAAGCCGAAAGACCAATGGATATCTGACGAAGTATTAGACCTAGTGGGGAAAAAATATAGCCAAACAACAAGCATGCACTGGAGACCGGAAACATTTTAACTGGCTCACTAGGGAAATCAGAAGGAAACTACAAAGAGACAAAAACAACTGGATGGAACAACAGTGCAAAGAAGCTGAGGAAGCTTTCAAGATAAATAGAATGCAAGAAGTATATAACAAGATAATACTACTGAGTGGACAATTTGAGCTCAAAGTGACATCAATCAAAGACGCAAATGGTAAAGTACCAGAGGACAATGCAAGCATACAGAAACGATGGAAGGAACACTTCGAACAGCTACTAAACGTCGACACAAATAGCGATCCCACGGTTCTCACAGAGTTGTCCATAAATAACACAGAGGAATTTCTACAGGAAGAAGTAAGAGATGCTATCAACAAAATGAAAAAGGATAAAGCACCAGGCATAGATGGAATCACTACAGAACTACTTCAAGGAGGAGGAGAAACAGTTGTTAACGCTATGCATACCCTTGTTACAAAGATTCAGCAAGAGGAAGAAATACCAGAAGACTGGGCAAAATCGACAATTGTCCCTATATACAAAAGAAAAGGAGATCCACAGGAATGCAAAAATTACAGAGGCATTAGCTTACAGCTTACATTAGTCTTCACCAAAATGATACAAAACAGAATGAAACAGTATGTTGAAAGAGCACTCGGAGAAGAACAAAAGGGTTCAGACCAGGAAGAAGCACAATTGATCAACTATTCACAATGAAACAGATACTTGAAAAAAGCATAGAACACAACCAGAAAGTCTTCATCAACTTCATAGACTTCAAACAAGCATTCGACAGTATATGGCATGATGGAATGTGGAGAGCGATGCAAAACGCAGGAATACCAGAGCAACTGATCAAACTTGTACAAGAGATATATCGAAAATCAACAAGTGCCATAAAAGTAGATAAAAAGATCACAGAATACTTTCACACGAAAACTGGAGTACGACAAGGATGCATCTTATCCCCATACTTATTTAACCTAGTGTTAGAAGCAGTAATGTCACTCAGCCTTAACAATGCCGAGGCAGGAATAAAACTAAATGGAGAGCTGGTGAATAATCTTCGATTTGCTGACGACATTGGCCTCCTCACTAGAAGCGAGACAGAACTACAGGATATTACGACACAGATTGACGAAACGAGTAGAAGATTTCGCCTAATGATCAACGCAGAGAAAACTAAAACAATGGTGATTGAAAAGACCAAAGAGACACCAATATCTATCACAATCCAAGGAGAGGCTATTGAGCAAGTAGAACAATTCGTCTATCTCGGAGGGCTAATAAACGCTGATGGCAGCAATGAAAAAGATATACAAAGAAGAATTGGACGTGCTTCACAAGCATTTGGAATAATGAACAGGATTTGGAGGAGCAAAGAATTAACAAAGAAGACCAAGACAAAAATATACGAGACAATGATACAACCCATTTTCCTATATGGATCGGAATGTTGGACAATGCGAAAACAAGATGAAAGAAGAATTCTTACAGCAGAAATGAACTGGCTGAGGAAGATCGCAGAGATTTCAAGACTGCAGAAAATAAGAAACGATGACATAAGACAATCATTAGGCATCAAAACAACTCTGCTAGACAAAGTCGTTCAACGAAGACTCCGATGGTTTGGACATGTAGAGAGAATGCCAGTGGACAGATTCCCACACAGTGCACTACATGCAAGATTTGAAGGGAAAAGACACAAAGGCAGACCAAGACTACGCTGGATAGATAATATAACTGAGGACATAACATCACTTGGACTAACATTAAGGGGGGCAATAGACTTGACAAATGACCAAGAACAATGGAGATCATTTATTCGTACCCATCGCCGCCAAATGGCTGGCGTCAGGAACTGATGATGATGATGATTGTTATCATTACTTCTTCACAAGAGGCAAGTGTAATCCCACAGGAATAAAAAAATTATGCAAGGAGCTGTTACGGGTATCTGGAAAATCAAGCCCTGTCCTCTGCAACGTCAGCGAATATTCCTTAAAATGCTATGGCATTATAGAGCTGGATGCAGATGGAAAGGCCCTGGGAAAAGAAACGGACCTCATGTGATTCACCAGAAATGGTTAAAAGGTGCTGATGAAATTAACCTTGGCAGAATTAAGTGGGCCCAGTGTTTCTAAAGCGATGGGCAGAAAAGATGTGAAGATGATTACAGAAGATAAAGAAGTCTTCCACTTTTTCATCCCTACAGAACAGACTGTAAGGACGAAAATTGTGCCTTAGGAAGCCCAGCAAACAATGAATTGCAATAGTCAATGCGGCAGCAAATGAAGGCATGGACCACAGCAGTAAACACAGAAGGGATACTGATCCCCTGATGGCCCTCAAACACTTCAGGTGATAGAAACAGGAGCGTGTCAGGTGCGAGAGGTGTTCAGAAAACGAGAAAGTGTTATCGAGGGTGACACCCAAGTCTCATAGAGACCCTTCTTATGTCTAAATCAGAGGTTCCCAACCTTTTCTATGCCTCGCACCCCTTGGAAATATTTGATTAGCGCTCGCACCCCCTACAAAAGTCATATCACATTTGAAGACAACTAAGTCACATTTCAATTTTTTGAACCACAGACTGAACTACTTACATTCATACAAAATGAACTAAAAATGAGCTTCTAACTCAGTGCATAAAATGCACATATAAATTCATAACGCTACAAAGAATGCACTGGGGTTTTTGCAAGTCATCATTTCCTGTTGTGCAAGTGAAACCAAAGCGCACATACTCATCATTCCATTTCCTTCTTTTTGACATAATGAAAAATGAAGGGTTGATCTGCAAACCAGCAAGAGAAAAACATAAGCTAATTTACCTGTTCATAAAGCCCGTTTTGACAAATTTTTCCTGCTCATTGCTTCTTTCAAATATAATGTCAGTATGACATTGCACTCAAAGCAAAAATAACGACCTACAAATGCCGGCACACTGCAAGACACCGGTTGCACTACGATACAAATACTGCTCAGTAAGTATACACACATGCACACACAATTATTACATTTATTAATATCAAGTTCTGTTATAATAAAATAAACGTGACCTCACCTTCAATGCAAACAAATTTTGTAACGAGTTAATCTCGTGACATTTGTATAAACATGACGGATTTTCTATCAGCCGATAAAAAAGTTGACCTACTCTTTCTCGCACCCCCTGAAATGTCGGTTGCAGTGTGTCAACCAGTATATGATCAATAATAAAAACTAATATGATGATGATGATGATGATGATGATGATGACCGCATGTTTTAAAGCTTAAAAAACAAGATATGGATGAAAGCCAGACATTCAGCTAATACCTCCTTACACCCAGGATTGTCTGGCAGATCAAAGTTACTGGCATGTAGTGGCTGGCCTGCATTGACTGGATTTAACACAACCTTGTCACCAACCACAACCTGGCAAGAGAACAAAGAAAAGAAATGCAATTCATTTTATGATTTTAATGGCTAATTTATACTGCTGATGAACAGTAAGCAAAGACTTACAACAAATACATTCATTGAGTACCTCAAACAATGCTAACTTGTTTTGTATTTTGTAAAGATAAACAACTTAAAGATAAACTTATAGAGACTTTTCCATAGAAACTCCTCTGAAACGCAGAACTCAAGTCAAAGAAAAAGGCAAAAAAATGACCAAAGCATCCAACAACTTAACAACTGCCTAGGTAGTAGGTACTCATATTTACTGATCTCAAAAGAGTAGAGGGTCAAGCATGCACCTTGTCAACATGTGTTACATCTGCATCTGTGCACTAACATAGAATTACTCAAGCAGCCAAAAGTGCCAAACTAAACCAGAGCAAAGCTGTTAATTAAATGTAGTCTCTAACCCTGTTGTGAAAGAACACAATTACAGGTTAAATTTCTATTAAAAGTACATTAAAGACTAATGAAATTGTTGCCACTTGCCAGTGTCTGTAGTGGCCTCTGGTTTCCAAATCAGACCGGAAGTTATTCAGAAACAACTACCCGGTATCCAAAGTGTAACAGGAAGTAGTAAAGCACTAGCATTAACCCTTTAAACCCCATAAGATGTCTCTGATAGCTTATGGGGTTTTTACATATTCCTGAATAACCACTAACCATTAAGCATACAAGACATGAGCTCAAGGAAACTCCACCTGTAATCTATTAACACTAAAACCATACTTTGGAGTAGCAGTCCACACAACAGCTTCTTGTATGCACAGGTAATTATTACAAATTGCACAACAAAACACTGCTTTGGACTTCTTGAATGTAACATGTTTTTCACAAAACCTTTCAAGTGAATCCATTTGCTGTCCATTATGCAAAGTTAAAAATATTTTGTGGCATCACTGTCACTTGTGAAATTGGGTGTCAAGATCTTTAGGCCCTTGGAGTGTGTTTGGCTGAAAAGTAGTCTGTTATTATTAATTAGTAACTTCTATTGCGCCGGTGTCTAATGCACAAGGCATCAACCGATGTTATGGCAGTAATTGACTTGTTCAATGTTGTGCCTGAATCATCAGAACAGTTTTCTGTTTATACCAATTACTTGTGTAATTGGTATAAATGTGATGAATGTCACCATTTCCTAATTATAATCAATGTAATACTTGCTTCAGCCTCAACTTCACTAAACGACTTCGGTCCTCATAACTTTCTACAACTTGCTGCCTCATCTCTGCGAGGCTAAACTCTGTTTCATTGGCACTGAACTTTTACTACCTGATTTCACTTACTCACCTTTATATATCATAAATCAATTGACAACAACATTAATACAAATCAACTTAGAAGTAAATTAAACATTTATCATGAATACAGCATTGTTGATGAAACCGATAAACTGGTTTCTCAGTAAATAGTTTCATAGTAAAGTAAGTGTAAACTGGAATTCTGGCTTTTCTGGTCACAAGGATTAACACTTTAACAATGAGTGTACAAAACGTGACTGGAAAACCAATGCAGCTCATCGTTAAAATGTTAATAGAGTAGTAGAAATTACTTGCATTATACCAACAGTCATCTAAGGCAGGGGTCTCCAAAGTATGGCCCGCGGGCCACATCCGACCCGCTAAGGTCTCTATTCTGGCCCGCGGAACTCTCCTTGAAAAAACAAAATAAATTGGGAAAATTGATAATTTTAACGCCGCTGTACTCTGACATGCATATTGCCAAAATCTCATGGACTCAATCATCGCCAATTTCGTGACCTCCTGCTGGAAATGGATGCTGAGTTTCCAGACCTATCTTACCATACTTTAGTGAGATGGCTTAGCTGTGGAAAAGTTCTGGCTCGATTTGTTTAGCTTCGAACTGTGATTGAATCATTCTTAAATGAGAAGAACCATCCACTTGTGTTGCTCACAGACTCTGGCTCCGGAAATTAGCCTTTTCAGCAGATTTGACCATGCACCTGAATGATTTCAATCTACGAATGCAGGGTGAAACTTCACTCATTTGTGATTTGTACTCCAAGGTGAAAGCTTTTCGTCAGAAGTTAACATTATTTGATACTCAGTTAGCAAGAAGTAAAGCTGCTTATCTCACTTTCACGCTGTGACAAATATAGCCAAGAAGCTGCGACTCCGTTTCCAAGCTTGTTTGCTCAAGATGTCATTTCCGTTTTGAAACAACAGTTCCAGGAACGTTTCTCTGATCTCGATGCATGCTCTTCGAAAATAAGAACCTTCGAAAATCCGTTTGACTTTGTCATTGAAGACTTACCTCCTGACTTACAAATGGAAGTTATCGATTTGCAATCCAATGACATCCTGAGGGACAAGTTTAAGGAAGGAAATTCGATTGAATTCTACAAATGCCTTCCATCTGACCAATATGTTCATTTAAGAAACTTTGCTCGTGAATTCATTTCAGTTTTTGGCACTACGTATTTGAGTGAGAAGACTTTTTCCAAGATGAAGTACACGAAATCCTGCTACAGATCGTATTTGTCTGATGAACATTTTAATGCCTTACTTATGATTGGAACTACTCACTTTGAACCGCAGTTGGATAGAATTATTTCAGAAATGCATCAATTTCATGCTTCTCACACTAATCAGGACTAACGAAAAACCATCTTAATTGTTATTGATATCTGCATTGAAATTCTGCACTGCATCAGACCTCAGGAATAAATAGTCTGTTAACAGTTAACAGTTCGCGGTTTTTTCTCTCGGAGTTTTGGCCCGCGGAGTTTTAGAAAGTCAGCAATGTGGCCCCCGCTGGAAAACTTTGGAGACCCCTGATCTAAGGTATCAATGTCATAGTTACAGACTTCCTGATCTGTTAGAAGTTCATAAATTTTGTCCTCTACTATACTGTCGATAGATAAGGGATGACCCTGAACCAGTCCTCACAAAATCCATGAGCAGTGTGCACAACAAACAGGCTGCTGAATATGCACCCTAGGATGTATGCTAAACCCTCTCCACCCTGTTCTGTCTGTTCTCCATTTAGTCAATAGGACAGATGTCTACAATGTTCCCTCTTGAAAACATCCTTTAGGAAAAGTCTTTCATTTGAAGACAGTTTCAGTTTGGTCCCATTTGTGGGACAACTAAATAAGGTCAGCTGTTTCCTATGAAAATGAATTTCCTCTTCAGTATTCAAAGTCGCTAGAGTTCCACGAACTGACGGCACAAGGTGACAAGGTGATTCAAAGTCCAATTAACAACAGGTCAGAGAAATCTTTAAGGGGCCGTCCATATATTACGTACGCAAAAATTCGGGAAAATTGGACCCCCTCCCCCCCTGTACGCAAGCGTACTTTCTTCCGCACCCCCCCCCTGCGTACGTACGCTTGACGCACACCCACCCCCAAGAAGACCAGCCGCAGAAAGTGTCTCTCTGCACTTTAGGCCAGATTGAAGGATGAGTGAGGGCCAATATAGACAAATTATTAGTGTCTCGTTCACAGCACAGAATAACTTCACATGGCTTTTATATAATGTAATAAAATGCCATCGGACGACTATAGGACAATACAGAGTTATAAATAGGCTAATGTGTACGTCATAATTCGAAATTTATTTTGCGTACGTACACATTTCGGCCACCCCCCCTCCCCCCGTACGCACCCGTACGCAAAATCGCCAAAATCTTACCCCCCTCCCCCCCCTCTTTGCGTACGTAATATATGGACGGCCCCTAATGACTATTAGAGGTTTAGCTGTACTGCTAACAAGAGATAGGCAGCTTTGTGTTGAGAAATTACAGAGTTTGTATTTAAAACGATAAGAACATTTTATTTTGTCATTGGATCACTGTCATTTTCTTCATGCCTGTGTGATATTTCAGCCTCAGCCTCATGAGTGTGGACTCATGAGATGTTTTCACACAGGCATGTAACAAGTGAGTTACATTTACCCTTCTTACTAGCAACATCTGCACTGGAATGTGTCTACTATGGATACAATTATAAATGATCTCCACACTTTCAAAATCCTTGGTAGTGTGACCAGTTTGAGTTTTGTTCCATAACAGCATGATGTAGTTTTCTGCTGTATAAATTATTGTAACTGAACAAATCTGAAAACTGCAGAACTACAATGAAACACGGAGGGGATAGCTAATACTCTTGCATGAAGAACATAAGATCTTGAAAGATGCAGTTCGATATTCGTAAGTCCCCTCTAGGTCGACTCAGCCTTCCACTCCCTAGCACAAAAATAAGTGTGCACCTAACAGGCTGCCAAGACTTGTGTTCAATAAGGTTTTGCTAATTGTACTGTCATGTTTCAATGTTTCAATGTAACTTACTGCGGTTTGTCAGTGAACTTGTGAATAAACACGAGTACGGGTATGTATTATTATTATTAGTAGTAGTAGTACCGGTAGTAAAATTTACAGCAGAAACTCACGTAAGAAATGGAACTCAGTTGCAGTGTTTACTTTTCAGATTTGACTTACATTATCACCATTGGATCGCAGTTTGTAGAAAGGATTAATGTAGAGCCAGGATCCTTCATTTCCTGATGAATCCAAAGTCACTCTCATCGCATTCTTTTCCAGATGAGCAGGCAATCGTTTGTTGACTGTCAAGTATTTATTGCTCTTCATATGAAGCAACTGGGCATCAACAGAATTCAGTAACACACTTCATGTAATTATAATTATTTGATACATAGAAATCATTTTGAAAACCTGCTCTTAGAAACACACCATTTACACAGTCATCAATATCGCATTAAAGCCCACAGCTAAGAAGAGCACTAGCAGCTTTGTGGAACCTCGATAAGCATAATGTTCGGTTTAAGATCTGGAACATTAACATCCTAACAAAAATGGCAGTGTTGAGAAATCATCCATAAACCTTATTTGAACTGTCAACATGTCAGGTCTGTCTTTGATATTATGATTAGATCCCAACTCTAATTTAACTGGAATTGCCGGTTTTAAATTCTCTGCACGCAGAGGGAAGGATTCATCACATACCACAGTAATCACAATCGTAAACTCCGAATTTCTAAATCGATACTCTGAAAGCTAAGCGCAAAGCACCAGCTAATTCATGAGTGCTGCATCATATCCACGGGGTTGTCCAGAGATCGATGTCCATTGGAGGTCTGAGTCTGGTTGCCAGAGAGACCAGAGAGAGGCAGAGCAGCTGTAATGGTGGGTTTCATTGCATATGAGAAAGGCAGAGGTTTGGATGGATTAGGGCAGGAATTCTTGAAGAGAATTTGGAGGGTGATGAGTAGAGGAGCCTGAGGCAAATGACAGCGAGTGAGTGGCAGAATTGGTGGAGGAACTGAGAAAATGTGGAATTCATGGAAAGTTCGTTCCAGAGTTGAGGTGTAGTGTGGGTCAGTTGGAGAACTTGAGGTGGGACTGGGGAACGGGAGAAAGTGAGATACAAGGACGAATTGGTAGACTGAGGTGGCTGGATGGTGAAGAATTTGCGAAAAGGTACTTTGGCTGGGAGTATTGTAATTGTTATTCATAGGACTTTGAAGTGGATGCACTCAGGGATTTTCAGCCAGTGGAGTGATTCCAGAACAGGAGTGATATAGTTATGCTTGGGTGTCCTCGTGACAGCTCAGTGAGACAATTTTCAATAAGTTGTAGAGAGTAGACACTTAATTTGGGTGGATTCAAGGTTGAGGAAAAGGAAATTACAGTAATCAAGCTTGGAGTGAACAATGGAGCGATAGTGGATGCAGTTTTAAAGTCAAGCATGGGTCGAATGTGGATTTGAGGTCATGAATATGCATGAAGCAGGTGCGTGAGAGGCTGGAGATGTGCTTAGAGAAAGATAGATGTGGATCAAAGGTAACAGCAAGATTGCGTACAGGTAAATCGGAGGTGAAAGTGAGAGATGAAGAGTTGGTGGGTAGGTGTATGGAAGGGTTAGGGATTTTCTTGATCTGATCTGGGAGGCCAGGGTAATAAATTCTGTTTTGGCAGGGTTGAGGCAGAGGAGGTTGGAAGACATCCATTTAGAGAAGGACAGGAGGTGTAGTGTTAAGGATGAAGAGAAATGGCCCTAGGATAGAGCCTTGATGTGAGTGCTGCATTTAACACGGTGGATCAGCACATCCTTCTGACCAGACTTACAACATCGTATGGTATTACTGGTCAACCACTGGCCTGGCTCCATTTCTACCTTGAGGGCCAGGTTAAGAGGGTAGAGATGGGCTCTGGCAGATCAGTTTGGGCCACTGTGGCGCACGGGATCCCTCAGGACTTGGTGCTTGAGCCATTTCTCTACATACTATATACTGCTGATCTTACGGCCATCATTAGTTCGATAACACATCAGTATGCCGATGACATACAGCTGTATAAGTCATGTCGGCCAGGTGATGCACCTGCATGTGTGTCTGCCATGAATGCTGTTGTCAAAGAAGTTCCGATTTGGATGTCTTCCAGTTGTCTAAGACTGAACCCAGCCAGGACTCAGTATATATGGATTAGCACAACGCAGGCATAACAGAAAATAGAGCAATCAGAGCTGGCATTGGCATTTCCAGACTGTAGGTCTCTGGATGGGGTTTGGGATCTTGGCGTACTCCTTGATGGAGGACTAACCCTACCTGATCATGTCAATTCCATCTGCAGGTCAAGCTACTATGGATTGAGGCAGATCAGGGTCATACGAAGAATACTGTCCTTGGATGCGAGGGCTACACCAATGTACTCCTTCTTGTCTCGATCATTGTAACGCCGTTTCGTTGGCCTCCCTCTCTTCCGCATTAGACAACTATGATCAGTTCTCAACTGGCCTGCTCACCTACTGGCCAATCTACCTCGTTTTGCATATGCATCGGATTATATATGACATAATCTGCATTGGCTGCCAATCGCTGATCACATATGTTACAAGGTCCTTTATGACTGTGCGATGTTCCTTCACTGGTACTGCTTTGTTCTGCAATGCGGAATGATCTCGTTGTTCCATGCTCTACCATCTCAACACATGCACATTGGGGCTTCTCTGTCATTGGACCATCGTTATGGAACAATTTACCTACTGAATTTTCTCCAATTCACATATCATTCAGGAACAATCTTGCATCAGTGTGTCCTAAGTGCTGTTTGAAACATTTCAGCCTATCGCAAGTCCACCCTATTAGTAAGTAAGTAAGTAAGTAAGTATATTCTTTATTAACACCAACTGCCTATACCGCACTTTGGTTTACATACAGTTTATACAAAATAAAGCATTCTTGTCAAAAATGTTTTCCTCATTAAATTGTCCGCTCTAGGTATTAATTGGTCATGCAGTCTTGGCCTCATGGGATAGTGCTGTGGCCTCAGCGGTGGGAGATGATGGTTCAGCACAGTGCCTTTGTGAGCTGTTGTATAATAACGAGATGCAGTAATAGATTTTAAATCTTTCATTTTTTATCCATCTTTGCAGTAGATTATGTAGTACAAAATTTTCCCATAATTTTATGTACAATTCAAACATTTCAATAATTCATCCATTGAAATTTCTGTAAGGAACTTTAGTTGGAAATTACATTACCTTTTAATTTCATGTTTCACAGCGTACATTTAGATCTTCAGTGATCAATACTGCACCTTAACATTTCTTACCTGAACAACAGTTCCATATTGTATGGGACTGCCCAAAAGCTTCTTGTTTTCAGACTCGTTTTGTTTCTTTTCCAACTCTGCAGCATGCTAAAATTAAAAATTTCATGTATTGCATAGGAAAATCATCATTACACTAGATGATGTCAAGATTGCTAATCAAATTAGCTGTCAATATCAAATTAACAAGTCTAACATTGTTTAAATTTACCAGTCTAAGGACTATAACCTTGGATTCTATGCAGAGAATAGTTGAGGAATATTGATTCAAATTTGAGTTACCGTACTTTCAATGGTTTTGTAAAAGTTTGGAAGCATTCAGCACTTATCTTCACCACGCCCAAGGCGAACCTTAAATCCTGTCCACCACCTATATGCGGAATCTCAAGGGTCTCTTCCTTAAAAATACTAGGCATTGAGATAACCGATAAGTTTGGATTTTCTCCCTATATCCAAAAACTGAGCAATCCCTTTACGCTCATCGTATCTTAACAAGGGCTCTCTGGTCCCAGGCTCCATGACGTGATATGGGCTATATACTGTTCCCAGGTATGGGTGGGCTTTGCTAACAAGCAGGAACTAGATCATTTGGGTGCAATTATTCGTTAGCTGGTTCGCCCTGGCTACCTCTCTCCTTCTTTTCCAACTTTTGAGGAACTCCGCAAAAAAGCTGATTTTTTTAATAAGCTGATCTCTTTAACAACATTCTTAAAACCCTAGTCACCTCCCCCATGGCCTTCTACCTCCTGTTCTAAAGACAAGGTACGATTTGTGCCCACCTTCTCATAAGCTGGTTTTCCCTAGATTTTACTCCCCTTACCCGACAAGGTTTTCTGGGTAGGATGCTGTACAGTTAGGCTCTGTTGCTATTATTCCATTTTTGATCTAATGTTATTATTACTTCATTGTTTTATTTTCTTTCCTCTTTGTGTAATATTATATGCAAAACACTGTGCGTTTGCTAGCATTTATTATAGAATATACTTACTTACTTACTTAATAGTAGACCATGATTGGCGCCGTGTGGCTCTGCCGCTTAAACAGTTATATTCGACTCCTGTAAAACTGTTATCATGTGCTTCTACTGTATACACGTATGTAAGGCGCCCTATGTGGCTGCCGTTTCTACTATATGTATGTTCACTGTACAGCGCAGTGCATTTGCAGGCACTTAATTAAAGAACAGATTATTATTATTATTATTATATTTACTTAATTCAGCAGACGTATCGGTTATACCAGTTTATTTTACATAGATGGTCACAAGTTTATTGCACCACAACAATTGAACTGTAAGTTGCAGAACACCAATGCAAGAATTTGCAACAGATGACAAAAGTAGAAGAGATTGCTTAACATTACATTTCTTCTCACTTAATTATTTTTACCTTCTGAATGAAAGATTAGTTAATTTTGTAGATTTGATTTCAAGGCACTACAAGAACCATCGGTTACGGTAGGCCATTTGACCTGCCTATTTTACTCTTGACCTGCCTTATAATAATAATAATAATAATAATAATAATAATAATAATAATAATAATAATAATAATAATAATAATAATAATCTATTCATTATTAATTCAAACCGACAAATGCAGTAAGATTATATTGAAACATGACATATAACTGGGAAATTGAATTCCTCAAAGATAGGCAACATGCGACAAAATTTAATGGATCCACATCGCCCCTATTAAAAATAAATGCAAGCATTGTACAGGAATCGGGTACAGGGCCAGTACATTTCATTACAATTATCTCTAAACTGAAACCAGTTAACCTAGGAAATAGAATCTTAAAATACGCCGATGACAGTTACTTGATGATACCTGCATTAAATAATAACACAGTTATGGAAGAACTAAACCATGTGGGTAATTGGGCTGAGACATGTAACTTAAAGTTAAACCAGAGTAAGACACAGGAGATGATAATAAGATCCAGAAGTGGGGGGTGTTCACGGGAAGATACCTCTCATACCAGGTACCTCTAGAGTGGAAGAAATGAAGGTGTTGGGTGTCACAATTACTGAGACACTTGCTTTGTTAAACACATTAACCGCGTCTGTTGCAGGGCAAGGCAGTAATTCTATGCACTACGGGTGATGAAAGCCCACAGTCTTAAAGGCCCAAATGTCTTTGATGTTGCAAGGGCGACAACAGTGGCATGCATGCTATATGCAAGCCCCGCCTGGTGGGGATTTGCATCCCAGCATGATAAAAATCAACTCCAAGCCATTATGAACAAGATGACTAGGCAGGGGTACCTGCCGGAGGGTGGGCCAACGTTTGACCAACTCTGTAGGAGAGCGGATGTCGGCCTTTTCACAGGGGTCTTAAACTACCCTGGTCATGTACTTTACAAATTGCTCCCACCCAAGAAACCTACAAATTATGTTCTCCGACCTCAGTCCCACGATAGAGTGCTTACTCCTATTGACAATAACATGAGGAAAAATTTCATTGGAAGAATGCTATATTCATATTGATTGTGATGCTGTTGTTTTTTTTAACTGTTGTATTCTGTATTGTATTATTTGATGCATGTACACTGGAGTGCTAATCTCTTGCAACCGGTTAAATACAGAAAATACTTACTTACTTACTTACTGACTTAGTACAATTATCAATATCTCAACTAAACACACATTGTGGCAGCCATGCAAGGTGCCCTCCCGAGGGGGGTTGCAGGAATCGAACCGTGTACTGCTGCTCTCCTGGCCATGGGTGTTACCAATACTCTATCCCCCTCCCCATGACCTAATGCTGTGTAAACTTCTTTGGAATTTTTAATATCTTTTTAACATTTAAAACATCAGCATCTGTCCAATAACATCACTAGTGCAATTATTAGATCTTTATAGACATGAAGCAGTTATGTTATAGACAAGTCTGGTTAACTGTTTCTCAGATTCACATTTTGGTGTAACCTTGAGCACGTTACAAATTTAATTAATAAATAATAATAATAATAATAATATAATAATGTCGTGCATCTTATTAGCATACATGTTCATGATGTTCTGAGTAGCTAATCAGTACTTCAAAATCTTTAAAGATTAGTAAAGTAACTAAAGTTTAATGTTTTAATTGCTGAACTGTTTCAAATTTGAATATGCTACAACAATTGGGCTATATTAGCGCTCATTAATAATTTTCTTCATTTCATATATCCAAGTTATGCTGCCTATGTTGAGGTTATGCTGCTTGATGCGTCAAACTCAAACATCAATTTCTTTGACCTGCTGAATAACTCCCATGACCCTGACACAACCTGCTGAAATTGTATAGCTGGCGCCGCCACTGCTTGCCCCAGACTAGTGCTTTGTTTGAATTGATAAGAAAAGCTTTGTTCCCTATTGTCTCTCAATGTCCTTGGCCCAATCATCACATCCATCGTTAACTTGTCTCTTGCAGAAGACTGCTTCACTGCCAGTTTTGTTCATACCATGGTTTATCCTCTTGTGGACTTGATCAGATATGGAACTAGTGAATAAGCTGGTCTCCCAGAAATGGCTCTGCGTGGCGCTGAGACAATTCACAAATGTACATTTACATTGCATCACAGTTCCATGGGTAGTAGATTCACAACAATTTTGTTTTGTTTCAGCTGAAAATGAATTTTATTTCAGAAATGTAAAATTTTAAGTTATCCTGCTTATAGAGTAAGAATTTGCTCTTCACATGAGCTATAAAACACACAAGTTTGATATTGCACATTGTTTGAATATTAATTATTCAAATTTTTGCCTAGAATACAACATTCACAGTAAGAATTTAAAAATGAGGTAAATGAAATGAGCTAGTGCATTTGATGACAAAGAAGAAAATGCAGTATTTTTAGATTACAACAGATTTACTATGCAACACTGCATTCAAATAGTGTCATCAAGACCCAGCAAGTGCTCTAGCCACTGTTTTAACTGTGTCATAGTTCAGGCAAACCCTGATGTGATGAATTGTCCTATGTGACAGAAACAAGAGTCGTTACACCAAAAGCCTTCATTTTTTTCTGATAATAAGATTTTGATTCCTGCAAATTTGACAGATGAAGAGAAGAGAAGGATGGCATACGTTGGTGGATTGAAACGGGAACATTGGTAGGTCAACCTCTGGGTTTACGGTACAGCATATTGCTCACTTGACTATTACACAAGGCCTTATCAAAATTAATTACGCATCAAATTTCTGAACATTAGCTAGACATTAAGCAGCTCAATAACAGCGTAAATTATAGAAACTATGGTCTGTAGTCCTGAACGGTGGAATCAAGAGACCAAAGCAGTTGACAGGCAAACTGTGCTGGGAGATTTCTAATTAATCCCCTTGTCAGCGGCCAATAGGCTGTCTCGCATTTTCATTAACTAATATTGATTTATGAGACTGCCAGAGTATAGCACAGACATATATAAAAGAAAATATATACATGCATACAATCAAATATTATGCATACGTGTATACAGGCACAGAGAAAATTTAAGGGAAATTTTAAACTCCTTTAACACCATTGTACAATCACAGAATAAATATACTTACATTTAATTTTTTCAGAAGCGTGTCATCGGTGATGTGTGAATTTCCTTGCCTAATAGCCTTCCAAAACTGCTTCTGAGCAGAATAGCGACTATTAGGGCAGATTTTGAAAAGGCAATCTGTACAATGCAAACATTTGCATCCTTTCATAATTATACATATAATAGGCAATTTGAATGAAAATATGCATTTCATAAATACAAATTTACAAAAACTACACAGGATAGTATTCAATTTCTGCTATTGTGCACTCCACTACAACATAAGAAATTTCAATACCTACTACCATTTTAACTGTGTTTTAAATAGTCTACAGTAGGCAGGGAAATTAACTCAATGGGTAAAGAATTCCACAGAGTTGGCCCACGAACCAAAACAGAAAATTGCCTTATGTTTGTGTGAGTATAACATGTGCGATATTTGCTGTAAAAGCTTGTATAATGATCACTTATTTCCAGGTTCAGATAAAATGCCTATAAAAATTTGCAGGTAGCAGTTTCCCTTGAATCCTAAACATAAATATTCAAATCTGCTTGTAAACTTGTAAACTGTGTGTGTAACATATAATGAATGGTTGATATAGGCTTATGTATAATTCATAAATCTGTATGCACTATACTGCACAAGTATTACCTTGTACATTTCTGTATCCTGGCACATTTCTTTACTGTTTCAATTCATGCTTTGATCGCCAGTGGAAATAGAAATAAGAAAGGGGCAACTCTGCCAGCAGAACAATATTGTTCCTTTTGGGTTTACCCGTTGACACCCATGAACTACTGCAACAAATGGTAACATGAACTTGTATTTGGTGATCAAAAAAGCTAATGAATTGATGAATTGAAATTGAATTGACAAAGCCTTTCTGTTTGACAGCTTTGGAAAGTGACACTATGGTATTATGATTCTAGCCCAATGGAACCAAAAGATACCAAATAGAGAAAGATACAATATATGGAATATATGTAATGTAATAAAAAAAATTCATATAGCACCCTTCAAGCACCTTCCAAAAGCAATGCTTGCTGTGGCTAGCTCACTAACCTAAAGAAATGTGATTTTGTGTAACCAGAAAATGTGTGTTGAGCTGAATCAATCGAAACAGAATGTGTAAGTTTGAAGGAAGATTGTTCCAGGAGGTAGCTCCAATGAACAAGAAAAGCCCGATGAGTTTGCAGTGATGTGTGGAAGCGAGGAACTTGTAAATCTCTACAGACATCAGATTGTATTGATCGGTGACCAGGACGATTTGTAACAGGAAAACAAAGCTGTTTGATGTATGCCAGCATAGTGCCAAACATTGCAGATTATCCAAGCAGAAGGATCTTGAATCGAATCCGTTCCTCGACAGCAAACCAGTGCAGCATATCTCGCATATATTCAATAAATGCAAGAATTTAATGTTGTCCAATAATTGAGGGCACAGGTGAAGACCAATTGAAGCTGTTGAAACTCTTACAGTCCTGTTAGGATGGTGTAACAGTCAATTCATGTCAGCACGAATGAACTAGGTTTTTCATTAGTTATAGCACAACTTTGCTGGTGACTGAAAACTTTGTCTTTTACCTTTGAGTGTACATTTCTAGAACTTTTGCCAAATGTTGGAGCTAGTTTCGCATGAATTTGGAATGTTGACAAGTTTAATTGTTTAAAATGGACTTGTAACATTGAAATCTTTGATAATGTCGTTTATGTGAAGACGCTGACTTTAACAAACTGAGCGTGTGTGGATGAGGCGTAGAGCATAGATTTCCATATGCTGTGCGAGAAACTTTGGTGACTCAACATAGAAGTTGTATTATTGAAATAAAGCAGCTTTTAACCTACAACTCGTGTCTTTGAGTATTTAGTTATTTTGCCTGCAATTGAGAAACTCCTGAGAATGAAAATATGCAAAGTTGTAGGTCTATAGAAGATCTGCACGTTTCACTCCTCTCACGCGAAACCTCTCGTTTTCTAACAAATTGCAGCTCCAACGCTTTGCTAGAACTATCATCCAAACTGCACAAGACCTGTTAAATGTTTTACAAGTGTACTTCAATTGCTGCACACCTTTTTCGTACAAATCACCTCTAGGAATAAACTTCAGCTAGAAATAATGAGACAACCTCAGAATTCTCTGAAAATGCAACATGCATCGCAAAGGAAATCACTCTGTTCACACAAGTTGCAATCACATGTCTCAGACTTTATCCGTCAGAACTCTCATTTGCTTCAGTTCCATCATCAAAAGATGTACAATTTCAACTACATTTCACCCAAAAACTTAAAGTTTCCACAAATCCGCTTATTCCACGACATAGCCAAAACCGTGCGAATGCGAGCTCAGCTTGCCAATTAGCTTTACTTTCAAGCATTCAAACCTTTAAAACATCATCCAATCGCATAGCTCTGCACATTCTTTTTCATTAGTTTTGATATTTTAACTCAAAATTTGTGCAAGAGTTCGCTAACTGGACACGTCTACATCCAAACCTGTGTATGTAAAATGTTGGGCAATGCAGCCGTTCCTGCCATATGTCTCGATACCTAAACCTTTCCATGTTAATATTTCACCAAGTTGATCAGCTAAAACACACAAATCAGCGTGCAAATCTTTCGTTGAAACGAAGAAAGTTGTAAATTTTAGTATAGAAACCGTCCTGGCCAGCGCTCGTGCAACTCAAAAGCCCACATTTTACTATGCAAACATTCACGACAGCTCTCCTAAACGACCCAAGTTTCTCACCTCGTAGGCGTCTCTACATTCCAAAAATTGTGTGTTTGCTCTCTTCTCAGCAGACTTTACCTCGTAAGAGATGACACTTTGCAATGTCCTGCACATCTTTGTACCAAAAAAGTTGTCATTTTAGCTCTACATCTTGCGGCTTCACATGATAAAAGTCGACATTTTACTGTAGAAATCCTTCATGCAACTTGCAAGTCCTAAGTTTTATAAGTAAATTCTCAATCCAACTGAATATGCAAACGTGAAAGACGTTAGCTTGATACACAAACCTTCAACAGCGGTATCTTTGTAGCAAAAACTTGTCATTTAGCCTGTAAGCTCACAAGTCCTGCATCTTCGCAGACTAAAAGTTTGGTATGTTGGTGTGGAAATTAGCACATTTGGCTGTACAGTGTGGAAAGACTTAATCTTAGCAGCACCTATCCAGTCTAAAATGTGTAATTTTTACAATATGAACCTCCACTCTAACTACCTCATCAGACCATGCAACAACTTTATAATGAGAACATTCGTCTCACTCATCTATGGAAAGAAAATTTTAGCATGTTAAGGAGCTTCTCAAACTAAAAAACCTTCGGTTCGCCCACCTTACAGTCTTAAAGTTGTCACCTAGGGTAAAATCCACTGTAAAACCCACTGCAATCGCAGTCTTTGCAAAGTATCAATTGTAAGTTTAGCATTCAAACTATCGTCGCATGTGTCTGTCGAACTTAAAAGTTGACGTTTTAGTGAACAAACTATCATAGAAATTAAGCCTTTTACCCTAAAACCTCTTCTCTCGCGCTCTTCCTCTCTCTCACTCTTCCTCTCTCTCTACCTCTTCATCTCTCTCGCTCTCTCTCTCGCTCTCTAGCACTCTCTAGCGCGCTCTCTCGCCCTTCTTCTCTCCCTCTTCTCTCTCCCACTTCCTCTCTCGCGCTCTTCCTCTCTCTCTCTCTCTCTCTCTCCCTTCTTCTCTCCCTCTCTCTCCCTTTTCCTCTTCCTCTCTCTCTCTCGCTCTCTCTCTCCCTCTTCCTCTCTCGCTCTCTCTCTCCCTTTTCCTCTTTCTCTCTCTCTCTTGCATTCTTCCTCTCTCTATCTCTCTCGCCCTTCTTCTCTCCCTCTTCTAAAACCACTTCTCTCTCTCTCGCTCTCGCTCTCTCGCTCTCTCCCTCTTCCTCTATCTCTCTCGTGCTCTTCCTCTCTCTCACACACGCTCTCAACAGTCTTACAAACTAAAATTCATAAGCTAACATTCGTCTCACACATCTATCGAAAGAAAATTTTATCATGTTAATGAACTTCTCAAACTAAAAAATCTTCGTTTCAACAACCTTACAGTCTTAAAGTTGTCAACTGGTGTAAAAACCACTGCAATAACAATCTTTGCAATGTATCAATTCTATGTTTAGCATTCAAACTATCGTTGCATGTGTCTGCCAAACTTAAAATTTGACATTTTAGTGAACAAACTATCATAGAAAGTAAGACTTTTACCATAAAACCTCTTCTCTCTCTCTCTCTCTCTCTCTCGCTCTTCCTCTCCATCTTCCTCTCTCTCGCTCTTCCTCTCCCTCTTCCTCGACCTCTCTCTCTCTCGCTCTTCCTCTCCCTCTCTCTCTCTCTCTCGCTCTTCCTCGCTCTCTCTCTCAACAGTCTTACAAACTAAAATTCGTAAGCTTAAACTCTCATTCCACTTGGCTTTGATACCGTAAATGTCTTAAGTTTAGCGTTCAAATCTTCATGGTGCACGTCTCAGTAATCTAAATGTTTAAATTTTTACTGCACAGGTTGGTATTTCAAACATGTTCAGAGTCGAGAATTCGGAATTTAGTGTGTCAGATGTCAAACTGTGCGGCGTTTCATCCTAAGTGTTGTAGTTGAATCATGCAATTCATCGTCCCATGCAAATAAAATTAGTGTACAAGTCTTCCGCGCTGGCTTATTTTTCAACTTACTTGTTGAAATTTTACAATGCAGTTCAATATTTCGTGCAACTTAGGAATCGAAAAATTTAGAATTTAGTGTACAAGGTTCAAACTATATATGTATGTGCATGTGTATATATTTGCAGATATTTCAATGTGTGTAAACGCATATGAATCGAGAGAATTCAGTTTGAAATCAAGGTGAGCTCCATGTAAAACTGTCCACTCATGTTCCTACAGTCAAAGCCGTGTGTGGGCGCATGTTTACATGTAATTCTTTTTCCAGATATGCCTTGGGGCTATTCAATTGTTCACAATAAAAGGACTGTAGGGTGTGCGCATTGGTGCGTGGCCGAATGTTCGTACACCTGTGTAAGGGTCACCTTCTCCTGTGTGTATTCAAACGAGTCAGGCTTTGAATAGATCAAAATATTTAAACCTTGATCTTGGCTCTAGTGCAAATGCTGTTAGCGCCTCCATTTTCTCAGGCTTGGCATATTAGGGTTGGTCTATCTCAACATCATATTGGTCATATCTCAGTTGACTGGGGGTTGAAAAGAAGTTTGGATTCAAATTTTCTGCCCTGGTGGGGTTTGAACCGCCAACCTCTGGGTTGATAGTCCAACGCGCTAACCACTAGGCTATTGCGCATGTTAAAATAAATAAAATATTTTTTAAATTGTTGCAACAAATAAGTTTATTCTACCTGTGAAATGTTTCAATAAGATAATTAAATCGTGTAAGAGTACAAATTAGGGTTCAAATATAAAAGAATTAAATATAAAAGAATTAATTTAGTTATAATAAATAGTCTGTCACAAGGGAGTGGTTCAGCTACTGTGGTCGAACGTAGTGGAGTGGCTTAGCAGCTGTGGTCGTACGTATTGGACTGGCTTAGCAGCTGTGGTCGTACGTAATGGAATGGCTTAGCAGCTGTGGTCGTACGTAATGGAATGGCTTAGCAGCTGTGGTCGTACGTAATGGTGTGGCTTAGCAGCTGTGGTCATACGTATTGGAATGGCTTAGCGACTGTGTATAATTAACTACTCTGACCTCTGGGTATCGGGTGAAGGCGGTCAGACAGACAGACAGACAGACCAGACTGATTGATAGACAGAAAAATAGCCGTAAGTCTGTCTCTGCCTCCCTCCCTCCCTCCGTCCGTCCCTCCCTCCCTCCGTCCCTCCGTCCCTCCGTCCCTCCGTCCCTCCCTCCCTCCATGAATACCTCTTCCTCTCCCTCCCTCTCATTCCATCCCTCCACCCCTCTCCATGCCTACATACCTCACTCCCTCCATCCCTCCTTCCCAGTATCATTCCCTCATTATGGCACACAATCTGACAGAAGGTTGAGGGGGAGGGGGAGCAAATACTGATGAGGTGAAGACTGATTAGCCTAAACATCGATTAGTCACATGCAATACAGGGCAAATACTCTATTGTTCATAAAAAGTCCTTGATAATTTCTACTAACAGTCCACACGACGTCATAAAACTGCAAAATACTGTATTACTGGTAAATAGTCCTTCAAAATTTCGTTGTCTCATGAATGAAAGAAGTCCCCAAGACTGACGATTATGTCTAAATCATCAGTGACAGCAAACATGGATGGCCCGACAAAGCCAAAAACAGCTTGAATTTTCACTCGCAATGTGACTTATAATCAAGCAGTCCAAAAAACAAATTCTTTTCTCTTCCTATCTTTGCACACATTAAAAATATTTGTAACAATAATAATAATAATAATAATTACTGGGATGATTGGCACGCCATGCCGCCCTCAATGACCTGATCTGCCACAAACTAACAAAAGCTGGTTTTCCGTCAGTCAAAGAACCACAAGGCCTTTTCCGCATGGATGGCAAAAAACCAGATGGCATTACCCTGGTCCCATGGAGGGCGGATCAGAGTCTGGTGTGGGACGCCACGGTTGTGGACATGTTCGCAGCATTTTACTTACCCACTACAGCCATTCAAGCCGGAGCCGCTACAGAGCTAGATGACTGCAGAAAGAATGCAAAGTACAATGTGCTCCTTCATATTCATGTCTTCGTTCCGCTGGCCATGGAAACGCTAGGCCCCATCAACAACAGAGGCCTGGCTCTCATTGCAAACATTGGCCGCCATCTTACACAGATCACAGGCGAAGCCCGAGAGACCAGTTTCCTATTCCAACAACTGTCGGTGACAGCCCAACGGTTCAATGCTGCGGCTTTTAGCGGTTCTTTTATCAAATTTCTGCCCACGATCGAAGAGAAATAACCGCTCCAGATCCATCACACTTGTAATATCTAAGACCATGAGGGAACTAAGTACCATAATGATGATGATGATGATGATCATCATCATCATCATTATAAAAATATTAATAATAATAATAATCATAAGGTGTAATAGTTCTGCAACTATTGCAAGTATTGTATTGTATTGTATTGTATTGTATCTAAACATTTATAAAGCGCCTCTCACAGTATTCGCTAATCAGAGGCGCTCCCAGTGCGAAAGACCCAGTGAATAGAAAGAGGTTTTAAGACAGCGGAACGAGGCACTTGGGCCACCAGCTAATAAAGAGGCACGTGTCAATGGAGGAAGTTGATTCCATAGAGCAGGACCAATGCAAGAAAAGGCTCGAGTTTTGGCCATAGAGGTCCTGGCTCGTGGTACAAGAAGATCATGTCGATTAAGCGATCGCAATGGACGGAGGGAAGTAGCTGAAATTGGCAGACGAACAATGTCACTTACAATGCAAGTGTGTATATATATCTTGTAATCACTAATAGGAAAATTGTAGGTTATGTGCTTTTTCAGATTCAGATTATTTTATTGATGACCATGTGAGAAAATGCATTTCCAAACAGTCACATACAATGGTCACCCTAATCATCAATTGGTTACAACAGTATACTAAACGAGATTAAATCAGTATACATAAATCTGTCATAAGAGATGAAAAAAGACGGGAAAAAAGGAAAAACAAAAAAACAAACAAAAACCAACAGTTCCTGTGCAAATAAACACATAATGCAGTCAAGTGTGTGCATCCAAGAGATATACTTTCAGTTTTTGTTTAAACTGATGTATAGGCAAGGAATTCCAGAATAGCGGGCTATAGACTTCGATGCTATGCTGCTTAACAGTAGTGTGCACACTACCTTGATGCTACTTGTTGAGCGATCGCATGTAATGATCATGTACCTCAGAATTTTTACAAAAACAATGACAAAAATTCACAGGCAGTAGGTTCTATTGAAGCTTGAACATAAATAGTCCAACTTACAACTTATTTATGCATTCAAAATGCAATATTCCCAAACTAAGAAATAATGGTCGAGTTGTAGCTCTAAAGGGCAAATTATATATAGTTCGAATGGCACGTTTCTTCAGAGTTTTAAGAATAGTTAAGCGAGTATGATACATGGAAGCCCATGAAATATTACAGTACAATATATAAGGGTATATAAAAGAGTAGTACAAATTCACAAGTATATATCGCAGTAAAAGGTGCCGAATATGAGAAATTATACCTATATTTTATTATGTTTTTAGATATGACATTTATAAGTTCACTCCATGTTAAGTGCTCATCAATGTGGACACCCAAAAATTTAGTAGAAGACACCCTAGTTATATTTTGGTTATCAACATTGATATTTAAATTGCAAATTGGAACACATTTCCTTCGTGAACGGAACAATATGAAATTCGTCTTCATGAGATTTAACGACAGTTTGTTGGCTTTAACCTTTACCAATCCAATAAAATTTTTATAACAGCACCTCCAGATCCAATATAACTGACCGCTTGACCGTCTTCTGACCGTCCAACTTCTCTACTGTTGTCCGAGGTACAGAACGGAATGGGATTTGAATAATGTGACAAGTGACACTTGCAGCCTATCTACCGCGTGAATGAGACTTGTATGAAGCTGCCCAGGAGGAGCAAATTAGCTGACGGCTCTCGTGCGATACATGTTTACCGATCTATGGGATAATTCACAAGCTACCGTCAGTGACCACTGGGTCACTTTGGTGGCCAATATTGATCATAAAATTTCTATGCCATACCCCGCCCAAATCCAATAAAATTTAGGTAATATGGGCCTTTGCATATGTACACAAGCATTTAATTCTTTGCACAATTCATTACATATATATAGTATATATATATATATATATATAGTATGTGCCTGGCGAAAATGAAAAGAGATAGATGATACAGACAGGAATACATATACAGACAGACAGATAGACAGATAGATAGTAGGGTTGAGTGATTGAAACCTGGGCCAAGTCGACAGACACGACATTCCTTCCCATCATTTTGTGGCTCTGAAAAGAGCCGTTTGTTATGAGCTGTCCAATGCCCATCCTACTTCAATTTTGCTTTCTTCCTCATCGGACGTTGTCATTTTGTCGATCATGTCCAAAATATCAGCACTACGAAAACGCTTCGTCATCTTTCTCATAAATTCTATAACTAAGATAAGCTCAGTAACGCACCAGAAAGCACTGAACATTGACACAGCTATATATGCAGAATGCAGCAAGCAGCAGATGGTCTCATAGTGCTTAGCTAATTAGTTGCAAATGAACAGATAAGCTAGCCTTTGAAATGCCAGTATGACTGGTCTATTCAAGACTTACGGATGGCCCTTTTAGCTAATTAGGACTGAGCTATGTCTACTACCTGTACAAGGCAGCCCATGCAATAACTAATGAGCCGATAGTGTGTCCTTTGAAATATAGATACAGGCACTGTTCTATGCAAGACCTATGCAGCAGCCAAGCGGATCGGCTTGGTCAGCTAATTGGAAGTGAATGCTCAGGGTAAACAAATGTCGCCGACCGACCTCAACAGTCGGTATCTGACATTTGAGATACATTTGACGCCAGGAATACTGCCTGTATAGCTTCATCCCTTGAAATGGTAATGAAGCAGAATAGTTAATAAGGCATCGAAATGCATTGGGCAGTATAGTGGCCTGAGGAGCGGAACGACATATTTGAACGGGCCACTATAGTGGCCTAAGGAGTGGAAAAGGTTAAACTATTCTCTCACTAGTCTTAATTCGGCATTAATTTTATTAACCAGCACATCAATGGATTTATCTGACATAAACACATTAGTATCGTCAGCGAACATAACAAAATGAAGTTGTGAAGAGGTGTTTGAGATGTCATTCACATATATCAAAAACAGCAAAGGCCTCAAACAGAACCCTGTACATCGCAGGTAACATCAGATACATACGAAGTATGCCCATTATATGAAACACATTGCCTTCTATTTCTTAAGTAATCAGAAAGCCAGTCAAGACAGATTCCTTTAACACCATAATGTTCAAGTTTTTTTATCAGCATATCATGGTTCACCATATCAAACGCTTTAGATAAATCAAAAAAGACACCCATTGAGAAGTGGTTGTTGTCCATTGCTTCGGAGATTTTGTCATGCATTTCTAGTACGGCCATGTAAGTAGAATGACCTGAGCGAAAGCCATTCTGCCCTTTAAATAACATATTCTTTGATGTTAAGCATGACGTTAGCCTTCTATGAACGATTTTTTCAAAAAATTTAGAAAAGTATGGAAAATTGATATTGGCCTATAGTTACTAAGTTGGTTTTGGTCCCCAGACTTAAAGATTGGAATTATTTTGGCAATTTTTAGACTATCTGGGACAATACCAGTTACAATAGAAGTGTTTATTATTTTTGCGAGAGGAATCGAAGTGGCTTCAATGGCAAATTTGGCAATTTCGGGTCAATGTCATCTAAACCAGCGGTTCCCAAACTTTTCTAGGTTGCAACCCACTTGTGAATATCTTGGCAGTCTCGATACCCACTGTGTAAAATTAAGCATTGTGTACTAAAATTTGCTTCGTAAATTGGTATCGAAATATGTGGATTCACGTACAACGCTTTAAAGCATTAAAAGGAAATTTAGGTAAAAACAGTTTACAATTTATTGCAATCCAGCTAGTTATAGCCAAATCATAGCCAAATGTTGGTGCTGTAAAAACTTAATGTTTATCGAAAACATTTGGCGACCCACTTTGGCGACCCACTTTTGGGTCGCGACCCACAGTTTGGGAAACTCTGATCTAAACCACTGCTGTGGGTGGGACAAAGTTCTTTTGCAATCGATACTATTTGTGCAGGTGTTGTCAATTCAATTCCAATGGAAGAAATGGACGGATGTTTTAAGAAAGCCTTGAATGAAATTTCAGTGAGGGATTTTAGCTGCTAATTTGGGTCCAATTTCAGTGAAAAATTCATTAAATTTATAAGCAATAAGGCTTTTGTCTTTAGTTTCTATATTATTGATAAGAAAACTATCTGTGATCGAAGAATTTCCGTTTCCACGTAGAAGTGTTTTAATTATGCCCCACGTCTTACTCAAGTCAAGAGTTGCCTTAATTAATGGTGCATTTATATACTTAAGAGACCGTTAGTTCCCTACGATCACCTGCTTTAGTAAGCAAACCTATAACGTTGCAATTCTGCACTTAAAGCCTGCATAGAAAATTCTCTGATGTTGCCATTTTTGTGCCTGTCACCAAGGGTTAATATCTTTCCTTTTTATTCATCTTTCAGCATGACAAATTATATCCTGGGGTAGTCCCAAAGTTTGAAAAGTTTACACACACACACACAAACACACACACACACATACACACACACATGTCAATAGGACAAATCCCTAGACCTTTATATTGAACTGCCAGGAATGTGTCTATGGATAACTTTAAAAACTATGAAAAATAGTCTGGAAATATGGTAAATGTATCTGAACAATGACCATAAAGTGTAAAGATAAATAACAAGGTAATGTTATAACAGTAAAATACATAATTTAACTGCCATAAAATATAAAGTTGCAAAAAGTTCATATTTAATTTTCGACACCAGGAAATTTTCCACATCAAAAGAAATAATATTTCCAAAATTACCAGATAATTATTATTATTATTGCAAACAATTTCACTGCATGCATGGTCACACAGCCACACTAACATGTGCCATAAAAGAAGTCAGTTGCCAAGTGATAAGCAGATAAATCTTAAAGCGACTGAGAGTGAGTTTTGAGGAAGGAAGAGAAAGAGTTCGAGCATCAGACAAACATTGGTAGTCAGTTCCAATTCTTGGGACAGCAACATTGAATGCAAAAGAGCCCATCCCATGACAGTTCTGCATTGTTGCTCAACCAAAAGCCCCATACCCAAAGATAGCAGACTTCTGGGAGGGATGTAAGGTGATAGTACTGGTTGAAGGTAGGTAGGAGTGCTTGTAGTAAGGGTTTAATAGGTAAGACAGACTAGTTTAAATCTTGTTCTGAATTCTACAGGAAGGCAGACTAGTTTAAATCTTGTTTTGAATTCTACAGGAAGGCAGACTAGTTTAAATCTTGTTTTGAATTCTACAGGCAGGCCCGGTTCGTCCTTTAGGCAAACTAGGCAGCCGCCTAGGGCCGCTGATTTTTAGGGACCGCCAATTTTCCATTTTTCCAAAATAAACATAAAAAAATAACTTCTGGAAATTCATAAATGAAACGTTGGATTATTTTTTAATTATTATTCGCTAGATGGAAGTATTATAGTGTTGGTGTAATAAATTAGGTTCTATTAAGGTAGGGTTCACCGTTAAGTTTTAATCATAAGTTATTCCGGAAGTACTGAAGGTGGGGCAATACAAAGGAGATGATAGAGGAACAATGGGTATCCATGGACTGGGTGAACAGAATGAAGCTGGGGAAAGACTTGTTGAATTCTGCAAAGGGAATGACTTGAGAATCATGAATACATGTTTTGAACACCCAAAGAGAAGACTGTACACATGGACGTCACCAAAATAAATGGGAAATATAGGAATCACATTGATTACATTTTGGTAAATAAAAGATGGAACAGTACGATAAGAGATGTGAGAACTAGACCAGGAGCGGATTGTGGTACCGACCATGAGCTACTGGTAGCAACACTGAAAACGAAATTAAAAAAGCTGAAGAAAGGAGATCGAATGACTAGATACGACTGCAAGGGCATTACACCGGAATACAGGATGGAAATAAAGAATCGATTTGAAGTACTTGAGAGAGATGAGATAGAGGCGGAAGATGATTCGAACAACATATGGGAGAGAATGAAGAAAACCATAGTTGAAGTTGCTGAGAAACATATCCCAAAGAAAAAGAAAATCACAACTACAACTTGGTTGTCGAGAGAAGCTGTGGGCATGGCAGCGGACAGGAAGGCTGCAAAGAAAGCAGGTGACAAAGATAAGGTAAGGGCACTGAATAGAGCCTTCCAAAAACAAGCACGGGAAGATAAAGAAAAACATTTAAATGAAATGTGCAAAGAAATGGAAGATGAAGGAAGGAAAGGGAGAGCCAAAGAATTGTTTTCAAAAGTAAAGGAAATAACGGGAAATTCACACCTAGAATGGGCTCAATGAAGACAGGAGCTGGAAACATAATCTGCGATGAAGAGAAGATGAAGAAAAGATGGAAAGAATACACAGAAGAGCTATATAGTATAGATAAATGAGTCAAAAAGGAGCAAATTGATGTTACAGGGTATGAAAAGGAACCAGAGGTTATGGAAGCAGAGGTAGAATGGGCAATAAAACAACTCAAGGATAATAAAGCGCCGGGTCATGATGGAATACCTATAGAACTGATAAAAGCAGGGGACGATGCAATGATAAAAACAATAACAAAATTATGCAATCAAATATGGCCAACTGGAGAATGGCCGAATGATTCGAAGAAGTCGATCTTCATACCAATATTCAAGAAAGGCGACGCGAGGGAATGCGAAAATTACAGGACGATAGCAATAATATCACACACTAGTAAAATATTACTGAAAATAATTCACAAAATAATGGAAAGCACAATAGAGAGGGAACTTCCGATGAACCAGGCTGGTTTTAGGAAATCACGAGGAACTAGAGACCATATTGCCAACTTAAGGTGGATAATGGAACGGCAAAGGGAGTATGGACAAGAGGTGCACATCTGCTTCATTGATTATAGTAAGGCATTCGACTGCATTAACCACGATTTAATGTGGAAAACCCTACTTGAGATGGGAATTCCGAAACACTTGATATGGCTATTAAGGGGACTATATGAAGATCAGATAGCGGTGGTAAGAACAGAATACGGAGACACTGATAAATTCAATATCAAGAAAGGGGTGAGACAGGGATGCATTTTGTCTCCATTCCTGTTTAACTTATACGCTGAAAGAATAATGAGAATGGCGGAAATGGAAGGGGCAAAAGAGGGAGTAAAAATTGCGGGAAGGACATTGAATAATCTTAGATATGCGGATGATACAACACTAATCGCAAAAACAAAAGATGAGCTGATAGAATTAATAAGAAGGGTAAGGAGAGAAAGTGAAAAAGCTGGCTTATACTTCAACATAAAGAAGACAAAAGTCATGACAACAGCAGAATGGGATACTTTTGAGATTGACGGAGAAGAAATAGAGGTGGTAGAAAGCTTCACTTTCCTGGGATCATTGGTTGAAAAAGAAGGAAAATGTGATACAGAAATAAAACGAAGGATTGCGATTGGGAAAGCTGCAATGATTGGACTGGAAAAGATATGGAAGGACAAGCATGTGAGCACAGATACAAAAAAAAGGCTCGTGAGAGCCCTAATCTTTCCAACGGTTTTGTATGGTTGTGAGTCGTGGACAATGACAAAGAACATGGAGAAAAAGGTCAACGCATGTGAAATGTGGATATGGAGAAAGATGTTGAGAATATCATGGACAGAGAAAAGGACGAACGAATCAATACGAGTGGAGATTGGTGTCGAGAATGATGAGTCATTAAAACAAAGGGCGACAAGATTGAAGCTTGGATTCTTTGGTCATGTTATGCGATCTGATGGGCTAGAAAAGGAAATGATGTTGGCTTGTGGTGAGGGATAAAAAGACGGGGTCGACCAAGGAAGAAATGGATGGATGAGATTCACGATGTAACTGGCATGAATTTGGAAGAACTAAGGGACCTGACTTCGAATAGGAAGCAATGGAGAATGTTTGTCATGACGATCGCTAGAGCTCCAGGAGTTGACAGCACAAGGTGACAAGGTAGTTCAGTTTACTCTAGTCTAGACGGTTAGACCATTTTCATTATTCAAAAAAATTTATTTTAATGAATGTTTGAAAATAAATAACGTAAATTTCAGTAAATTATGTCAGTTATAAAAGGAACTAAAAGCGATTATGGCGCTGAGAAACGGAAACAGAAAAAACACAAGATAAACTGTTGTAATCACAAAAAAAGGTTCCATTTTGAAACATTTAAAGAAAGATATAGCAGTCGAGGATTATGTAAATCAAACGAAGAAGAAACAGAAATTCGCGAAATTGGTCATATGGTTGCATTAGACCCTATTTCACATAAAGCAAAAATGTTAGTTTCACTTTCATCAGACACGGAGGCAAAATAACCGTACTTTACTATAGCTACTATACTTAGTTTATAGTGTTAATTTGTTATTTCATCGCAAAATAAAAAGACTTCATTTTAATCGCAGGTATATTATGGGTCGACAGGCCACTCAAATGTAGCTTCGCCTAGGGCCGCCAAATGTAGCTTTGCCTAGGGCCGCCAAATGTCTTGAACCGGGCCTGTCTGCAGAAAGGCAGACTAGTTTAAATCTTGTTCTGAATTCTACAGGAAGGCAGACTAGTTTAAATCTTGTTCTGAATTCTACACGAAGCCAATGCAGCTGACCGAGCAGGGTTAAGGAGTTTCAACAAGCAGTTGCATGCAGCACCATGTAAGCCAGAGAATGTTGGATGCATTGAAGCCTGTAGAGTTCAAGATCTGATATACCTGCAAACACAAAGTTGGCATAATCGAGGCAAGAGCAGATTATTATTATTATTGCCAAAAAATTCAACTGCATGCATATTCACACAGAAGTGCCATACAGTCAGTTGCCAAGTGACACATCTTTGACAAGAGCACACCTTATGTTACAGAGCAAGGCTATGGAAAAGGTTATAGTTAAGGTTGAAGTCTAGCTGATAACAAGGCTGCAGCTCTGATAAGAACAAGATCTAAACAGATTTAAGAGTCAAAGTCTAACCTCTGAACTTCTTCGGAGGGTTATTCAAGTCACCAGTGTCTGGTTGTACAACGCATCGATCATCAACCAACCTTTACAAACCAAACAGATCTGTATAAATGACTCTCTTACAATTACAACAGAAACACTTTCAACAGAAGAAAGTAAGCTACGCAAGACATGTTTAATCACATATATATATATATATATATATATATATATATATACAGGGTGGCGCAGAAAAAGTGGGACCGCCTCATGAAATCTTGTGCAATATATATCAAATTATGTTTTGGGCAGTTTTTTAAACTGAAAAAATATCAACTATATCAAAAATATCAACTGTGGGACGTCATTATTTCGTGAACTTCCGGTCGCCATCTTTATAGTTTCTGCCATTCTTACGGTGTTTATAAAATGACAAAATAACAGCAGTGGCATCATGGTTTCGGTCAGTGTGTCTCAGATGGGAAAAACCAGTTGGGTCTTTGTTGAACCTGGAGCGAAAGTGAACAGTGAGTATTATTGTGATCACGTCTTACGACAAGGATTGCTTCCGGACATTCGAGCGAGATGTAATCGTCAAAGCTGGACACTGCAACAGGAGAGAGCTCCTTCGCACACGGCAAGAAACATGATCAACTTCCTTCTTTGGGAGAATGTCACCTTCATCGAACCAGACATGTGGCCCCCAAATAGCCCGCACCTAAAACCTGTAGATTATGCTATTTGGGGTGCTCTTCAACCAAAAGTCTACCTTCGTCGTAAATTTGAAACAATAGATCAATTGAAACTGGCCATTGTTGAAGAGTGGCAAAAACTCTCTCAGTGGTTTATAAACAGAAGCATTGACCAGTGGCACAGACGTTTAGAAAAAAATGTTGAGAACCGAGGAGGACACATTGAATTTTATTTCTGATTTTGTATAAATTATCATTTGGCAACAATTTACTTGTTTTTCTTAGACGAAAAACTTACACAGGAATTTATTACTTGATATTATACTAGGCGGTCCCACTTTTTCTGCGCCACCCTGTATATATATATTGTGAAGATTTAATACAATAAGGAGGGGAGGGGTTAACTTCTTGAGACATGGTAGAAGAAATTGATATTCACACGTAGGCTACCATTCAGATGACTGAATGACCTGTAATTCTTATCTTATGTCATAATAACATTACAGAAGCACTCACCAGTTTGCTTCACAAGGCATCAATTGAAAACGTCATCCTACTGTAGGGGTGGATCTGGTCCACTGTATGCTTTCTTTTGGCCCTTGGTCTGGATCCAAGAATTCTCAAATTTTATTTTTGCTCTTATTCTTGCTTTGAGTATATATAAAAATATTTCTTCTGCTTTTATTCTGTTTGAACTTGAAATGCCTTTCAGCAGCAGACTTTCAATCAGTTTCTTATTAAATATGATACCAGTGGCCAAATTTTCCCGATTATGGGTTTAATAACAATGGCCCAAAGTGAACTAATCATAGTCTAATGCAGTGGTTCTTAACCTTTTCAAGGGAGCCGAACCCCAAGAAAAATCCATGACCACTCACCGAACCCCTCAAGTTTTAACAATAATTTTTTAACTAATGGGAACAAAAGGAAATAAAAAATTGTACCAAAATGTGATACAATATTAATACATTCAATACAATACATGAACTACTAACAGTTAACTAACCGTACCAACACTACCAATTGCATCTTAATGTGTCCTTTGTTGTTGCCGTTTGGAAACAATGTGAGAAATGCGTGGCTCTGTTTTGGAAAGACTCACTCTCATGTCATTTTCGCAATCAAGCCTGCTCCTTTTCTTGGATTTAATCTCCACCAGTTTTGAGAATCCTTGCTCACAGAGATATGATGTGACAAACGGTGTGAGGATTTCAAGGGCAGTTTTAGCAATGCGAGGATATCCTTCCATTTGGCGGCACCAAAATCTTGAGACTGTTGTTGTACCAAAGAACAATTGTTGAATATGGCTCTGCTGAAGTTCGATAAGATCGTCCAGGTATGGATCGTTAACATTTGCTGTTGAAATATCGAAGCTGAAAGGCTGCCGCATCCATGCTGGATATTGCTGGATATCTTTGTCAGGGAAGTATCCGTCAAATGACTTTCCCAGCTCCTCCAGGTGCGTTGCAATTAATTAGGCCTATCGGGAGGTGCAGTAAGACATAACTAAGGTTAACAGGATGAACAGCTTTAAATTTCATAAGGTAGGGCCTGGTAGGCAATCTATTGCAAACAAAATTTATTAAATAAAAGTCCAGAAATGAAAATAAAATAGCAAATGATTTTTCACTCACATTCACTGACCCTGAATATGTATATATTTCAGAGGACCTCTGCCGAACCCCTGGCACTGGCTCACCGACTGGTTAAGAAACACTGGTCTAATGACTTCTATAGCGCCGTTATCATAATGTCCAAGACATCAGTCAATGGACAAGTGAAAATGCAATCAAAAATCAGAATCCGTTGGAGAAGCCAGCTAGGAATCGGACAGATCAGGGAAATCAGAAGCCAGGCTACGGTGGATATATGCAACTGTGTTGAAAGAGATTAGTTGAGTCTCGAGTGTAGACCTGAATGACATCAAAGACTTGACATGGTGAACTGAATTGGGCAGCGAATTCCAAAGCCTCGAACAAGTGACCGAAAATACACGAGAGCCCAACATTTTTTGATTGCAGGGTAGATCAAAATTCACAGCAGCCATTAGGTGCAATATCTAAATGCATGAGAGTTGAGTAAAGCACTGAGTTTGTTGGTTAAAATGTAGTACATGCACTTTGCATACATTCATGTTAGGTTAACTGGATGGAATGCCAACAACATTTGACCTGCCTGGGAATTGGACTGTAAAAGATGTAGGAAAAAGTGGCAGTCAATGAATGCATGTCACTGTGGTCCTACTCTGCCCTGCAGATGGGACAAAATTTATGCCAATGGTTGCTTTTAACCAAAAAGTGAAAGACCTTGACAAAGGAAATGACATTTCCAAGAGGCCTCAATGTTGTAAAAGATGACTGCAAAGGTTGGTTGAACGAAGATCTAATAAAAGATTGGTTAGATGTGTGTGCAAAATGCAGTCAGGTGCACAACTTTAGAAAAGAGACTCGCTAGTCTGGAAACGTTTTGTCTATATCTGACCTATCCAATGAAATCAGAGTAAAGGAATTGCACACACTTATGTAGGCAGTCCATGGTGGGTTACAATCTTTGACATTTGCCTGATGCTGGGGACAATAAGACAGATTTTAAAGTGGATTCTTTGTTCAACTGGTAGACAATGCAATAAATGCACCATGGGTATGACATGTTCATGTGTAGTGGTCTCTGTTTTGGCTCTAGCAGCCAGAGAATTTTGAGTTACTTATCACCTTGTCACCTTGTGCTGTCAACTCCTGGAGCTCTAGCGATCGCCATGACACACATTCTCCATTGCTTCCTATTCGAAGTCAGGTCCCTTAGTTCTTCCAAATTCATGCCAGTTACATCGTGAATCTCATCCATCCATTTCTTCCTTGGTCGACCCCGTCTTTTTTTCCCCTCACCACAAGCCAACATCATTTCCTTTTCTAGCCCATCAGATCGCATAACATGACCAAAGAATCCAAGCTTCAATCTTGTCGCTTTTTGTTTTAATGACTCTTCATTCTCGACACCAATCTCCACTCGTATTGATTCGTTCGTCCTTTTCTCTGTCCATGATATTCTCAACATCTTTCTCCATATCCACATTTCACATGCGTTGACCTTTTCTCCATGTTCTTTGTCATTGTCCACGACTCACACCCATACAGAACCGTTGGAAAGACTAGGGCTCTCACGAGCCTTTTTTTTATCTATGCTCACATGCTTGTCCTTCCATACCTTTTCCAGTCCAATCATTGCAGCTTTCCCAATCGCAATCCTTCGTTTTATTTCTGTATCACATTTTCCTTCTTTTTCGACCAATGATCCCAGGAAAGTGAAGCTTTCTACCACCTCTATTTCTTCTCCGTCAATCTCAAAAGTATCCCATTCTGCTGTTGTCATGACTTTTGTCTTCTTTATGTTGAAGTATAAGCTAGCTTTTTCACTTTCTCTCCTTACCCTTCTTATTAATTCTATCAGCTCATCTTTTCTTTTTGCCATTAGTGTTGTATCATCCGCATATCTAAGATTGTTCAATGTCCTTCCCGCAATTTTTACTCCCTCTTTTGCCCCTTCCATTTCCGCCATTCTCATTATTCTCACAGCATTCAGAGTTACTTATAGGTTGTGCAAATCACTATTAGTGTTTCCAAGATTCTGGAAACGAAATTTAGAGTAGAGATTGGGCAATAGTTTGATTGATCATCAAGAGCAAGAGATGGCATGAGCAAAACTGGTGGAAAAGCAGCTCCCTTCTGAGACAGAGAAAGGTTGATGATGGGTGCGATGACTGGACCCAAGACATCAAAACTTTCTTTCACAAGAGTAGTAGGAATAATGTCCAAGGCAGACTGCTTATCAGGAGTGGAGAAAACGAGGTTATGAATCTCTGTCAGAGGAAGAAACATCATTTGAAAACTAAAGTCCTATAGTTGAGATCTCTGTCTATTTGTCAGAAAAGAATTGAAGGAACCTGTTGGCAAGCGAAGAGTGTGATGGGAAGCTATCGGTACCACAAAAGTCAACCCAACAAAAGTAGACACTGAACTGGATTACTATGAGATTAGGTTAGTCAATAGTTAAATCAATCAGAGAGCATGAAATGACTTAGACCAAATAACTGTAAGCATTCAGAGTCAATCAACAGCAAATGAATAACTCACCCAAGAGTTGATATAAAGCCAGAGACATTTCCCTCGGCATAGAGCGACACGATGTCTCCAATATGCAAGACAGATGACGACGAATCCATCAGATCAGATTCATCAGAGAAACAAACTGAAAAATCAAGAACAGGCTTTAAATATATTTTATATTCAATCCAGTGAAGTAATAATAATAATAATATTAATCTTCATTTATTAATTCAAACTGACAAGAACACAATAAGGTTACATGACATATTAGTAACAGACAATAACAAGTTTAACTGGAGTCAAATTTAACTGTATGGCAGCCATGCAAGGCGCCCATCTGTACTACTGCTCATTTTACAATTGCCACCTAGGGAACGAAGGCTGAGTTAACCTTGTGGGGCTATCAAACCCGCATCCTTCTGATCTTCGTGCCAGCGTGTTACCATTCAACCATCTCCCCACCCCAATTAACGAATTAATGAATTAACTTTCACTCCATTCATATTCTTTACTGGTCATTTATTGACCAGCGCTTGCATGTCACAACAAGAAAAATCTGAAGTTTACCAGTAGAGACAACTCAGAAAACATTCAACCATATCTTAAGTTACATCTCTTTAGATAGCTGTGCTTGAGCATATTTGATAGATTCTCAAAGGCACTATATAATTATCTAGATGCATACATACACACATACATACACACATTTGCACATAGAATCTCACAGCAACACTTACATGCCAGCAGTGACAACTAAGTGATGGGAATCATGGAGTTTTTAGTTGCTGGAAAAACTTATCATTCCAACGTGGCTTCAAAGAATGCATTGCAACTCAAGCAACAGAATCAAAGATGGCATCATACTGTTTTTGCCGGTCAGTTCCTTCGTCCTTAATTGGTTTGGGAGTAATTATATTCAGGGTAATGTTCTTTCCAACCAACACTATTGTGGCCTAGTGTTCTTCAGGGTTTCCTAAAATGCACTTTATAGATCAATCAATCAATCAAATATTCGTTTATTGACAGATTCCCATCGACACAGATGCGATAGGATTACATAGTGTTACAGACATTAATTGCAGGTGAAAATTAATCAGATAACAGTTGATGAAAGAGACTAAACAGATTAGGACCCCTAATGGAGTTTAAAATAAGGTATACATAAAAAACAGTATATTGCTAAAATAGTTAATTGTAAATAAGTGTTATTATAGAGCATACAGGATATAAAGTTTTTGTCATTTTTATCAGGTAATGTGAAATTATGAGCCCATGGCCATAGATTATGAGGGATATTGCGATCAGGTCGAAAATAAGGTCGCAGAACAATGTCTGGGTTTGTAATGGCTGCCTTAAAGAGGCATTTATCTGCCTGTTTTGCCAATTCAGAAGCACTTTGAATAGATGGGGAAAGTAGACCAGAACGTCGCATTTTCCTCAGCAGTTTTTCAACCCTCTCTCTGTCTCCTACTTGGGGTATAACCCCATCAGGCTGGGGAAGCATACATCAGAGAAGCTATGGTGGTGGCCCTTGCCATTTCCTGCAAGACATGAGGTGGAAAGCTGTGGGATTGGAGGACTCAGAGTGCATGGAGTGATGATGAAGAGGTAGACAGAACTTTATCAAGGTGAACATTCATTCCAAGGTCAGAGCAGATTATTACTACTAGGACTCGCAAAGAAGTGACCCGGGTTGCTCCTGGAATGATTGGGGGGATTGAGGGGTGTCCTTTTCCTCTAGCAAAAATTATTAGTTCACTAGTTTTGTGAGGGTTTAGGTGAAGGTTATTACTATTAGCCCAGAAGGAGACATGGGCAAATTCTTCCTGAGATATTCTTCTGAGATGTCCAGATACATACATACATACATACATACATACATACATACATACATACATACATACATACATACATACATACATACATACATACATATTATCACCTTAAGAGCAGAGGTTTTCCTGAAGTTTTAGCTCTTAACATTGCATTCTCTGCCCTAGTCCACAAGGGTCCAAATTAAGGCCATGAAATTACAATGCCTAGATGATGCCCACTTCAGACTCCATTATTCAGCAGCCGATCCTCTTGCTTTTGGACAACTAACGGCTGTAATTATAGTGTGAGTGGAACACACTCATCTTATTTAGGTCTCTTTCCAGTAAGCTGACAACTGGATTAGATTTATTGATTGATGGCCAGCATATAGAAATCCCACCTGTAGGCCCTGTGTGTTGACAGCTTCTTCATAATTGATATTTGGAATTGAATATAACGCACGCTGCATTGCTTTGGTCTCTCTATGGCACATTACATTCAAATCAGTTGCCCTATCTCTGCTCCATGTGCACCCCTCATAAAACCAGATATTGAATTCGAGCAACGAATGCTTTCCCTCTAGCTATGTCTTGCACCAGAACTCTATTATTATTATTCTTATACGAAGAATTATAAAGCACACGTTAATATAACTAAATACACCGCAAATGCACAAGTTCAAAGAGGTTGGCTCCTCAATCTTCTTGGTTGCTCGTCTAAAGTTTCTGTGCACCAGTCTGTGCATTCTGTTGGTTTTTTCTTGTCTTTCTAATCTCAGCTCTTTTGCCTCTCCAGTTCTGATCTGATTCTTTCTATCTCAACCAATAGGATGTCGACCATGCTTTTCCAAATGATTGCAATCCTCAACTATGATTTCACTTGAAGCAAACATCGTCTGAGACCGACAACAGGGCAAAGGATGGCGCTAGATTAGACTAGAGTATTCTGACGCTTTTTCCTGTACATGATTGATGTTCTCTGTTACAGGAAGAGTCCATATCTACTCAAGGGATGACAGGCTCCAGATGGATAGTCGCTACTCACACCTACTGACCTTATCAATGCTGTCAAAAGGTGAGGAGAGGCAAAGGAACAGCACTGACCATCTTCCAGAACATGAAATTTGTTTATAAATGAATTTTGAACAAACCTGTCATTTAATGTTAACGTATGCTTGTAATTTTCAGATGACAGGTGAAATGTGATGGTGTGCCATATGTATCTCACTATATTGTCTAATCTGTCTTTCCCTATTCTGCCGATGTTTTAACTATACATTACTAAAAATATAAAATTAATAAATACATGTTACTAATATAGTGTTCTTTCAGTGACTGTTAGGTCACATTTGAAACTACAGATCCAGGTGACCGTCTTTATCACTGACATCAGTGGTAGGTACACCATTGATGTCAAAAGCACCATTGTCTTTCAACACTTGCTCCACAATCTGGGAGATAGGCATTCGCCGGCAGTCATTGATTTTAGGTAGGAGCAGTCGAACTTCGCATACAGTTATGTTTCGGATGGACAGAGGACAAAAAGTGGCATTGCCATTACGTGAAAAGGCTTCAAAATTATTTCAAACATTTTGCATGATAGATCTCAAGCAAGGCATCAACGGTGTATTGTCCAGTTACGTTATATGCAGATGCATATTAACATATAAATCTGTGTAATGCAACTTTGCTAATATCCATGACGGTAGGGTTCAGTAATGACCTTAGCAAGTGATTTTTCATTACAAACAATGAAATCAATTTGACACTGATGAATCTATCGTGTTAAATTTGTTTAAACCAGCGCTTAGCAGAAGCGGGCAAAAGCCGTGGTCTACCTGATGACCAACATCTTCTGACTGCCACTGATTCACTTTCGTTATCATCTGAAAAGTTCTTTAAATCATTACTATGACTTCCTGATACTTATAAATGCATGAAATTCTTTAAAATTAACTCTTCATCAGACTCACAATTGCCGAAAATCATACGCTACATTTTTGTCTTGGATCACCATTATGGTCCTGAAACACAATTGTAAAACAAACCAGATTGCTCACTTTTAGGCCTGATATTGATGCACCTGCTCAAAGACTATAAAGCACCAACGGGTGATTTTGTCACACATAGGGTGCATTAATCACGATGACAATTTATCATCCTAATTAACAGTGCACTTATTTACGTAGGAAGACTGCTCGTTCTCTAATCTGAACTGCTTCACTGAAATGCACATATAATCATAATTCTGGACCTGCGGCCTACACGAAAAGCTTTCCGTGTTCACAGTTTGCATCTGTGGCAAGCAGTGGGTTAAGTATATATACATGCATATACAGAAAACATAGGTATCTAAACTAAACTAAACTTAAAAGTAATAGTCTTCCCAACGCAGATCATTGAAGTCAACTGTTGTATACATCTGACAACTGACTTGAGCAGTGTGGCATCGTTGTCATTAATTAGCTAACTAATTAGATAACCTAACTACAACAGTGTCATTGTCTAATGCACAAGGCATTAACTGATGGTACACCAAAATCATGCTGTAATGAGGAAGATCAGTTCACCAAAACCAACAGACAGCCTATGATGGATAAGCAATTTGGAAAAGTAAGTCCTAAGCCCAGAACAAAATGACATAAAGTGACTGAACAGGATGAAAAGTGAGTTCCAAAATCTAGGTCCAGCAACAAAAAGCTTGTTAATCAAAAGTAGTTTAAGCCCAGAGAAAGATAACCTGATGACCTTCGTTGAATAATGATAAGTCTAAGGAATCAAGACTGATTTTAAATATTGTGGTTGGCCAGCCAGCATTCAATGTTTTTTTTATATAAAATATGAACTCCAGTTTGCTGAACAGGAATCCATTGCAAAGTTTAAAGCACATGGGTTATACGTTCATATTTTTACATATAAGATATGATGGTTCTAACCAAGAGTCCCGACTCTTTGCAGTGTCCATCTGTGTCATGAAACAGAAATTCATGCAAAACTGCATGAAAATTAATACAAATGAGGAACACATGATTCAACTTTATCTGAGCAGCAAAAATAAAAACCAGCGAAAATTTAAGATCATAATCGAAAACTTATGAAATTTAAGTTAAACTGCTATGAGAAATTTAAAATCAACACTGCCTCTCTGCGTTAAGAATTTATAATTGAAACTACTCATTTCACAATATTAGGCATAGAAAGGTTCACTGAACAGCAAATTAACTCTATTAAAATAGCGAATTTTTAATACCTAAGAACCAAGTGATGGCTGTTCCTTTTCCTTCAGACCCATTAAATTAAATTTTCTTAAATCTAAGAAACCAGTCAAATGTTCTCTTTCCCTTAATCAGTGATGGGCACTAAACTATTTTTTTTAGTTAAACTAAAACTATTTTCCAACTAAAAATATATAGTTTAACTAAAGTTGGCAACTAATTTTGGAAATTAGTTAACTAAACTAAAAACAAGTAGCTAAACTTTTTCCAACTTTTTTCCAACTTTTTACGACAAACAATAACAGAGGTTAAGTGAACTGCAATAATGCAGAGCATCAATGACAATTTCACCTTCAAACAATGCAATGTGTACTGTTCTAGCATACAGTTACAGGCATACTGTATTGTATTGTATTGTATTGTATTGTATTGTATTCAGATATTTATAAAGCGCTTCTAGCGGGAGGGCCATTCAGAAGCGCTCCCAGTGCGAGAGACCCCGAGAGAAAAAGCAAGGTTTAAGAAAGGTAAAAGAGGAAGAGACATTACCTGAGAGAATAGAAAAACGAATGAACGGAGGAAGCTCATTCCAAAGAGCAGGGCCAATGGAGCAAAAGACCTAGATTGAGCCAGAGAAGTCTACTGTTAGTAGTGTATGAATTTGAAAACACAGGCTGTTAATGCTAAAACTATGCAGTGCTAATCAATAAGTTTCACGTTGAGTTGTTGACAGAGTTCAATGTTCATTGCGGTAAATAGTTGCGTATTGCTGATTTTTTAGTTAAACTTTTTAGTTGATCTTGTGCTGTCGATTCGTTGAATCCTAGCGACTGTCATGGTCAACCTTCTCCATGTGCTCCGATTTCTCGTTGCCTCTCTCAGCTCCGAGATGTTCATCTTCAATGCCTCCTGTATCTCGTCCATCCATCTCCTCCTTGGTCGTCCTCTCCTCCTTCTGCCCTCCCCACACGCCAACATCATCTCCTTTTCCAGCCCATCTGCACGCATCACGTGTCCAAAGTATGACATCTTCTGCCTGGACGCTCTCTGCCCCAACGTCAAACTCCCTCTCCAGTGTCCTATTTCTTCCAGGATATCCTCGTTAGTTCTCTTCTCAGTCCAAGAAACCCTCAACATTTTCCTCCAGATCCACATTTCACATGCCTCAATTTTCTTCTCCAATGCCTTGGTTTTTGTCCATGTTTCGCATCCGTAAAGCACCACTGGTAAGATCATTGCTTTAACAATTCTTGTCTTCGTTCCCAAACTCACTGATTTGTCCTTCCATATTTTTTCCAGTCCCTGCGTTGCCGTCTTCCCCAATGTAATTCTCCGTCGTATTTCTCGTTCGCATCCACCTTCACTCTCCATCATGGCCCCCAAGAAACAGAAGCTTGATACCACCTCTATCTCCTCTCCATCTACCTCAAAATAACTCCATTTCTCAGTGGTCATTATCTTCGTCTTTTTTATATTAAAGTACATTCCTGCTTTCTCGCTAGCACATTTTAGCCTTCTGATGTTATCCTTCAGTTTCTCCTTTTTTTCCGCCAGCAGTGTTGTGTCGTCCGCATACCTTAAATTGTTCACTATCCTTCCAGCTATCCTCACACCCTCCGCCTCATCATCAAAACCTGCCTCCCTCATTATCCTTTCTGCATATAGAATGAATAGGTATGGTGATAGTATACATCCCTGTCTGACCCCTTTCTTTATTCGAAAACTTGAAGTGTCGCCATGTTCTGTCCTGACCACCGCCACCTGATTGCCATACAGGTTCTTGAGGAGAGTTATCAGATGCATGGGTATGCCCATTTCACTCAGTGTTTTCCACAGCAGAGCATGATCAACGCAGTCGAATGCCTTGCTGTAATCTATAAAACAAAGATGTACCTCTTGTCCATATTCCCTCTGCCTTTCCATTATCCATCTTAGGTTTGCAATATGGTCTCTTGTGCCTCTCCCTTTTCTAAATCCTGCTTGATTTGCCGGCAGCTCTCTCTCTATCGTGTCTTCCATCCTTTTGTGGATAATCTTTAGGAGTATCTTGCTCGTATGAGATATTAGCGCAATGGTTCTGTAGTTCTCGCATTCCTTAGCATCTCCTTTTTTAAAGATGGGTATAAAGATCGATGTTTGCCAGTCCTTCGGCCACTCCTCAGTCTCCCAAATCAGATTACACAGAATTGTTATCTCTCTTATCACTCCATCTCCAGCTGCTTTGATCAGCTCAATAGGGATTTCGTCTGCTCCTGGGGTCTTGTTATCTCTGATTTGTGTAATTGCCCATTCCACCTCTGCTTCCATGATCTTTGGTTCCTTGACGTAATCAGTTGTGATCGCTTCTTCGTTTTCCTCCACTCTGTCATCGATCTTGTAGAGATTTTCCGTATATTCTCTCCACCTGTTCTTTGCTTCCTCTTTATCGCATATTATTCCGCCATTCCCGTTTCTTAATGAGCCGTTCCGTGGTGTGAACTTGCCAGTGATTTTCCTCATTTCCGCAAACATCTCTCTAGTTCTTCCCTTTTTTCCCTGTTCTTCCATTTCTTTGCATCTTTGCATAACTTTTTAGTTAGCAACTAAAAAATGTTAGTTAAACTATGGTTTTTTTAGTTATATTTTTTTAAAGTTAAACTTCATCCTCAACTAAAATTTTTTAGTAAAACTAAAAGTTAGCAAGTTTTTAGTTAACTATTGCCCATCACTGCCCTTAATACAATTCTTTCCGAAGGCAAGAATTTGAAGAATTTTTTCAGACTGTAGATTAAACTTCTGACAACGAGGAATGTTTAAATATTCCTGACTTTGGCCTTCATGGGTATAAGCAGGTTTCTCAACATAGCACTGTTACGGGCACACAACCCCAGACAACTACCATCAGAACTCCCAGACAACTGAAGAAAAGTGCAATCAATTTCACAATCCACTGGACAGTCAATAGCCATGAGATCAGAAAAGGCCTATTCAGATAAACCATTTGAAAAATGAGACTAATCTTAACGTAAGCAACAGCACAGAACCACTGGATCAAAAGAGAAACAGGCATAATAGGAGCCTGACCATCCAACAAGTGAGAGCAGTACTTGTGAACCTGAAGCATGAACATAGATCAGGGATGGCGAACCTATGCCCAAAGTGGCACGCGTTGAAATTTTTTGGGCACGCGGAATTCAGAGTGTCCCCCAAAATTTCAAACTGAGAAATACCAAATCCCTGTAGGAATCTACATTTTCCTTGTTGAAAGACTTTATTTTAATGCCATTTAAAAATGATCTATGAAATAACGTCTCTAATTCATGTTTTGTTACTCTTTGTTAACTAAAATCTATGTGAGAAATATAATTATATACTTTGCAAAATTCCAAGGGGCACGCGACGGTATTTTTAAAATGATTTAGCAGCATTTGGCACTCACCTTAAAATAGGTTCGCCACCCCTGACATAGATGATAGACACGATGGCTTGCTGACTGAGTATTACTTTATAAACTATAAGATCAGTTTAAATGGGTTTTCTGTTCTATACAATGCAGCAATTGGAGTATGTGGGTGATGTCTTGGAATTTGAGTCTTTTCATTATAGTCGTGTCTCAAGCATTCTAATAGTGCCAGTGTTGTATGCAAGACCGTAAACCTCAAGACCGAGACGAGACCGAGACAGTCGAGTTCCAAGACCGAGACGAGACCAAGACAATGAGGTGCCGAGACCGAGACGAGACCAAGACAATGAGGTGCCGAGACTGAGACCGAGACCAAGACAGTACAAGACATTTTTGGCATTTACTACAGTATGGTAAATACGAAGACTGAGTGCCTGTGTATATAAACAATATGGCTGCGACTGACTTCGCTCCAATAGAGCACTGCTACCTACCAGCCACATCCCATAATGCAATTCGCTAAGTAACGAACGTGAACTTATGTTAAAAGCATGACGAAATGAACACTAACTGTTTGTAAATATATATCTAAGGATCATCAGAACAATCATATATATATATATATATACATATATATATATATATTTCAAGAAATAACCATTTCTTAAGATGTTTGCATTATTATAATTTTCGAAGAAGTTAAAGCGCGTGTTACTTACTTATTTAGCAAATGCACTATGAGACAAGGCTGGTAGCTAGCAGCGCTCTATTGGAGCGAAGTCAGTGGTGGCCATATTGTTTATATACACAAGCACTCAGTCATCGCATTTACCGCGATAAAAATTCAGGCATCAGTTCCCTGCTATTCTTAAATACCATTACATTTATGAATACAAGATCCTCAGGCATAAACTCAATGTTGTTCCCATCGTTTCCTTTATGGTGACTTTACGCCAGCGATAAACGGCGCGCCATTTTTTTCTTTGTCCATGAGTGACCACATTGCGTACTTGACTACTAGTCTTCAGGTTCTGCACGAGACATTTTCTTGCACTTTCTTTCTAACTCGAAATGAATTACAAAATCCTCTTTCCAATATCCGATTTCACGTGGTCTCACACGTTCACCAGAGTTTCTAGAAAGACCGTTTTTCAGAACTTCCGGTTTGATTGGCACATCCGACTTCCGAGTTATCTGTTCATATCGACCCAGGACATTTTTATAGCGCTAGAAATAAAGACATTTGTCGCGAGACTTATAGAGACCGCTTGTTCGAGACAGAACAAGACTTTCGCTTCAAGACAGTTTCTAAAAATTCGAGAAATTAGTTCGAGACCGAGACGAGACAATGGGTTCCCGTGACTGAGACGAGACTGAGACATTAAAAAACCTATCTCGAGACGTCTCGAGACCGAGACTGAGTCTCGAGACCATAAGTAGATGTGTAAGGGGGCTTTGAGCGCAGGGCCCTCTGAGGGCCCCGAGACCAATGGGCCCTTACAGCAGATCGACCTTCAAAGGGTCTCCAGAGGCCTACGAACCCATATAGCATATCCACTTTCTCCTGTGTATTTTATAACAAAATATGCGGGCCCTTAGCGCAGGGCCTTCAGAGAGGGCCCCAAGACCAATGGGCCCTTATAGCCAATCGACTTCCAGGCAGTCCGTGGAATCCACGAACGCTTATAGCTTAGAAGTCCTCGAGCGTGACAACTTTCACAGTGTGACGATGATATCTGTCACGAGTGTCACGTTTAAGCTAGGAGTGTAATAACAGCTTTAAATATTTAAATTAGGAATATACACCAAGTTGAATATATAAAAAACGGTGCGGCGCTCCTGAGTAGGTATCTTGAAGGGGCTATTTTAAATTCACAGAACGAATGAATGAAAGAATGGAAATAGAGAGACTGAGAGAGAGGTAGAGAGATAGACAGACATTATTTAATCATAATCATAATTATACCATAATCGTCATCATAGGCGCCGACTTTTGGTTTTGTCTCTGGGTGCCAGTCAGGGGCGGATCCAGAAGGCTTATTTTTTTAGTCATCCGTCAAAAAATAAAAGGGGGCCATGTCTCCTAAAATTTGGCGACTTTTAGGAATTCATCCCCATAAAAATGTAACGACCTTTTTAGGAATACCCCAAAATTTAATTTAAGGTCCGAATTCCTCTGGGGGCCAGGCCCCCACCGAACTTTTTCTCTGGGTGCAATGCACCCAAGGCCCCCAAGAAGTCGGCGCCTATGATCATCATTACACCAGTAATATATACTTTTTTCGCTTAATACAGAAAGAAGTAGAATCACTACTCACCAGATGATTGGTTTTTTTCTTGGGTGGATTTCCGTTTCGTCCTGTGCAGCAAGAATTGTCCTCAAGACCAAGACCAAAACCAATGCCAAGACTTTTGGTCTCAAGGGCAACAAGACCCCTGCTTGGACTCGTCAGGACGTGTTTTACACGCCGACGGCCTCCTCCCAGCTAACTGCTGGTCTTCCGCCCCCATGTGTAGAACACGATTGTTGAACGACAAATACTATGTAATGATATTTCAGGGTCTATTGTGTTGCCTGTATTGGAATCGTCTAAACTTTTAGTGAAAAACAAAAATATATCCCACAAAAGCTGCGGGGGCACAGGCTTATTTTGATGGCGGCCTGAACTCGCCACGTCACAAAGCTATCAATGGGCTCCTGCGGTTTTTAATTATGAGACAAACGCCACTTTGCCACACACCGCGCCCTGATAACGATGCCAATATAAATCTTTAAATTTTTCACAGAGCTATGCTATACTCAGCCTTATACTGGCACGGCATCAGCTAAAAAATCCGTAATAGCCAGGCTCGAAGGAAAATTTTTTACCATGTTAGGGCATCCGTCCTTATAACAGCGCCGTATGAGCTCAAAATTTGTTATAGCCTGGCTGTAAGGAAGAATTAAAATTTAGAGAATTTAACAGCTATAAATTAATATCATCGTCCTCCATATTCTCCACGACAGGTTCACCCAAGGCTGCTAAAATTGCATCTTCTACCTGTTGAGGCAGTTGTAAATTTTCACATTCAGAATCTGAATCTTCATTTACGCCTACCTTTAGCCCGTTAACTTTCTCACGCAGCGACTTCCGTTCAATTGCGAGCTGCCTTAATTTTAACGCTGATTCATTCAGCCGTTGTTTCGTCTTTCTATAATTTTGATTTATTTTGCTAAGCTGCATTTCTGCAGATTTAATTTTCTCTTTTTTACTAACCTCTTTAAATGGAATATCAGCTAAAGCTCGCAAAAATTTCTGTTCCTTATCCATTATCGAATGATTATAGGATGTTTACCGTTCAACAACCGTCTTCCGACACATGGGATGTCAATCCAGACTGAGCAGGTCCTATATATAAACACCCACGTTGCTCTGCCTGCCTGCCTGCCCACTTCCATTAGTAAGCATGCAGAGACTCTTACGCGCAGCCTGCCCAGCCACCAAAATTTGCGACGGTCCATATAAGTCGATAGTTAAGACTCGCACAGAGACTGACAGGCGCGCGGCTACCCCAGCCTGGCCCAGCCAGCAAAGTTTAGCCCCAGAGCGGAACGCCTGCGTGCGGCTACGCCGCAAGGCTAGCCAGCAACGATACATGAGATTCATGACAATACAATGAATACATATGCATACATACATACATACATACATACATACATCCATACATGCATACATCCATACATACATGCATACATCCATACATACATCCATACATACATCCATACATACATCCATACATACATCCATACATACATACATACGTCCATACATACATACATACATACATCCATACATCCATCCATACATACATGCATACAAATTATTTGTGCTTTTATGAGACACTTGATATTAACTATAGCTTTTGACTTAACCATTGTGCGGAGAACCGAAAAGGCAGACACAGGCCAACGCAGACGCAGACAGAGACACACACAGAGGCGCACACAGGCACACACACAGAGGAAGACATATGCCCGCATAGAGGCTTTAGGCTACATCATTCGACGCTTGATATAAAACAGATGCGTATTATTTTCCATCAGTGCAGCGGTCTCCGACAACCACCTAATTGTGATTTATTGCTTTGTACCCACATAGAGGCTTTAGGCTACATCATTCAACGCTTGATATAAAACAGATGCGTATTATTTTCCATCAGTGCAGCGGGCCTTGACAACCACCTAATTGTGATTTATTGCTTTGTATTATATTCCATTAGTAAGCATCCTGTTTCACGTGATGTGGCTTTGTTTAGCGCTGAGAAATCTCGGGGATATAGGCCTACATTACATTTACGTAAAGTTCATCCATCATCCTTTCCATCCATCCATCCATCCATCCATCCATCCATCCATCCATCCATCCATCCATCCATCCACCGCGGAGAACATTTAGCGTGTTCAAACCAAAAAAGCTACACTTAGAATATTTTTCTATAGCGCCTTAAAGATATAAATTTAAACTTTTTGAGTAGGGCCTATGTAGTAAACCTTGTATAACTTAGTCAGTATATATAGATATATTGTTAAATGTTTATTTATTCTGTCTGGAATTGAATTCTGCATATCTATTATATTTTCAATAGAAATTTTGTAGCCAGAAAATATGTTTTATATGCGCTTGAACAAACATCTACAATCAGTTTTTACGGTGGTCTTCATTTTAGGCATTTTGGCGCAACTAATATAAATATTAAAAATCTTTTTGACGAAAGGAATGAAAGAGGAGATAAAGTGCTAAAAATTAATGTTTACATTACATCAGTATGTTAAGAATTGACTTAGATATTGAAATTTCAAAATCTCCGTAGCTGATAAAAAATTCTGCTAGTTTTTGAAGACATATGACGATTTTCGAAAAAATCCAGCACCCTTTCCATATAGTAGCATGACTTACCATGTTTTTACTAGTATGCGCTACGATTAAATCGATTTTAATACTCATTATTAAGTTTCTTGGTAATAGATGTATAATAGGGATTCAAAGTCACCCCCAAAATATGACCACATTATAGACCCGTGTGCCATTTTTTAGATTAAAAATCATCTGCTTTCGTGGTCGTTAAAGGCATATGCTGGTGGCGCGCTAGGAATTACAGACTCACTACTCCAACCACCTACGATGAAAACTTTTATTTTGAGGTTCGCGGACAAGTCCCAGTGCTGGTTAGTTTCTTTATTAGTTCCGCCACCATGTCGTCTTTGCTTTGACTCGGCAACTCTTTTTTTCCGCTCTTGCTTTGTATATCACGTTTCATCGTTCTATATTTTTCCTCCTCTCCCAGAATAAGTTTATATTCATCGTCGCTTATAGCTGTGTCTTCCAAAGCCCGAGAAATATGGTCATGAACTGTGTTTAGCTTACTTTCCGCCAAAATACAAATTTCGTCGTGTTTTGAAGCTTTAGCAACAAACGATCGGCTAACAACATTTCCAATAATATCCAGAAAACTCGTCGCTATGGCCAAACTCTCCAGAACAATACCAGGAATAAAACCAATACCAGTGGCTAACATAGCTGCCCCACCCACCCCAGTTCCAAGACTAACTATAGCAAGGCCGGCCGAGGCCCCATTAGCCACATCTACAACCCTCTTATACTTCTTGCATAGTTGTCCCCGACTTATCGCCTCAGATCTCAGGAATGCTTCTACTTCACCAATCTTCTGCAGACGAAAAGTCTGCGACTTCGTGTCTGACGAAATTGTCGGCTCCGTAAGCGTTGGATACAAAGCCATTGTTTTTTTTATAGTTGCTCTATTAGTAAAGTTACGTTTAAGTCGATAGATGAAGTACTTTCAACGCCTCTCTTTTTTCCTTCAATTCGGAAACTCGTTTGTCCTGGAACGAATATTGCCCTGGCTACATCAAATTGCCCACTTGAAATATCGACTGTACGATCGATGCTACCACCAGCAGCTGCCGGTGCTATAACGCGAACTGTTGCATCACCACCGCAAACACCAAAGACTGTTAGCTTCCAGAACCCGCACTCTAACGAAACCCCCTCATTGGCGGTTTGCAAACTTATACACGGAAAACGCGCAGCGGTCAATGGAAGAGTTTGCCACGCACTGGTGGTTACCGTTCCGGCCGCCGTATAGATATCGCGGCTGTGGTAATCGTCAGACACGAAGTCGATGTGTTGTTGAGGCACCGCGGTCAATAGCTCTGCGGTGGGCTTCGGGATGTCGTACCCCCAGTGGCCCACATCACCTAGACTGTCTATGCTGTATTTGCACATGTCTATTTCTCCGTGTTGACGGAGATACCCCCGAATCTTGTAGTGCGTGTCAGCCATATTTTTTCTATACTACTGACTATCCCCCGTGTCTAAAATATGTATAGATCTGGAAGTGTGATATTCCAAAAGTAGCTTGTGGTGGGCTGGTGGCCAAAACCAACAGCAGGAATTTTTTGTATACTGTGTCATCAGTGAAGGTGAACTCTTGTGCAGAATTAGTCAAAGCGACAGTGGAGGAAATGAGAGCAGTGAATCTCATTGAATCGGTGGGTGTAACCCCATAAATCTTCCAGGACGTGATACGTGGAGCAGTAGGACTAGATCCCCCGGCCAGACTAACCTTCCATACTCGCACAGCCGCCGGGCATTCAATCTGTAACCAAGTCCCACTAACCCGACCCCCAAGCTGGGTTCTCGATGTGGACGCCGTCTTCCACTCACCTCTCACACCCGAGTTGAATGCCATATGGGGCGGGTTAGAGGGTAAAGATTCGTTGGCTGAGGCAATAAAACCCGTTTCGGAAACGTTTCTGGAAAGGGGCGGAATATGGCCGCTGTAGTTGAGAATCTTGATGTCCGTCGCGTATCGCCTTTCATTAGCTATCTCACTGTCTACATACCGTTTATTTGTCACATGCAACGGTTCTGTTGGTACTCTATCACTCTTTGTCATGTTGTCGGCGATCAGCTTCGATACTTGTGCCATACTCGCCGCGTCGCTTTCGGACGTTGCTGCGCTCGTAGGGAGCCCAGTAACTCTTTTACCGCTCATGATTAAATCACCAGTCATTACATCACCAGCTTTAAGCACGCATGCGCTCCTAACGATAACATCTTGCTCGTTGGCGTACGTCTTAGCAGCTTCAGCTTTCTGGTCCGCATAGAGTCTAACTGAAGCTCCAATCTCAGCGTTTTTCGCGTCCACATACCGTTTGTTAGTCAAGTACTTTGGTCCCGCCGGCGCCGTATCATTATTCACAGTGGCGTTGCTGATCAGCTGCGTCACCTGTTTCAAACTCGCGGCGTCGCTATCGGATCCTGGAATTTCTGTTGGCAGCCCAGTCACTCTTTTGCCGCCCATGGTCAAATCACCAGTCATAGAATCGCCGCTTTTGAGCACATGCCCGCCTCTTACGATAGCATGCTTCTCGTCCACATATCTTCTAGCGGTGGTGACCTTCTCATCCACGTACTGTCTGTAAGAAGCGTCGCGGGAATCTACATACCGCTTATTCACCACATGCAACGACTCCGTGGGTACTCTATCGAGTTTTACTAGAGCGCCGGCGACCGCTGTTGACACTTGTTTCCAACTCGCTGCGTCGCTATCGGATCCTGAAATTTCTGTTGGGAGCCCAGTAACTCGGTGGCCACCCATAACTAAACTTCCAGTCATTACGCCGCCGGATTTGAGCACGCACGCATTCCTGACGATAACATCTTGCTCGTTAACATAACTTTTAACAATAAGGTCCTTGTCATCTGCATACTGCCTAACGGAATCTCTCAGCCCCGCATTCTTCTCGTCCGTGTACTGCCTGGCATCGATAAGTTTTTGGTCTGCATGATTTTCGGCTGCGGTCGCCTTCTGGTCCGCGTATCTTACCACTTGTGCCCAGCTCGCAGCGTCGCTTTCAGACGCACCAGCGTCTGTGGGCAGCCCAGTAACTTTGTGGCCACCCATTTTTAGAACACCAGACATCGTTCCACCGGTGATTTGTAAGTTGTCCTGATCTACGATGTCTGCATAAGCCTTTGTCGCGGCGTCCGTTTCCAGCGTGGGCGTTCCCACATTTGTCAGCCGAAAACCGCCAGCCGATAGAATTCCCAACATGGTATCACCAGCCTTGTGGACGAGCCCAGCGGCGCTTATCTGCCCCCCTCCCACCCCACCTCCACCGTCTCTTCCAAATTTATCAACCGGCATTTTTATATACAAAAAGGTGACGGAAGTCTAACATAGGTCAAGAATGATATCTTCAAAATTCTTTCCAGCAGTGAGCTCTCTTAGCACGGTCAGGCAGAGATGACCACAGACCACATCATCGGGACCCTGCAGCTGGAACGTCTGTGTTCTTATGGAACGGTTTAAATATCGAGAGATTTCGGTAGGCGGATCCAGCCCATAACTGTCAAAATAGACTGCTGTAGGTCCATCTATCCAATAGGCGACCCAGTGAGTACCATCGCCGGAACCGGAATCTAAATTAACAACTCCACACTCCTTCTCACGAGCCACGGCGGGCAGACCATCTCGCATGAAAACACCGCGGAAATGCGGCAGCGCTCCGGCAACTTTCTCTATATCGAAGTTGCTCAGCGGTTTTAGTTTTTTTGTCCGATGTACAGGCCGGATCCTTTACACATTGAACAGCAACCACCATAAGTCTGGCGCCCGAGATATAAACCGGTCCCGCGGACCTGAGCTTCGAGTTCGCGATTGTGACGCGCGGCCTCTGCTAAAGCCGCGTCGTCGATCCGTTTTTTCTCGGCTTGGGCCGCATCGCTGGCCTGTTTCTTGCGCAGAGCCTCTGCATCGCTGGCCTGTTTGTTGTGCACGGCCTTTGCCACCTCGGCGGCCCCTCCAGCCGCGGCACCCACCGCGGTTAACCCGCCAAAAATCAGCGGGAGGAGAGCCAGTAGTGGAAGAAATCCGCCCGATTTTGTCATCTTTTTCAATTGCGTTTTGGTGAATCTCAGCTCCATGCCAACGCCTTCCGAAATCTTCTTCACGATTCGGGCGGCTTGAACTTTTGTCAGCGCGAGCTTATCGTCTCCACGAAGCTGGCCATGAGCGAGTCGGATCGTGGCACCAGTGCCGGCGCGCGCAGCTTTAGCCAATGTTTGCTTTTGCCCTTCGGTCAGTGAAAGGCCGAACGCAACGTATTCAGTTTTCATTTTTGGAAAAAATATATCTAAAAGAGGGCCTTGTATCTAAATGTGAAAAAACCGATTTCTAGTAAACGACGTTGAATTTGCTGCCATCCGATTCAAAATTCAGGAGTCGGTCGCTGATCAGGACGGCATATGCTGTCGTATTATTTGGTACCCCTTCGTTAAAGTCCACCTTGATTTGTATGTCCTGTACAGAGGTTTTAAGTCGTTCAGATTGCCTCCGCACGTCCAGAACGAAGATCGGAAACAAATCTACAAATTCGATTGGTGTCAGTTGGCATGACGATTCACGCGCGTCTATGCCGCAATATTCTTCCTTGAAGTCACGTAGGGCCTTGTAAGCGCGAGAGGTTGTCCTCTTGGTGAAGTCGAGATTCATGTCAACCACCGGGTAGCGATCGCTGTTGAGCATAGCGAAAATGTTGCGAACCTGCACATGGTCAAACAGTGCCGGATTCTGGCCTTGATGTGCATTCTTTCCAGTCTGAAAAGCAACAAGAATCCAGCGTGGCTTTTCCGTGCCCGACTTAACGCTCAAACGCCAGGAAAAAGTCGTCGCTCGTGGCACCGCAATGTTGTCGCATTGCATGGCGCGGAATGCCACAGGTACCTTAACCTTGGCTTCAATCTGCTTCATAAGCATGCTTTTATACTCCAGAGCGGGTATTATATGCGGCATGAACCAGGAGAGTTTAGTCAGCGTGATGTGGCCATTGACCGCAGCGGCTTCCTTGAAGATCGCGTCTGCATCCCCCTGCCGGCTCAGCAGTAAGGAGTGTTTAATCCCGTATACGACCTTGTGATAATCATCGCAAAAGCCGAATAGATGTCTTAAGGGAACGATGAATGAAAACGTTCCACATGTTTAAACCTTCGCCTTTGGAGAAGTCGTCGCCGTAAACCAGCATGCCTTTCATCGTCGTGGCTTGCCCAGGTGACATGACATTCTCTATCTCGGTGTTGTTAGCCAGGTATCGAATCTGAGAAAACATGTACGGGACGGCGTTGTTGATGAATGACACCAACGTGTCTGCGATGTAAGCGGCGCCTGTTGTTGTAAGCCTGCCCTCCACAAGAAGGTAGCTCTTAGAAGGCTGCGTGAAAATGTCTTGGTTCTGGATGTCTATCTGTATGGCCTGGCCATTGTTGATAGCCGCGGGATTTTGTGACTCATACTCGCGGTATTCAAACGATTCGATGCTATTGTCATCGGGCACCGCCGAAGCGATGTCCAACATTTCACTCGGCACGTCAAATGCCGCCATTATTATAGTTAAAAAAGTTCAAGCTTCAATTATTAATCATGTTGCAAATTAATTTCATATGTGGTGGGTTAAACATTTTTTTCCGTTTTGTGAATTAGTCGGAAATTTTTTTCATTTTGCAAGAAACAGACCCCTACCACAACGACTCGGCTTTATAGTCTTGAAACCGGATCCAGCAATGCGGCTGTTTATGTCAGCCATTGTCGGAACAACGGGTGGTGGACTCACAGCCAGTTGTTTTAAGTATTCGATGCTCTTGTCGCTGAGCGCCTTCTCCAAAGGTGCGGGAACCGCTATTGGTGCTTTTGCGCCGGCAACAGCGCGTCTCGCTTTCACGGCATCAACGATCTGCCTGACGGCAGACGCCGTTGTGGCCCCAGCTTTCACAACATTACCAACTACATCGGCAACGTTTGTTATTACACCTTTATTAGCCGAAATGAAGGATCCGGCACGCCCTAGCAAGCCCGCGATTTTGGGTATCCAGTCGAAAAGTCCACCACCCACGACACGACGCCGCTTTTTAATTCCAAGAACCAACATTAGAATATTTAAGTGTGAACATTTACGCACTGCGGATGTGAAACCTTATAGTTACTGTCTCACCGCGGAGGTTTAATTGTTCACCATTCTGGTCGGTCAGCCACACACGAATGCCCTGTACGTTACCAGCCGGTGCAACTGGTAGGTACACCAGATTTTTCGGAGACTCGATTACCTTGTAGCCGGGCGACACATCCGGGAAAAAACTATAGATTACTGGCAGCTGGCTACCATTTCGATACGATCCAGAGATAATGTCACAATTTACCAGGATTGTGTCCACGCGGAGAATATCGACTGGATTTTCTCCCTCTTTATAACCACTACCAAGCCTCTGAGGGTTAAAACCGAGCATTTGCCTGATGGTAGATTGAGCCATATTTACCTTATATAGGGCATTCGTAATTTTTATGAAGGCGCGTAGGGTAGATGCGTTAGCTCCTATGGTAATAGGAGAATTAAAGCCGAGTGGTGCCACACCCGTCGGAGAATTTTGCTTTTCTAACTGCCTACCGATTTCATCATTAATCTGTGCGATCTCGTAGCTTCCGTCGGGCAAAATGATCGTCTTCCACGTCACACCATTGTCGGTGCTGTAGACGAACTTGTTATTTGTACTATCGATGTTGGGAATCGAATTATAAGTTTCAAGATTGACCAAAGCAAGCTCAAAGCGTCTTTTTGGATCCAGGTACAGCGGTGGTGAGAAAGCCGTGGTCCACCCTGTAGTATCTGAGGAAACAACTATACTAAAATTTTCCTTAGGCTGTAAAAGTTCTCTAATTTCTTCGAGCAGTTTCTCCGAGCGTTCCATCTTGTGTGCTTTATTTTATGAGCATGTTTCTATTCAATTCGAGTGCCAGCTCTTTGGAGATCGCACCGGAAGGCAGTAACTCGTCGAGAATGGCGGAGATTTCGTTGCCGAGACCAGTGTTTCCCGCGGCCCTAGAGGCCACCAAAAGCTGCAACCTCTCTACCAGAGCGTTTGGGTCGTTGTAGAACTGCACCGCGCCGCCTCGAATCAGCTGGAACTTTTTACTTTTCCGGCCATGAATAGGCAGACCAGACATCTGTACGAGTTTTTTAAAAGTTTCAATTGCTTGAGGCGAGTATTGCTTAGTCTTAACGAAGCGTTTCGTTAACAGGCTGAACAACGACTCATCGGCCGGAGATTCGAGAACGAGGTTACCACCTTTAAACACTCTCAGTCTACCGGCAGACAACGCGACGGGGTCAACGGAGAGCTCACCCAAGGCGTTACCTTGTAATTTCAGAGGAACGGCTGGAACACTGAAACCCTTTCCCTTTTTTGTGAGGGTGTGGCCTTTCTCCAAAAAACGTTTTCGTTCTCTATAGTCTTTTAGGGCTTTAATATCTAAAGTCAGCGAAGCGACCTTTTCTTCATCTCCGTTCTTATTGGCTTTCATTTTCTCTTTGCCAAGTGTGTTTCTATTGTACTGGTTCACGGCTTCGATTATCTGTTTCACAGCTGCCGTGTCGCGAAGGTCAAGTTCGCTTGGTGGTGTAAAACCGTGACGCCTGATTGCGTCGACGTTGAGATGTCTGTTCGGATGGACGAACAATGCTTCCTGGGCGGGGTGTGCCACAATCGCTGGAAGCGCTGGAGCAGCCGTTGGAGCAACTGCTCCCACGGAATCACCGAACAAAGCTGCTATCGGGTTAAAATTAGCAGACTCTGAAATCTGCGCCGGCAAATCCTGTAAAGCGCTGGTGACTTTCTGCAGCTCCTTAGACGTAGCCACCTGGGATTCAGCGGTGGCTGTGGCTATTGGTTTGAAAAGCTTTGCCGCATCGTACTGAAGATTGGCTTCACCGAGCTTCTCATCCACGAAACGCTGTCTCAATCGATCTCTCCGAGCTAAATAATCCTGAGTTAACGCGTCTCGCTCCTGTTTAGAAGAAACCTTTGTCCACATCGTGGTTGTATGTCGACTATATCTTGTAAGTTCTTAAGTGTGACAAGTTTCACAATGTGACTGATAATATCGTCACAACTGTCACGCTAAGGTATTTTTTATACACATTCAATCAATCAGTAACGATAACTTTTGTCCACATCGCGTTTGTATGTCGGCTATATATTGCCTATATCGTGTCTTTAAATACTTGCCTTGGGCTTATAGAAGCGATCGAACCCGCAGCGATATTTTCCATCGTACACTTTGGACGTCAAATCTATGACTGCGAATCCATATGGCTGGGCAGCACACTCGCTGAAGAACGTACGGAACTCATCGAAAGACATGTCGCCGCCTACGAACGTATCGTGAATGGCTCGTAAATTTTTGCTGTCTTGGTTGAAGAGGACGATAAGATTAGCATTGTCACGGATCGCTTGCTTGGGAATGCGGAAGTAATTTTGAGTTAAGTAGAAGCAGTCCGCGCCACCGTGTCGACCCATAGTGAAATACCTTTCGATGGGCGACTGTTTTTCAAGCATGACGTCATCGAAAACTAGAAGGCTTCTGGCATTCTTATTTAATGATTCAACTGGAACTATTTCATCTGAGCAAGAGTGAAAGGAAGCCACTTCCTTACCGGCAACTTTTTCGAGTTCTGTTATCCAGTCCCGAAGAAACTGATATTTTTCCTGTCCCAGAGACTTTGAGTAGAGGTATAGCCGATCAAAACGTAGGTACCCCTTCTTCAGAAGGAGGTTGAGTAGTAGGTTTGTTTTTCCACATCCGCTAGGCCCACAGATTATGCATCGTATGCTTGATGGCAACAACCAATGGTGGTGTTTTTTCCCATCGTCGGCTTCGAGATCGAAATTTGTTATTTCCATATAGAGACAACGAGTTATGATTGTATTCAACGAAAACAATGTATTGCCTACGATGTAAGAAACATACTGAGACTTCAAATGAAACAATCGTCGAGTTACGAAACGGTCGGCCAGCCAAGAAGGGAACCTGTGCCGTCTGCGGTGCAAAGAAGAGCCAAATTTTGCCTTCGAAAGCGCGAAAGACTGGTGGTTCTCTACTGAATAGCGCTCTTAATGTTCTGCCTCTGCCAGAAATGCATATGAGCCTTCCATCCGGTATGTCTTCGGAAGAGAATCCGGGAGGTTCTTTTCAGAACACGGGAAAGTACTCTTACTGTGGACCATTCACAAAACTCGATAAACGGCTGTCACAACGCTATCACGGTGTTAATCAGCTCGACCGTGCGTGCCTCCACCATGATGTGGCTTACGCAGTTCATAAAGATACCCCGGGGCGCAACCACGCAGATGACATCCTCGCTGCAGCCGCGTCGAAGATCGCACTCACCGATGAAACTCCGGATTATGAGAAGAAGGATGCGCGGCTGGTATCGGCCATTATGTCAGCGAAGTCGAGGCTGGGGATGGGTGTCAGAACGAGCCAGCGAAAACGCAAATGAAATTCATTTGTGTATGTGTTTACCTGTTTGTAATATATAGTATTACTGAAATGTCTAAGCACCTTTCAGCCGTCTATTACAGCCCTAGAGGTTACTGGCGAGGTAAGGCTGCGGTGAAGAAACTAGCCTCAGCCGCCAAAGTTTCCGAGGCGGAGGCTCGTGATTGGTTGAAGAAACAAGCTGTGTGGCAGATTTATCTTCCCGTTCCACGCCGCATACCGCGTCCAAAGTTCGATGAAAATCGACCAAACGCGGTACACCAAGCCGATCTCTTGTTTTTACCTCACGATAAAGTAGGTCGAAAGACTTATAAATACGCTCTCACTGTTGTTGATGTTGCCTCACGATACAAAGAAGCTGAACCGTTGATCAACAAAAGTGCGACCGAAGTCGCCGCCGCTTTAAGCCGGATCTATAAGAGGGGCCCATTAACTTGGCCTCGTCTCTTTCAGGTCGATCCTGGACGCGAATTTATGGGTGATTTTACACCGTTGCTGGCGAAGCACGACGTTCTTGTAAGACGCGGACAGGCCGGAAATCATCGCCAACAGGGCATCGTTGAACGCTTTAACCGTACTCTAGCTGAGCGACTCTTCGGTGCTCAATACGCTCAGGAATTGCTCCTGGATGCAAGGGGGTCATCAGAACGGTCAGTGGAATGGGTTCGACGATTGCCCGAAGTTGTAGCTACACTAAACGATGAGCCGACGCGCTTGCTCGACATGAAGCCGGTTGAAGCGATGAAAGCTGCTAAAGTGACACAGAAGCCCTCTCATTCACAAATGAAAACTCGTTTGTGGGGAATGGATGAGCCTATTCTCGGACACGACGTTCTCGTCCGCTATTTGTACGCTCCCGGCGAGCTCGAAGGTGGAAGCAAACGTGCCACCGATCCTAACTGGTCGCTCACCATCCACGCTATTTTGGATGTTGTTCGGCAGGCTGGTAAACCGGCTTTATACCATCTAGTTGATGGGCCTGGCCGCGGTTTTGTACGTGAGGAGCTGCTTCTGGTGCCTATGGGCACTGAGCTACCCCCCGATAGAATACTCAACCGTCGTTGATTTTGTAGTGCCCATATGCCAGCGTTGTTATCCCGTCCGGAGATATCCACTTTTTTGTGTCTAATGGAGAGAGGCTGATCTTATTCTGCTCGTACACTCCGATCTGGTGGTCGTGGCTTCTAATCACGACTTGTGTGTGCCGCATCTCTTCTCGTTCGAACAGGCACTCCTTGTATAGCTCGTGGTGCAGATCCTTCTTCACAACTGCTCTCTGAACGCCTTTTGCTTTCCTGATCTCTAAACCACCCGATTTTAAGATCGAGTACATTTTCGGACGCAGTCCCACGAATTGGGCTATGGCAACTCCGTTACATTCATCTTTGAACTTTCCCACGACTTTCTTGTTCTCGACGTCGTAATAGGGGCTGTCTCTTGGAAACTCTGAGAGGTCGTATAGGTGTTTTTTTCCACATATCGGCATAGGCGTTCGGAGTTTCCACCTGAAATAACAGGCTGTCAGTGTCTGTATATAGCAACTGGGCTTTTTCTCCGTACTCGTTTTTCACATCGTTGTACCAGAAGTCGTACATCAGATGCTTGCTGAGGTCGAGGACAGCCTGGCCGACATATACAGGTCTGTTTAACTTGAGCTTGCTCTTCAAACTGTGAATCGCGGCGAGTTGGTCGTTGAAGATTTTGTGTGATATGTAGGCCGGGTCAGCAATTAGTTTACGAAGTTTGTCAACTTTTGAGGTCGGTACCAGGTTAACTCTGATTCTTTTTCTAAGATTTTCCATGGTCTTTCCAAAGACCGCATTATTAGCCAGCTTGAAGAAATCCTTCTCAAATTCCGACGTTGCCTTCGCCCTCAATTTCGTATTCATCTCGATATATGGAGCCATCCATGCCTCCTGTCTAAACTTAATGACACGATGAATTTTAGAAACTCGTAGGCCCAACGAGTGGTAGAGTTTGAGATTTCTATAATGGACCACATACCGCTCCTTAGGTCGTAGGCTTGGTACTAACTTCACATGCTTTGTGAACTTGCCTCCCAACTCGTTCATGAGCACATTCTGATAGTCACTCAACCACCCCTCTTGGACAGTCAGGGTCTCCGGTGCTAGGGGATAGTCGTTGTGAGCAATGTGGAGGTGCTCCGGATACTCAAGATCGACTTCGAGAAGGAAGCCTTCAGGCGCGTCGTCCGCAGTTTCCAACACTTCATCGAGAGTTGGACTTGCCCAGCTAAATCCTCCAACTGGTAATGGCTGTTGCATCGCCCAGCCGTAAAGATTATTCGCGTCGAGATACATGATCCAGTTGTCTGGCTTCGTGGTATCGTGATCTGGGCATTGTGGGTTGTTGGCTTTTGCGAAGCGCTTGGATACCATCGAGATTCCACCTCGGAGACCTTTCTCTACAAATAAATGCATATCTATATCGGTGAAAAGTTCGAGTTCGATCTTCGTCTTTTTCAACAAAGCGTCCCAGGCCATTCCTGGTAGGCTGAAGTAGTTAGCCGGGTCCAGACTGTAGTGCTTCATCGATGTGTCTCTGAAGGTCTCGAAGACATCGGCTAGTAGGAGTACATCCGTACGGAGATACAAGTCGTGATAGTCACCCAGAGTTCTACAATCGAATTCATTCCATACTCGTTGGGCGTGTTCATAATCCGCATCAGAGATGTTCTCTCGTGTGAGCTTGCTGTAGAACGCTTCTTTGGGCGGAAGTCGATCTTCTTCGAAGCGGTGGTAATCATGGATGTATTCGTAACAATATACGCCCTTTCGTCTCAACAGATCAAGTTTTGTCCTATCATTATGATTTTTTTCGTTTATATACGCCGTTGTGACTTTCAGATCCTCTAGCGACAGATTTCCTGATAATTTATCCAACGAGCTGTTTAGAAACTGGAGACTATCAATGAACTGTAGTTGTCCTATGTTGAATGTCATGTATTTCTCCATATTGTTTGGGATGCAGTTAATTTCAGTTTCCTCATCCTGTGCGGCCTCACAGCTACCTATCGCTTGCATTATGAGATGACTGTCATAGCCTCGCAGATTGTGGAAGACCACCGGTACCTTACACTTATCGGGATATATTCGAAGTTTGAGGTTGCAGGCGTTATGAGCGGCACCTCGATATTTACCGGTAATGTGACAGTGGTCGCGAACTCTATCCTCTTCGAGCGTTTCTCCGCAGATATGACATTTAGTAGCCTCGCGGAATGATTGGCGATCAACTGCTGACATAACCATCTTAGCTGGGGTGGCCAGCCTTTGTTTGATAGTGGCTAGCTCGCCTTGTAGTCGTTGCAGGAACTCTGGCACGGCGTTTTCTCCCCGGTATAAAACTGGTTTCCTCGTGCGACCGTCGCATCGAACAACTATATAACAAAAACTACATGGTTTCTGCTCAGCTATCTGTCTGGTGTTGCTCTCGCTGGGGTTCATAACTGTACCTTCGATTGGTATGTTCAGCGCCTCGAAGTCGGCGTATATTATATACGGGGCTCGCATCTGTTTGCGATGGTTCTGGAATTTGAGGATATTTTCATCCTCTTTTGGCATCTCAATCCGCTGAGGCTTCTCACTGATGCCCTGACAATCTTTGATGTGGGCATCCAGTAAGTCTTGTCTACAGAATATGTGTAGGCAACGGCGGCATGGGTGTTTTCTCTCTTTATGATCGTTATTTTTGTACAGCATTCGGGCCAAGTCCTTGATCCAGACATAGTGATAATTCTGTAAAGGTAAATTTTCATTTACGTCGCTGGCCAACAGTAAAAGATCAATATTGTGAACTCTAGTCTCGGTTGAGACATAAATTGGATACAGCCCTTCATTCCATCCAAAGACCGATATGGACACCATCGGGTTCTGACGTCCGAACTTACCGATATCTGTGACCTTCACCGGAAATTCTATACCGTCGAAGTTTAGTTCGTGGAGGTGGGCTCGATACTTAGTTGGGCGTTGAGGGTCCTTTTCTACTGGATACATGGCGCTTAAAATGGCCCACTCGAAGCAACGATTGTCTTCATTCTTGACATTAATAACCGTACGAGGGGGTATGTACTTTGGTGTGGGAAAGTAGCTCTTACCTCGGAAAGGCTTATATCTTGCAAAACTGAGGTCCAGCGCTACGACCCGCTTCACTCTCCACCCCGACCCTTCATTGGTGTAGTCCTCGAGGAGTTTTAGTACTTCGGCTTTGGCCTTCCGTATAGCCCCTTGGACTTTACCCGCAGTGGTAATTGGGACTGCTGTGCTTCGAAAGTAGGCGGTATTAGTAATGATGCCCGGGGGCGCGTTGCCACCATACACATTATCAACGGTCGGTGCCAACTTTTCCAACTCAACTGTCAACACTTGAGAGTATTTCAAACCGCCATATTTCAAGAGCTCTTCGTTGAGCTGCGCCTCAATGCTGTGCTCCATTGCACTCAAGAAAGCCAACGCATCTCTTTCCAGCCTGTGGTTAAGAGGTACTTCTGCACGGAAGTCTCTCAGAAGCTGATTGGCGAGCTCTTTGTGTACTAGAAAGGGTGGTGGTCCACCTCTATCCTTCTTAAGTAGGAGTGGGTCGAATTCTGCCAGAAGGGCCTTACGTTTTGCCCCTCTATGCTTGCGCACTGGAGGAATTGGCCTTGGAAGCAGTGGCTGTAGTAAGCGCCTTTTGACTGCATCTGGGATAGGTTCGTCTAAGATATTCTGTAGAACAGCTCGAAGAGCTGGGGGACCAGTAAACTCACCCAACAATTGTTCAATTTTTTCATTCGTAGACAATGCCATAGTTATAAGTTATTTTATACTACTGTGGCAAACTTTTCTCTAATACAATAATTATATCATTTGTTCAAAATGAAATTTTGTTTACTGATATTCGATTGACGCTTGCTCATCTGTATTACCTCAATACAATAACTATATCATTTGTTCAAATGATAATTTTTTTATTCTACTGATATATTTGATAGTCGCTTCCATTCTTTATTAAATTCACGGACTAGCCCACCTCGTCGAGCTCTCAAATATTTAGCGAAATAACCACATTTCATACACTCACCCACGTGTGTTTTTATACCCCTTCCACATTTGGCGCAAGGTCTCGTCCCACAACCGTTTCGCAGTCGTGCCAAATGTTTGAAACAGTACTCCCCAATGCACCTGCGACAGCAGAGGGATGTTTTACCTATACCGAGCCAAATTCAAAAGTTTTGTCCTAACATTATGTTTTATGTATACCACAACCTATTCATTTATTTAAATGGAAAAAATTCTGAACGACTTAAGATGCTTCTGCAGGAAGACGCTCCTAGCTTAGTGTGACACTGTGACACTCGTGACAGATATTATCGTCACACTGTGAAAGTTGTCACACTCGAGGACTTCTAAGCTATAAGCGTTCGTGGATTCCACGGACTGCCTGGAAGTCGATTGGCTATAAGGGCCCATTGGTCTTGGGGCCCTCTCTGAAGGCCCTGCGCTAAGGGCCCGCATATTTTGTTATAAAATACACAGGAGAAAGTGGATATGCTATATGGGTTCGTAGGCCTCTGGAGACCCTTTGAAGGTCGATCTGCTGTAAGGGCCCATTGGTCTCGGGGCCCTCAGAGGGCCCTGCGCTCAAAGCCCCCTTACACATCTACTCCATACAACTCTGAATAGTGCGCAAATAATATAGATTCGTGTTAATTGACAAGCTCACTGACAAACCGCAGTAAGTTACATTGAAACATATGACAGTACACTTATCAATGTCTTATAGATCTTGGCAGCCTGTTAGGCGCCCGCTCATTTTACAGCTACCCCTTGGGTGGAAGGCTGGAAAAAACAGCTCTCTTTCAGAGACAAAACAAAAGTAAACCTGTCATACGATATCAGAAGCAGAGTGTTGTCAGTAAATAAATGGTAATTAAGTGAAATTATTATTATTTATTTTTAAGCCCCGAGGTGAAAATGATCCCTCAGAGACTTCAAGATTATTATTATTATAAACATTTTTAATGCTCACAAAATCCAATTGCAATGCGAATCTGAGGCGCAGAAATGCGAATCTGAGGCGCAGAAATGCAAATCGAAAATGTCAGCGACCAGTACAAAGAGCGAAAAATGTGGCAGACTGGCCACAAGGCTAAATGTAGGATTTATAGATAGTAATGAATTTATTTAGGTGTGGGATAAGCTTCTGCAGCATTATGCCTCCTTTTACACGACCTGTCATTTCCTTTCCACGAGTTTCGCTCAGCCTCTTATCTTCCCAATAGTGGAACTGAAGCCATTTCAGCTCATCTTAAGACGCACCTTTCTAGATCTGCTACGTGTTACAGTTCCATTGTGAAATTCTTAAAAAGCATTATATAAGTGTTCAGATACATACATACATACTACTGGAACTCAGACCGTCTTGTGATCTTACAACAGGGAAGGCCATCCCAAGTGGGAAAATATTAGCTCTGCAGGCATTCTCAGACTTCTGTCAGAACGTCTGCTCCATTCAGTCAATTACTTGACGTCTTCGGCTCATATCTCGACAAATTTTCTTCCTTTGTTCTATGTTAGTAATTGTTTAAGCTAGTGTACATCACAGGCTGACACTACATGTGCATATGGAACAGTCATAAGCATAAAGAACAGGTTGCTATCCTCTGTGAATCCAAAACCTCTGAACCAATTACTTTAACGTTTTCATTCCCAATTTAATATCTTACGAGTAAAAATAAATAGCAAATGTAGTTTCAATGTACAGAAAAGCAAAATGTTACTGAAATTGTGATTTTGATGAATTGTGACCATGACTCCATTTGGTGTCAGTGAAACTCACAGCCTACAGAAACTGCCGACATTTAAAGCAAATGCACTGACCAGTCAAGAGCATTGAAAACTTCAGAGCCATAAGAAAAAGGCATCTTGGGACTTTTGTGGTCAGTCTGTTATAGTGACACGAGTAAAGTAGCAGACATGACCCTTTAAATTCATTGCATTTTTCACAATGGCTCGACTACAAGACTTATGTTTCTCATCAATGTACTTATGTAACTCTCAAAACATATCATATATAAAGGTCGTTTACAATCAGGTAAACAAGGGTAATGACCGATGATGTTCTTCATTTTAGAACATTTTTTTAAATTGCATGCGGTCTAATGAAGCAACAGGACAAAAGCCGAAAGGACGTTTTGAGGTGGATCGTATTGAGGGGAAAAGACTCAACCTGAGCTGCAGTCAAAATATGAAATTGGGTACATGGAATGTACGCAATATGCAAACCGGAAAGATGGATGTGATTCAAGGAGAGATGAAAACATTGGACTTAGCAATATTGGGATTAAGCGAGACAAGATGGAAAGGACAAGGACATTTCAGCTGGAATGGATACAAGATAATAATGTCAGGACAAAAAGAGAGAGGAAGAAATGGAGTTGCAATCATGTGTGATAAGACAAGTACAAATGCGATAATGGGTTATGATACAGTGAGCGATAGAATCTTGAGTGTAAGATTTAGAGGAGAAAAGGTAAACACAACTATTATACAGATATATGCTCCAACATCGATAGCAACAGAAGAAGAACACGATAGTTTCTATAATGATTTGCAGAGTACAATGGATAGAACTCCGAAGGGAGACGTACTGATAACCATGGGGGACTTTAACGCGAAGGTGGGGCAATACAAAGGAGATGATAGAGGAACAATGGGTATCCATGGACTGGGTGAACAGAATGAAGCTGGGGAAAGACTTGTTGAATTCTGCAAAGGGAATGACTTGAGAATCATGAATACATGTTTTGAACAGCCAAAGAGAAGACTGTACCGAAGCAGGACGTTTTGGCGCCGCCGTCTTGGCGCGACCGTTTTGGCGCAGCCGTTTTGGCGCACGGACGTTTTGGCGCACAGCCGTTTTGGCGCAGGACGTTTTGGCGCAGGACATTATACATCGCATAATATATAATATAATACGAATCCCTTATCGTATAATATATATACTTTGATGCCTACCGCTGTATTTGCTTCTGTTCCTGCTCTGATCTACTCTATGAGAGGTTTCCGAGAATTCTATTGGGCAGTGTTACTTAACGAGTGACACCGATCCACGTAACGAATTCTTCACAACGCAGTATTTAGCTCAGTTCCAAAATACATGGAGCTGACATTCGCCAGAACACAGCAAGAGCGTATAGACAATGAGTAAAGAATACGCCTAAAAATGGACTGGTTTGAGGACTTCTACATGGGACGTCTGAATCGTAACCGGAGTCGACGTCGCGCATTGTTTCCTCCTCAAACGTGGTCTGTCTACGAGAAGACACTGAGTGGAGGGATCATCCAACCATTTGGAAGTTTATCGATGGTGTACGAGCGGTTCAAAAAGGGCGCGACTTCGTTTACAAACAATTCGTTCGCAGTGACCAGCCGCCTGTAAAACGCAGAAAATGTATACGTCGCAGCTGATGTCAGGATAAGGACAATCGTTGACAGTTACAGAGAACGTAACAACATCGAGTAGGCCTACCTTAGAGGAATAGCGCGTAATTTTTTTATGGACTCCTGAGGAGCCAATGAACTGTTCAACTTTCGAAAAGGTAGCGCATTAGTGGTTTTGAACAGTATCAGTTTTGAACATTTCTTTTAAGCTTTAATATACTGGGTTGATACGTTGTTTACATTTGCAATAAAAATGACTAAACATTTATTGCCTACTGCTATGTACCACGTTAATTTTTCTGCAACAAAACATCCTGCGCCAAAACGTCCTGCGCCAAAACGGCCGTGCGCCAAAACGTCCTGCGCCAAAACGGCTGCGCCAAAATGGTCGCGCCAAAACGGCGGCGCCAAAACGTCACGTACCGGACTGTACACATGGACGTCACCAAATGGGAAATATAGGAATCAGATTGATTACATTTTGGTAAATAAAAGATGGAACAGTACGATAAGAGATGTGAGAACTAGACCAGGAGCGGATTGTGGTACCGACCATGAGCTACTGGTAGCAACACTGAAAACGAAATTAAAAAAGCTGAAGAAAGGAGATCGAATGACTAGATACGACTGCAAGGGCATTACACCGGAATACAGGATGGAAATAAAGAATCGATTTGAAGTACTTGAGAGAGATGAGATAGAGGCCGAAGATGATTCGAACAACATATGGGAGAGAATGAAGAAAACCATAGTTGAAGTTGCTGAGAAACATATCCCAAAGAAAAAGAAAATCACAACTACAACTTGGTTGTCGAGAGAAGCTGTGGGCATGGCAGCGGACAGGAAGGCTGCAAAGAAAGCAGGTGACAAAGATACGGTAAGGGCACTGAATAGAGCCTTCCAAAAACAAGCACGGGAAGATAAAGAAAAACATTTAAATGAAATGTGCAAAGAAATGGAAGATGACGGAAGGAAAGGGAGAACTAAAGAATTGTTTTGAAAAGTAAAGGAAATAACGGGAAAATTCACACCTAGAATGGGCTCAATGAAGACAGGAGATGGAAACGTAAGGCCAAAAAAAATAATGGTGTGTTTCCGGTAACGGAGTTTTTAAAAAGTGGGTAGGTAGGTAGGAAAATATATATTTTTTTAAAATATTTTTATGCAATGCCATTTCATAGCGACCGTATCACCTTTTTGTTTTTCTTACGTTTTGAGAACAAGAAGATGTTACTAAATAAACACCATGCTAAAAACAGTTCCAAGTTCTTTAAATTTATTTGTCAGTAAATTAAATTTGTTAAATGTTTTCTTTATATATGCTAGAAGGCTAATATTTTCACAAGTGTAGTTCATTGATATCGTTTTCTGGCAGCCATCAACGATAGTCTAATGTATGTTGCGTGTGTATGTTGTATGTATGTATATATGATGTCTGTATGTATGTATGTGTGCATTTATATGTGTATTAATGTATGTGTATGTATGCATTTATGTATGTATGTATGTAGTATGCATGTATGTATGTTGTATGTATATATGCATGTATATATGTATCATGTATGTATTTATGTGTATTAATGTATGTGTATGTATGCATTTATGTATGTATGCATTTATGTATGCATGGATGTATGTTGTATGTATATATGTATTTAAGTATGTATGTATGTATGTATGCATGTATGTATGTATGCATGTATGTTTGTATATGTGCATTTATATGTGTATTAATGTATATGTGTATGTATGCATTTATGTATGTATGTTGTATGTATATTGTATGTATGTTGTATGCATATTGTATGTATGTTGTATGTATGTTGTATGTATGTGTGTATGTTGTATGTATGTGTGTATGTTGTATGAACGTATGTATGTATGAAAGTATATATGTATACGAGCATTTGTGTATTAATGTATATGTGTATGTATGCATTCATGTATGCATGTATGTATGTTGTATGTATGCATGTATGTATGCATGTACGTATGTATGTGTGCATTTATATGTGTATTAATGTATATGTGCATGTATGCATTTATGTATGCATGTATCTATGTTGTATGTATGAATGTATGTATATATGTATGCATACATGTATGTATGCATACATGTATGTATGTATGTATGGGGGGGCCCGATAGCGCATTGGATAACATCTGGCGTAGAGTGCGAGAGGTACCGAGATCGAGTCCCATAGGCGGACATGCTTTGTAGGCTGCAATTTGCGCCGTGTATTGCAGGCTGTCTGTTCTGTTAGTAGTTAAGATTTATCGCATAACATGTACATGTACAGCGCAGTGCGTTTGCAGGCGCTTAATTAAAGAATAAATATTATTATTATTAATATTATTATGTTGTATGTATGTATATTGTATGTATGTATACTCCGGTGGGCTCCCAGAATAGCGGACCCCCCGAATAGAGGGCGGCACCGAGCAGCCGCCATTGCGACCAACTGTTCCCTCATAGGCAGGGCTGGTTGCTTAGGAGGCTGAGGCTGAACTTGAGGCTGGTTGCTATAAAGGAAACTTTACTCATACTATGATACGTACGATAATCGTAGATGTTGAAATACATTGAATACGACGACGATTGGATTAATAACCCTGGCGCATAACCGTGGGAAAATCGCCGACTTTCGGGTCTATTATCTCCGCAACCCTCCCACAGTTGTAACAGCTGACCATGGGAAACTTACAGCCCATTTTTGCTCTAATTACCCTTAGACTTAAGTCCTTCCAGTGCAGGTCTGGACATCGGGCGACGCATCTCGTTGCTCTAATTAACGGTGCTCTTATTTACATTGAAAGATCGCTGGTTTCCCACGGTCTATAATGTCGCAATTCTGCACCTCTGGCACAGAAAATGAGGTTTCAGTTGTCGGAAAGCTGCAACTCTGACACGAAATGAGTTACTAAAAAAAAAATTTTTTCCAAAAATTATCCGAGTCGCGCCAAAAAAGTGACTCGGTCGCGTTACCGGAAACACACCATTATTTTTTTTGGCCTAATCTGCGATGAAGAGAAGATGAAGAAAAGATGGAAAGAATACACAGAAGAGTTATATAGTATAGATAAACGAGTCATAAAAGAGCAAATTGATGTCACAGGGTATGAAAAGGAACCGGAGGTTATGGAAGCAGAGGTAGAATGGCAATAAAACAACTCAAGGATAATAAGGCGCCGGGTCATGATGGAATACCTATAGAACTGATAAAAGCAGGGGACGATGCAATGATAAAAACAATAACAAAATTATGCAATCAAATATGGCCAACTGGAGAATGGCCGAATGATTGGAAGAAGTCGATCTTCATACCGATATTCAAGAAAGGTGACGTGAGGGAATGCGAAAATTACAGGACGATAGCAATAATATCTCACACTAGTAAAATATTACTGAAAATAATTCACAAAATAATGGAAAGCACAATAGAGAGGGAACTTCCGGTGAACCAGGCTGATTTTAGGAAATCACGAGGAACTAGAGACCATATTGCCAACTTAAGGTGGATAATGGAACGGCAAAGGGAGTATGGACAAGAGGTGCACATCTGCTTCATTGATTATAGTAAGGCATTCGACTGCATTAACCACGATTTAATGTGGAAAACCCTACTTGAGATGGGAATTCCGAAACACTTGATATGGCTATTAAGGGGACTATATGAAGATCAGATAGCGGTGATAAGAACAGAATACGGAGACACTGATAAATTCAATATTAAGAAAGGGGTGAGACAGGGATGCATTTTGTCTCCATTCCTGTTTAACTTATACGAGAATGGCGGAAATGGAAGGGGTAAAAGAGGGAATAAAAATTGCGGGAAGGACATTGAATAATCTTAGATATGCGGATGATACAACACTAATGGCAAAAAGAAAAGATGAGCTGATAGAATTAATAAGAAGGGTAAGGAGAGAAAGTGAAAAAGCTGGCTTATACTTCAACATAAAGAAGACAAAAGTCATGACAACAGCAGACTGGGATACTTTTGAGATTGACGGAGAAGAAATAGAGGTGGTAGAAAGCTTCACTTTCCTGGGATCATTGGTTGAAAAAGAAGGAAAATGTGATACAGAAATGAAACGAAGGATTGCGATTGGGAAAGCTGCAATGATTGGACTGGAAAAGATATGGAAGGACAAGCATGTGAGCATAGATACAAAAAAAGGCTTGTGAGAGCCCTAATCTTTCCAACGGTTCTGTATGGTTGTGAGTCGTGGACAATGACAAAGAACATGGAGAAAAAGGTCAACGCATGTGAAATGTGGATATGAAGAAAGATGTTGAGAATATCATGGACAGAGAAAAGGACGAACGAATCAATACGAGTGGAGATTGGTGTCGAGAATGATGAGTCATTAAAACAAAAGGCAACAAGATCGAAGCTAGGATTCTTTGGTCATGTTATGCGATCTGATGGGCTAGAAAAGGAAATGATGTTGGCTTGTGGTGAGGGATAAAAAGACGGGGTCGACCAAGGAAGAAATGAATGGATGAGATTCACGATGTAACTGGCATGAATTTGGAAGAACTAAGGGACCTGACTTCGAATAGGAAGCAATGGAGAATGTTTGTCATGATGATCGCTAGAGCTCCAGGAGTTGACAGCACAAGGTGACAAGGTGCATGCTTGATAATTTATAACACAGGCACTTCATCAGTCCATTGTGGTTAAATAGTGCTTATAATTGTTCTCTGATCTTACCAATCTAGCACTTTGGCTACACACAATTTTTTTACAATCTGTTGTTGAACAAGTATTAATGTTTTTGTTATGGAGACATTCTGAGTTCTGCATAGTCACTTTATTGTTTGGGTAGTTAGTAGCTTATTTGAGTAGTAGTAGACACTCAGCCTAAGCAGCACCAATGCAGGGTGCTGCTTAGGCAATTGTGGGGCGTGGTGGCTCAGTGGTAAGTTCGGCGCCTTGTGACCGGAGGGTTGCAGGTTCGAATCCCACTCTAGCCGCTGCGTACGGACCTTGGGCAAGTCCTTCACTCGCAGTTGCTCGTGGCGCTTCGGCGTGAAAATTCCGGCACAGTATCAAATGCTGTAGTCGGGAGCGCCTCTGAGTAGTAGTTGACTTCGAGAGGCGCTATAGAAATATCCAGAATAAAAAAAATAAAAATAAAAAAAAATCAAATTTAATTCAGGACTGGTGAATAATCTCCTATTTGCTAATGACATTGGCCTCTTCACTAGAAGCAGAGCAAGATATTATGACACAGATTGATGAAACCAGTAGAAGATCAATGCAGAGAAAACAAAAACAATGGTCATTGAAAAAACCAAAGCGATATCAACAACTATCAGCATTGAAGCTTTTGAGCAAGTAGAACTGGTAGTAGGTCTATTTTGCAGGGCTAATAACCGCAGCTGGCAACTGCATAAAAGACATACGGAGAACAATTGGATGCACCTCACAAGCATCTTTGAAATTTGAGCAGGATATGGAGAAGCAGATAAATAAAATGGAAGACTAAGACAAGATTATATGAGACAACTCATTTTCTATATGCTGGACAATGTGAAAAGTATTCTCAGTCGGCTTTGGCAAAACTGCAAGAATTTCAAATCTTCAGAAAACAAGAAATGATGACATATGACTACTAGGTATCCAAACAACTCTGTTAGACACAATCGTCCAGCGCAGAGACTCTGATGGTTTGGACATGTAGAGAGAATGCTAGCAGAATGAATTCCACACAATTCACTACATGGAAGGTTTGATGGAAAGAGAAACAGAGGCAGACCACGACTGTGCTGGATAGACAACATAACAATGAGGATGCAACAAAACTTGGACTAATATTGAGAGGAGTGTTGGACACAACAAATGACCGAAAACAATGGAGATCGTTTGTTCATATCCGTCGCTGCCAAATGACTGCTGTCAGGAACTGATGATGATGATGGTTATTTGAGTAGAAATAATGGCAAAAAGTTGTGGTTTTGTGAGCATATTTGGGCCATTACTACAATACCATCTTTGCATGAAACCATGAGCCAACCTTTACAAAATCACTTAAATACTTCTTGAAATTTTGAATGAATAAAAACAACCATCATATTGATTTAATCCACGGCAATCGTAGCAGAATGCACGATTCACATGATATACATAACATCATCAGCAACTGAACTAAACAGAACAATTGTAGTGAAAATCTTGATAGTCCTGCCACCTCTCTGCAAAACCTAAAGTTCAACAAGGCACCCAAGGCTAGATTGCAGTGTTATTCAAGGCATTGAAACTACTGTAGCCACTAAGTCAGCTTATAATCAACCATTAGTACTGGGTTGAGCCTCAATCTACCAACCCATGGATGCCTAATCTTCCACCAGTGAATGACTGCTTGGCTTGGCAGCATCATCATGTGCTGCAAGCACTGTCACCTGTCATCACTCCAACCTATCATGGATGCAACTTGGTCCTCTGAACATCCTTGCCATCTGTCATTTGCTCTGTTAGTGGCACTATAAATGTTCTGTTATAATAATTATAAGAATAATGTAATTATTACATTTACAATTACAAATGTATATCCAAAATGGCAGATTCAGAGTTATTCCGACCACATACTACCTGAGTTTGCTCTCTTGTTACAATTCCAACATCAAAGTCTTTGAAATCCTCATAGCTACCCTGGACTCTGGAAATCGACACCCCAACTTTGTTAATATAAACAATCCTCCATTCTTTTCACTTTTTGACTTTCTCTCAGAATTTCAATCACTGCTTGAATTCCTTGTTCTTCATCCTTCTGAACTAATAGTAACAGGCGACTCAATAGATATTCGGAACAATGTTTCACAAAAACTCCAGGATCTCCTGTACAGTTTTGATCTCATACCGCACACAAAGGTCATACGCTCAGTCTTCATATAATAATAATAATATTCGTTTAATATCTTCAAACTGACAATAACGCAGTATGAATCATTGTAATCATACTGTATGATTACAAATCAGTATGAACGGATGATCACAAGTTATTACAGGAGTCGAATTTAACTGTACACGGCAGCCATGCAAGGCGCCCATCACGTCCTACACATCATTTTAACAAACGCGCCATCTCGCGAATGAAAGGCTGAGTGGACCTAAATTTGGGAGGGTTGCGGGAAGCGATCCCGTTACCGCTTGCTCTTCACACCAGTGATGTTACCACTACTCTATGGACCCCCCCCCCAGATCTACTTGTTCTCTTGTAACAACTATCTCTTCTTCTGAGTCCGACCATAGTGCCATTATTACTGCTTTGGTTTTTTACACCAGAGGCTATATTCCACTTATTCTTTCATCAGTTGCAGCCCATGGAAAATGCTCAAGCATTTCAAACTTCAAAGCCTCCACTCTGTTTTACCCAGCACAGAGAACTACTGAACTTGCCATCCAGTTAAATTCAACTTTACCTGAAGTCCTAAATAAACACATCAATGCTAAAGTCAAAGACGGTTGTGCACAGTGGCGGCGATCTTGTTTGAGAGGTGGGGGGGACATTTTGGAACTGATCTGGTCGAAAAAGAGTTTTGGTCAAAAAAAGGTCAAAAAAATTTTTCGTGCTCACGCGCGAACAAATTTCTTAACCTCAGCAGTCAGCACTACAAAATTTGATGACCTTTTTGGTGTTTCTTCAAAATTTGGGGGGTCCGATGTATGGCGTGTCCCCCCACTCTTAAAGGTGGGGGGTCTTGTCCCCCTCGATCCCCCCGGGATCGCCGCCCATGGTTGTGCATGCCTTTCATAGCTCTGGTACAACTTGGATATTGTCACTGCTAGGAGGCTGGCCAGTCTTTGTCAATGGTCCCATGTACCCTTCCATCTCCTCAAATTCAGGCGCCCGTGCCATGTTGTCTGTAAACTTGTCTCAGCAGCCAGATCCACCTCATAACCTCCTCTCCTGGTCTCCCAGAGCTCCTCCTCACAACAAGTTATTACAGAAAGTGGGAATCAAATCCTGCACTGTGACAAGTGCAATGTACTACCTAGCACCCATCAGATTCTTCCTGTGCCAACCAGTTCCTTGACTTCTTCTTGGACAAGATCTCAGTGGAAATTTAAGTTTTCCAATGCTCCTTCCTCCAAGGGCTTATGATACCATAAATCTCCTCCACCAGTTCTCAGCCTATACCATCCAACAACACTAGCCAAGATTCATAACCTCCTCTCCTGATAAGCAGTGTGCACCTTGAACATTTTTTCTCCCTGCCCTTCTGACATCACCTGAGCGTCAGCAGAAAGGTCCTTCAATCCCAGGACCACAAGACTTACGATTACTTGGACTCTTTGACAGAGGCATGTAGTAAATGATGGCTACCTTTTTAAATACCATCTAAGCAACATGCTGGTAAGCAATGTAAAGACAAAATGCAGAGAACAGTCTAGAGTGTCATGTTGATAAAAGCAATCACCAAAGGAAGCTACAAGTCAAAAGCATAGATGCATTCTAAATGTGAATCTTCATGAAATGAATGAAAGTTAGTTGCAGAGAACACTAGATCAAATGAACTGCTGAATTAGACATACACTTCATAGATCGTTACTCAAAAGAACAGTATTGGAAAGAAGAACCAAAAAAAGAAAAACTACAGGAAGACCAAGATGAATTATGCTCCTCTGCTTCATTGGAGTGTGGACATGGACTGTGATACAGGGAAGTAAAGAACAAGAGGCAGAATAGAAACAAAAAATGCATAACTGAACTCTCACCCTCCAAAGTATTGAATAAGAAGCAACAATAGCCTACTCCAGTTTATGATCGACTGAGAAGAAGACCAATGTTTTCCTCGCACTGAAGTGAGTTATATCTGTTTTCTCTCTCTTAACAGACAGAAGAGAGAGTGGTGCAGTTTTCTTCCCACTGTCTACACCAGAATCAGCACAAGGATTTTAGCCTGTCTACAGTGCAGCAAGCATTCAACTGAAAACTAGGAATAACCCAGTAACTGGCTACTCAGCATCAGCAAAACCTTTGATGCAGAAGTACTAAGAACAGCTGAATGCACTAAGCCTCGGTTTTTGGATATTTTGTTGCCCTGAATTGGTTTTATGATAATGCTTTCATACTATTTCATTCTACGACATACGTTTGGGGGACATTAGCCACAGTTTGCATTACAGAAACTTTAATCTTTGGTTGGAACATGTTGCTTCATGTCAATACGAAAACTGAATAAACGAATATACATGCATACATTTGTTTGTTTTTTGCTAAAGCTGGAGGTCACATAATTTGAGCCTCTAATGATAGGCAAATCCAAAATTAAATCTGTGCCTTAAATCTTGATCTGTTAGCTTCAAACCTCAAACCTTAAATCAAATGCAAAATGTGTAACCCAAATCTCAAATAAAATCTTACCAGGCTACACCAAAGTCAAATTGCAAATCCCATTACTAAAGGAGCAATTTTTCAAGTTCATGTCATTTATGTCATTCAATTATCACATGCAAATAAACAACCTAAATTATGTTGCCTTATTGAATTTTAAAAATAATCATTTAACTCATTATCATCATTTAAATCAATTGTCAAGACTCTCTTTTTTACTATAATCTTTGCATGACTCTGTTTTGGCCCCAGATTAAGATTTAACGATTTTGCACATACAAGTGCTTTAAAGAACTAAACTAAATAAATTAATCATTTACAATTGTCTTCAACACTGCACAAATTGTCCCATCATGCCTATAGAACAGCGGTTCTCAACCTGTGGGTCGCGACCCCCACGGGGGTCGCCTTACGATTTGTCAGGGGTCGGCTGGAACCTTCAGAAATTTGGATTGCAAAGCTCCATAATTTTTCTAGTTATAATTGAAATAATATTGTTGGCGTTCTGTAGCTTTGTTTTCTTCTTAAATCTGAAGTAGGCCTAATGTCTAAACTTTAAATTTAACAGCTGGCATTGAAATTTTTAACTCGTAATTGAACAGTCAGAGTACACAATATACATTTAATGTCAAGCAAACATTTCATTTACTAAATTTTACTTTTAAAATTTTCAAAACTATTACCAACAAAAATTACAAATTGTTTTGTTGATGAATAATTTATTATGTATGATGCGTATGGATTGTCAAATGGTGAGAAGTGAAATGCATCATAATGGTAGCAAAAAATTTTTTTATTGTTGGGGGTCGCCTCAACTTTGGAAATATTGTCAAGGGGTCGCCGCACTAAAAAGGTTGAGAACCGCTGCTATAGAATTATACAGGCCTATGTCCACATTTGTCAAAACCGAGAAAACGATTTCTTAGATTTGCTGACAAAACTGTTTGCGCTGTTTCATTGATGGCAATTAAATTAAACTTTTTGGACAACACTGTTTTCCCTAGTATGATTATATGTGTATTTTGCTTATCAATTTATCATGTACACAGAGTATGAGTAATTTTTATATAATGATGGCAGGGTTGACTATTTTTGGACATAGTTGAATATCAGTTAAACACAATTCAGTGTTAAAATTATATGGCACTATATCCATGAGAAATATTGTTATGCAACAGTTTGAAGTGACGTTGAATTTTCACAGTGCAGTTTAGCTATAGAATGATCAAAGAAAATCTACATATACTGTTAAAAAACTTACCTTTTACTCTTAAATTCGTACTGCCAGACAATCATCTACATTTCGCTTTCTTGTGAGTTGCCTATGACTATGGTGAATCGTCAACATAATTGCAGACAATGTGAGTCCTTTAAGGATACAAGTCAAAGTCACGTGTTCTGATTTCTCCCTGGTATTGGCTATGGACAAAATGCCGTATAATTATTCTTCAAATTGCGGATCTATTGAACATGCATGTGATACAAAATCATCCATTCTATTGGATGTGGACTTGCACCTCTGTAGCTTTAAAATACTTTAAGATATTGTCCAAATTCATGGACAATTTTGGACATAGAGCAACATGATCCTGACAGATAGCCATGAAGCTTGACTATTCTGGACAAAGCCCATGTCATCCTGATAACGGATATAGCATTAGGTTGATTTTTTTTTAAGTGGACATCTGGACATAGACCTGTATAATTCTATAGGCACACCATTCTTATACCAGCAGACACCAAAAGCATATATTCATTAGTTCATTTAGGGATACCAAACTACTTTTGCCAGTTGACTAGGTACTATAAACTCAAATGAATTCTCTTTCAGAGTTATTCTAGAGAAGTAGACATACATCATATGAATGCATGCTTGTATGTGTGCATATATATGAGCAGACATATGTACTTAAACAGTGCTTTTTTCAGCCGGAACGCGCCGGAACGGCGTTCTGGCACCTTTTTTCAGATACTAAAAGTAATTTATTTATTTTAATAATAAAAACAATAATTTAATTATTTAAATTTAAATTTAGTGTTTTGAACTGTTTTCAGTGTTTATTGAGACCCCTCCTAACGCTCAATCCAGTTTTTCTCGGGATTTTAGCCTGCCCATAATTATTCCGTTCCGGAACCTATTGTTCCGTTCCGTAACCTTTTTTTCCAGAAAAAAAGCACTGTACTTAAATATGAATGTATACAAGTGTCAAGACTCTTAATTTAGCCCATCTTAAATACTTCACAACAGTTCTGCAATCATGTCTCAAAAAGATTTCATACTTCATTGCGGTAATTGTAATTGTATTCTCCAAACTTCTAAAGCACCACTCGAAGGCCAACTGCAGGGCACCAGCCTCTTCATGAGTGCAGTACTTCTTAAGTCAGCTCCTCTCAGTTAATACTGCCATACCATATGCTAACTTCTGGACCTTATACATAACTCATTATTAAATCTACAATTGTTTAAACAAATTCCAAATAACAGTTAGAAGTATCATAAATATCCATGGAAATATTCTAAGTTTTGAGGTTATAATCAATGCCCAAAGTTTATAGCACAGTCACTCAAACATAAATTTATGGTAATGCTATCATCAAAAGAAATGTAACCATTTGCACACTGTCCACCATGTGACTTACCCTTGTAGCACATAATACTATATGTCTTCCAATCGCCTCTCCCTCAACTTGTCCAAAATCCAATTTATCTGGTTTGGCACTCCTCACCAACTTCAGAAACTTGACTTTGCTTTGCTCTCTCAAAGGTTTCCGCTTTTCACTTTCTCGTCTAGCATTCGCGATCTAGCAGTGACCCTCTCACACTTTTACTGAACACATTTCCAAACTCACCTGCACTTCCTAGTTTCACCTAAGGTGCCTTAGGGCTATCCGTTGCTCTGTCTCATCTCCAATTTTCACTTCAATTGTCCATGCATTTGTCTGCTCTAGACTTTACTACTGTAATTCCCTCCTCATTGGTCTTCCCAAGGTCCATCTTGCTCCTCTTCAGTACGTTCTCAATGCAGCTGCTAGACAAATTGCCCATCTTCCTCAATTCTCTCATATCACCACCTTTATGGCAGAAGAACTCCACTGGCTCCCGCTTTCTGCCCGCATCCAATTCAAGGTCCTCATCCAAGTCTCTAAGGCTCAACTTGGTTTCACTCCGAAATATTTATGTGACTTAATTCATCGCCCTCACTCTGCTGCTTCTCTTCGTCCTCTTCGTTCCTCTGACCATTTGGATCTCCTCGTTCCCCGTGTCAGGACTTCACTGGCTCAATCTAAGTCTTTTGCTTTCACTGGCCCTGCCCTTTGGAATGAGCCTCCTCTGTCCAGTTGTTCTTCTATTCTCTCAGGTAAAGTCTCTTCCTCCTTACCTTTCTTAAAACCTGCTTTTTTGTCTCAAGGTCTCTTGCACTGGGAGTGCTTCTGAATGGCCCCTTCCACTAGAAGCACTTTATAAATATCCGAAAACAATACAATACAATTTTGAAGATAAAACATGTCTGGTGAAAGACTAATAGAATGCAAAGAAACAATGGCATAAACATTGAGGTACATAAGTTATTTGGGAAGTAAGCAAAAGAAAGATCATAATAATAGAATTGCAATTTGTCTTGTAAATCTAAAAAAGTCAAATCAAATAAATATAAAAATAAAATAAAATAAAACAAATCTTTACCTTCCATATAAAATCTTTATTTAATATTGTAATGGGATTTAAATCAAGATTTAAAGAAAATCACTAAGATTTAGATTTGCCACTTAATCAAAATCAGCCAGAAAATCAGTGGATGTATAACAGTGTCTAACTGTTTACATATATATAATATATATATATACATATATATAAGCATATATAATTATATACATATATATAGTGCTTTTTTTCAACCGGAACGGCGTTTCGGCACCTTTTTTCAGGTACTAAAAAATAAATTATTTATTTTAATAACAGAGGCAATAATTTAGTTATTTTAATTTAATTTCAGTGTTCTGAACTGTTTTCAGTGTTTCTTGAGACCCCTCCCAACCCCCAATCCCATTTTTCTCGGGATTTTAGCCCGCCCATTATTATTCCGTTCCGGAACCTGTTGTTCCCTTCCAGAACCTTTTTTTCCAGAAAAAAGCACTGTATATAACTATATATACACGCACAATCATATGTATACATTACATGTATACATATGCAAATACATAAACACATATAGATATCCAAATATTAGACTTTTAAAACTGTTAATAAGGCTGATATTCCTACTGACATTGTGCAACTCTTTCACTGTTGTATGCAAAGTGTCGGCCTTTGTCTCATGATAATAAAGATTACTTACTTACTTCAAATCAAATCAATTATTTCGTTTATTGCGGAAATTCCCACCGACACAAATGAACAGGATTGCATGGTATTTAAAGACTGTGTCGGCAATTGTGTTCAATCGGACCACCATTTGGTAACAGAGTCTACAACAGTTAATAAATGCTCCCAGAGCATGAGGGAGATGATATACTTACTTATATATATATACATACACGTATATGTATTGAGTACTTGTATACACATGTATACATACATAGACATGCTCGTCCATAGAAATCATTTAAATATTTTTGCATTGAAACTTACATACTTTGACAACGAAGCTGCTGAAATTAAGAGAACCGGGCACGTGATATACGCCAGAACTGTCAACCTGACAATGCAGAGGAAAATATTAGGCCAGTATGCAAGTGGCATTACCAAACCGTTGTGCTTTTGTTTTAATCATTGGCCGCATATACTAGTTGAGTTTTTACGTTGATTAATTCCGACGCCCAACTGGGTGGAAACGACGGCGGCGGCGCCTAGACTGTAATCGTTCGTAGCAGATTAACTGCTGCTGCCGCTTAGGGTTTCGTCGTCTCCTAATCTAGATCGTCATGGAATAGACGCGTCATTTTGAGCTTGGCAGAAAAACAGCTGCATAGATCTCACCTGAAACATTTGGCTAGACGATCCAGTACGAAAACCACCAGCAACGGCAGCAACTCCGAATCTACCGCATCAGTAGACCAGCATCACCCCCACCACCACCACCAGAAAGCAACAGGCGCACCTATGTAGGCACGCAAGCGCAGCAACCGTAGCTCACAGACGACTTGTGGGTGGGGTTACAGCAGAGCGACGAGCGTAGTAACTACGAGCCATTGGCGATCTAAGATGCACAAGACACACACACACACTGCGGCGGCGACGACGGTGGCGGCTGCTTAGCAGCGCCTCCTGTCGGCCGCTGTTGCACTGCAGGCGCCACTGCAGTCCAGCTGCCGCTAGACGAAGCGCTCATCCTAAAAACGGTGTTATTGCGCCCATTACGGCGCTCAGTAGCAGCAGACTGCTTACATCAAGAGTCCTGATAAGATATAGAGGTCGATGGGGCAATTGCGGATTTAGCAACTGATTAATCTTGGGTCATAAGAACGGGGATAAGCCTACTTGCGTGGCAGTAGTCACAAGGTTCCGGACTTGACCAGCAGATCATGAGTTCACGACGATGTACGTTGTTCGCGACTCATCTAAACCTTAGAGCTCATCAGAACTTGATGTATGCGCGTATGCCCTATGTATGTGTATAGGCGTAATTTGTGGGGTATGAGGGGTACCCGTACCCCCACTTTTTGGACTGGGGGGTACTGTACCCCCACTTTTTGACCAAAACCCCTCAATATTTTATTATTGTGTCTTTCCAGATATCGCAGTCTCCACCTTGCTTCGTGTATGTGAGAATTTGGTACCCCCACTTTTTAGACCAAAGTTACGCCTCTTGTTGTAATACTATAGGCCTACTATTATAAGGTATAGGGCCTACGGCGCTCCGCGGCAAACGCATGATAACCAGAGTCAAATTAAACAATACGCATATGAAATGGACGATTGTTCTAAGGGAATTACGGTCAGATACACGAGAAGGCACCATGCGTTCGAGTTGAAGTGCGGGAGCATGGAACCTGAATGTCCAGGTGGAATTGCAGCAATCGCCGATCTCGAGCTCCCAACCAGCGAGGACGATCTTTAAAATAGCAGCGTAGCTTTGGTCTAAAAAGAGGGGGTACCAATTTCTTACATACACATAGCAAGGCGGAGATTGCGATATCTGGGAAGGTGCAATAATAAAATATTTATTGGCATCGTTCAAAACGTAGGGGGTACGGTACCCCCAGTTGCGATATCTGGGAAGGTACAATGATAAAATATTTATTGGCATCGTTCAAAAAGTAGGGGGTACGGTACCCTCAGTCCAAAAGTGGTGGTACGGATACCCGGCCCTCGTACCCCCACAAATTACGCCTATGGACTCTCAATAAACACTGAAAACAGTTCACAACACTTAAATTAAATTAAAGTAACTAAATTATTGTTTTTATTATTAAAATAAATAAATTAGTTTTTAGTATCTGAAACAAGGTGCTGGAACGCCGTTCCGGCGCGTTCCGGCTGAAACAAGCACGGATTCTGATCCATGTAAATATTTCAGCTTGTAAGTTGTTGGCCACGACTCAGAGCATGAGTCAGAGGCATGGGCGGCTATCCCGGGGGTTGAGGGGGACAAGACCCCCCACCTTTAAGAGTGGAGGGGACACGCCATACTTCGGACCCCCAAATTTTGAGGAAACCCCAAAAAAAGGTCATCAAATTTTTTCGCTCGTCAGCGCGAACAAATTTTTTGACTCTTTTTTCACCAGATCAGTTCAAAACTCTTTTTTCACCAGATCAGTTCCAAAATGTCCCCCCACCTGTCAAACAAGATCGCCGCCACTGGTCAGAGGATACAGTTGAGTGCTGAGCGGAGCTGACACAACCGAAGCTTTCGACACTTTAATATGAAGGATGCTGATGGAATTGCAGCAATCAAAGGTCGTCAGGATAGAAAAAACGAGGGTCACTGCTGCACTGAATGACAAATAGCGCCTTATGACCCACATCTGCTCTCAGGGGCGTAACTTTGGTCTAAAAAGTGGGGGGTTACCAATTTCTTACATAAACGAAACAAGGCGGAGACTTTGATCTCTGGGAAGGCACAATAAGCTTAATGAAACTACTGGGAGATTGGCATTGTTCAAAAAGTTGGGGGTACGGTACCCCCAGTCCAAAACGTGGGGGTACGGGTACCCCTCGTACCCTTCGCAAATTACGTCTATGTAGACTGCTCTCGACTTGACTACTGCAGTCCTCTCCTGAGTCTCCTCGTTGGTGTTCCCAAGGTCCGTCTTGCGCCTCTTGGTTTTAAATTAGTTGTTTTGTTGTCGGAAACTTAGAAGTTTCTCCTTTTGTGTTGGGAATTAAGATAATTATGTTGCGCCTGGCCACTTCAGTTCTGTCCAGTCTGTTTTAGTTGTGGCCATACTTAGATGTGTTAGGCCTATCATGTTTGACCGTGAGTAGAAGATATTAGAACTTCGGTCATCTGGCGAGAAACGACCATACATGTTACGAACATTATAGGCCTACTTTAAAGTTTAAGAGAACTTGGCGTTTGATCTGACGAGACCTTGTTTCTATGTTAGCGTGCCAAGGCGCCGTATATAGTAAATTACTTGTACAGTAGGCCTATACAATATGGAATTCACTTCCTCTGGACAACCGTTTGGTTCCATGTTTATCACTATTTAAAAAAATGCTGCGACAGTTTCTATGTCTAAAATGACTGCGCTTGGCACAGTTGGCAATTAATTGTGCGCACATTGATATAATTAATTTAGTAAGCTCATGTTTGTTGACATGGACTTGACTAGTTAAGTAAGCATCAGTGACGTCACGAGGGGGTGCGGGGGGTGCGGACCGCACCGGGTGACACCCTCAGAGGGAGGGGGGTGACACCCAACATGAGAAAATGATTTTTGCAAGATGAGGAGTTCCTAAAAAGTCATCAAAATTTTTTGGGAGACGAATTCCTAAAAAAGGTCATCACTTTTTTTGGGAGACGAATTCCTAAAAAAGGTCATCACTTTTTTTGGGGAGATGAATTCCTAAAAAAGGTCATTACATTTTTTTAGGGTGACACCCTGACCTACCGCAGCGGGTGACACCAGCCCTAGTGACGCCACTGGTAAGCATACATTTAATCCTCTTGATTGGGTTGTGCTTATTTTGTGTGTGTTTATTTTACCACTTGAGTTCTTTTCTGTAATGGGTGCTCGGCTGAGCCATGCTGATCATCTGATGCATTTTCTGTTCGGTTTTTGTTTTGTTAGTTTGTTTGCATTTTCTTGTATTTTCAACTTGTCCTTAACTTTTCATTCATACTATACCTCAAGCCTCAAGGACATTATTTTGGGGGCCTGGTTTTGTCCCCATCATTTTCATTTTCTTTTCTTTTTTGGTGCCATCTTAAGCTATTACTATGTAACAAATAAGCAGCCCTAATTAAGCGGGACCTATGTCCCTTTTGGGCTTTCCCAATTGTATCCGGAAAGTGTTACATTTCGATTGGTGCCTACTGTACTTTTGTATTGAATTCGGATCAATAAAGTTGAATTGAATTGAATTGAATTATAATCAATAATGGTGACTCATTTAGCTTTGGACGTCGTTGCTGTCTGTGTCGCGTCTGATACCGTGCAGGCCCGGCTCAAGACATTTGGCGGCCCTAGGCAAACCGGCGGCCCTAGGCAAACTGGCAAACCGGCGGCCCTAGGCAAACCGGCGGCCCTAGGCAAACTGGCAAACCGGCGGCCCTAGGCAAACCGGCGGCCCGTCCGAAATTTCTAGATTTTCGTCATGGTAAGTTCGTCCATCTTCTTTGGAATTTCATCTTACAAAAAGTTGATGACCTTTTTTTAGTCATTCGCCTCACAAATGAATGTCACGACCTTTTTTTAGCAATTCACGGTTACACCTGAGCGATTTATTACACCAACACTATAAACCAACACTATAATACTTCCATCTAGCAAATAATAATGAAATAATTTTGAAAAATGGAAAATTGGCGGCCCCTAAAAATCGGCGGCCCTAGGCGGCTGCCTAGTTTGCGTAACGGACGAAACGGGCCTGCACTGATACTTCTGCATGTTGAAATGTTGGTATACATTCAAAACCGCGCGCAGAAAACCGCGCCGTTAAAAACCGCGCGCACAAAACCGCGCCGTTATTACCGAGAGTTGTTCATTATAGCGCCGATCATAACCGCGCGGGTAGGCCCTATAATAGGGCCTACATTTATTTTTCGTTCGATAAAGTCAATCTTGCATAATGTTGATAGCCTAATGTTCTACAGCGAAGAATGAGTTTTGTTCTTTCATCTGCTTTGAAAGCAATATTATCTTAGCTTGAAAGGATTTCACTTCTGCGTAGGCCTACAGATCATGTGCAAAAACCTCTGCCGGGAAGTGGGGAAGATCGACAGAGTTATTAGGCCTACATATTATAATGGACGAGACCGGAATTGTAAGTAAGAGAACAGCCAGACTTCTCGCGGCCTCAAGTTTTTAATTTGCTGAAGAATTGTGGGGGCTGGATAAAGTGTTGGCGGGCCGGATCGCCGGCGGGCATTATAAGTTTGCCCACCTCTGTTTTAGGTGTACTCTGGCGACTTTCTACCCTGCCGGTCTATTCGCCGTGTTCCTATTTAAGGATATCCAGTCGGACCTTTCCTATGTCGCCACGGACCTTAATCCGGATACGGCTTCAACTAAGATCAGTTACCAGGGTACCGTCCGTAACCGGAGAAGGTACTAAAGGAAGGCCGATCGAAGTATGTCTGGTGGGTACAGCCTTGACGGTCAGGCAAGGACTTGAGATAGCTAGAAACAACACTAGTAATTAAGAAGAAGCAGAAGTTCCTTTGCTTGACAACCCTTTAGACCCTATATCTTTTTTACTCCAACTGAACAATTCAACAGAACAGCCCCGTTCATATAGAGCCAATGATAATACAGTTTCCTCTTGTATCTTTCTTCCAAGTCTTTCAACGATCAGTTACAGTGACTAAACAATTTGATCTCCGTTAGCACAAAGAAAGTCCAACGTCTCAAAAGTTTCTTTTATTCACTTAGATTGGTAACGACTTAATGCTAGTAAAACGAAGAATTTATCGCAGTCCTTGAGCTCGATCAATTCTTTCTTCAAATGATAGCTTCGAGTTATTTTAATTACCTCTGAACATGAATTCTTTCAGGAATCGCACGAAACATCAAACGAACTAAATATCGAATTCGCAAAGTAATTCTACAACTTCAAACAACGAAACTCAATCACCCAACTATCAACTAATCTCGACTAATCGACTTCGACTATTAATCTTGACCACACACTCTAACCAATCATTCTTGTCTGCTCTCAGGGCCGGATAAACCAGTATGCTCAATATACTTTAGCAGGGGCCCCCCGCTTACAGGGGGCCCCCCGACTAGAGTCTGAATGCTGCAGGACTAACACAGAATTTATAACACCAAATAATTATTTGTTCACAATAAAAAGCTTAATTAGTTTTACTAGCTTCAGTTTAAGCAAGAATTTGACTAAGCAAATTGCAAATTTGAAATGTCAGCCGTGCAACTACCTGCTGTGTTCATACGTTTCTTTTGACTCGACTTCTTTCAATCAGTAGCCTATATAATCTATGCTGAGATTATTTTTGTTTCTATTAGGCCTACGAAGCGATTTATTTCCTGGCACACACATAGCAGCGAGCTTCTCTTGCAAGGTAGAGACAAGTTTCGTGCTGAAACTTAATTGGTTAGGCTATTGTAGACAAGTTGTTTACGCCCCTGAGGCAGAGAATTCACGTTCACAGTGAAGTTGAATCGTTATGTATTCCAAGTTGTAACAGCTTTTGATAGATAAGAGCCAGAATTTTCCAGGAGGCTGGCCACGACACAAGAGATTTGTAACCTGACACATTTCCTGAGTCCTGACGAAATGGTTTAACTAGCTGATTTTTAAAATTTTAGAGATATTGTGCCACACCTCGTAATCGTAATCGTAATCTCCAAACTTCTAAAGCGCCACTCGAAGGCCAAGCGCAGGACACCAGCCTATTCACGAGCGCTACGTCAGATCAATCTGCTGCTTTAGCTATGCTACTGTACACCGAGATCTCCGAACCTTCTGGGAACAATCTCTGTTTCCATGGGCGTCTGCCCTGGATTTTGAAAGTTGTCACGTTTTCTGTGTTCGTGAGTAGCTATGCAAAAGCGTCATTTTGCCCCCCTGAAAAATTTTTTCCCCTAGAAAAACTTAGCCTCCCCCGGAACAGCAATATTTATAGGTTATTTCTCGAATCTGTTATTATTCTTTCCTTTAGGCCTATGCTAACTTTCAATCAGTGTAACTTGTCCACGGGTGCGGTTTGTCAACCAGTAGGCCTACATGATCAATAATAAAAACGAATATATGAAAAATTCCTGTGGACGCCCATGTCTGTTTCTATCACTCTGCGTGTGTTCATGTCATTGATGATCTCCAACTGTTCAGGTGAACGCTGTTTGAATAAGATGGGACTTATTAAAAACAAACTGCAAACTTCTATGATTCGCAAACATCTTACTTCATTGGAACTTCTTTGTGTTGAAATTGATGTGCTTAACTTGATTTCAGTTGATGATATTATTACACAGTTTGCTGCTGCTAAAAGTCGCAAATGCTTCTGAGCTGTTAAAACTGAAGAGATCAGATTCAAACTTTGATTATAATTTTAAGCTAATTGCGTGTTGTGATAATTATAGGCCAACTGTAACAAACATTTGAAACGACCTTAGAATCTAAGACTGATATTTCCAAATAATGGAGAGCGTTGCATTATGTGCATTGACCAACTTGAGCAACATATGGCATACACTGATACAGCATTGACCCTGTCTTTGCGGCATCCACATCATTCCATGCTCAATGCGACAAGTGCCCCCCCCCCGTGTGTAACTAGATTGGGGCCCCCGAGTGGTTAATCCGGCCCTGCAGACTGCTCTGCCTTAAAAAGCTTTTCTCGGGGAGCTTCTACGGCTCTGGGAGCATACATGAGTGCTCGGGAGCCTGTGCGGCTCTGGAGCTTTACAGCGCTATATATTCTGACGTCAGAAATACTTGCACAGAGAGAAACCCTTTTCTCGCAACAGTAGGCCTACAATGCGCAAATTACCAAGCATATCGGTTAATGTTCTTTGTTCCTCGTCGGCTGTTCGTAAATTACGCAAGGACATCTTAACTTAAGTAAGTAAGTAATCTTTTATTAGTACAAGACAAATGCGGACTTGATTTGACATAGCGCCGGTGAATAAGCTGATCTCCCTGACGTGGCTTTAATTTTGTGTGGCGGTGAGAAATTTCGGAGATTTACATTTACATTTACATTTATATTACATTACCGGTACATAATAAGTCTGAGTTGATAATAAGTAGGGCCTAGGCCTACTGTTCATAGCTAAAACGTAATACACAGGTAGCCTACGTTATAACCATAGCTCTACTAACTATTGCGTTGTGTGCTTTAACTAACACATTTTTCGCCATCCAAAATCTCTTAAACCTATAATTATTTCACACATTTTGATTCAGGTCTTTTATTTTAGAGGTTCTCACTAGCGTTATTTTCATTGTTTACTGTTTAGCCTATAAAGTAGGCCCCTATACGTCTATTGAATCCGCGTGCCTGCGCCACTGAAAAGATTTTTCGACCAACTCGACTTGGCCGAGTTTTGACCAACTTTATCGAGTATCGACTGACTCGATCGATCATTTGGGGTAGGGCTATATGCTGGGATGGTTGCATTTTTGAGTAGTTAAAAATGGAAGCGCTATATAAATATATAAATACTGTGAATGAATGAATGAAAATATCACCGACTGGAAGACTAAACCGATTTCAGAGAGTGCCGCAAGCAAACGCAGCACTGGATAGTCCAGGGGTGTGGACACAGTATAATTATTTATACTGTGGTGTGGATCTATCCAGGAGTCTATATATTTTTCCAAAGATAATTATATCTACTTTTCTTTGGATCTCAATGTATCTTTTGTTTATAGTTATAGGCTAGCGCTTTATGAACCTTGTATCTTCTGCTTATAATCTTTGGTTTATATTTATAGAGTGATAGCACCATTAGCAAGGATTCTATATTGCATAAAATGTCCTTGCACCATTAATAAATATTATGATGTCTATGTCACAGACAAAGAGAATTTATAGTAGATAGAATTTAGGCACCATCTGGCGGCTGTGAGGTTGTTATTCGAGTCAGGTGGGTGGAGCCAACGACCTCTTATATAGTAACCTAGCGGTGTTAGCCAACCACTGTCGTCTGACGTAAACTATATAAATTTAGAATTCTGTGTCCCGTAAGTCGAAGATGTTCTGTTAAGACACATGTAGGCTGTGATTTCAGCGACAAAGACCGAATAAGTCCGGTCCTCCGTTGGTCGATCACGCTCGTTGAGAGCTGGTTCAGTTTCGGATCAACGTTTTAGAGATTTTCTTGTTACGAGAGGTAGTGCGTGTTTGGTTTATTTCGTCTTCTGTTGCGGAAATGATCAGTCAATTAAATCGAAATCTTTTACGCATATATGAAAGTGGCGCTTCAGCATCGACTGAATAACATGCAGTATTTGCTGATTATTCAATTGTTTCGCTGGTAGATACATGTTATGGCATGATGTGTTTGCAGTTGTGTGCTGATCTTTAATATCCTTCCTGTCTTACATTTTCCAAATTCCCAGACACTTTTGTTACATGTCATATCTGCGTTGACGAAGTTCACGTACGTATGTTTGTAAGCCTTGCATTATTGAAACTTAACAGGGCTGTGTAGGAAGAACAAAATTTTTCTGCCCCAAAGTAGGACACCTAGGTGTGTAATGATTTTCTGCCGAAATCAGGATGTTACTATGTCTTCTGTGATATTTGATGTTAGTTTACTGAACACTGTTAGCAAATTCCTGAAAATCCAGTCCTCAAAATAGAATTTCTGCTGGACCCCTCAAATCTAGTTTCTAGGTTGAAACAATATTGTTTTATTTTTAAAAATCTAACAGAAATATTTGTGATTATGCTATTCACTGTATTCAGGATATTGGCCGAATAGTCCATACTAGTTTTCACGATTCGAACACTTGGTAGAAAAATTGTTTTCTGTAAATCGGTAAATTTTACTTTTTAAGTACTTTACCGAGTCAGATTTAAGAAAATTAGGTAGACTCACATTCTTGAAGGTGTTTCCTAGTTACCGTAGTCTAAATGATGTTTGAGTTAAGGGCAATTCCACAGTGTTTCAAATGTTATGGACTCTACATTTGGGAGACTTTGAACCATTCATACAAGCAGCTGATTACTGTTTAAAATATTTGTATATTTTTCCCAGATGCCGCTTCAATCACAGATTAGTTTGGTATTAGTTACATTGGGTTGGCCATTATGTATCATATCTGGTGAATCAAAACGTTTGCATTACGGACTCTACAAAAAAGTTCCATCATATTTAACTTCACATAAAAATAATTTGTAGCAATATTATGAAAAGTAATTTATGTTATCCAAGTAGCCTACAATGGTGAATTAGAGATCTGGAGATACCAAGTTTGCAACTGCAGTTTGAAATGCCTAAGAATGAAATTAGAAGCTTCAGAATGTTACGAACTCTACAAGCCATGTTTTGCTCGAGAAAATCCAGACACACAATGTGGTGAATTTGTGATCACGTAGTATTTATCACTTACCCTCACCATGGTTATGATGTCCAGCCAAAAATATTCCACATTGCATTTACATTAAAAATGTAGCATATAAAAACTGCATGTGGAGTCTGTAATGTAAAAAGACCGAAGTTGCTAGTTTGAAGCAAAGCTGACACAAAACCCTAAGCGCAAAAACAGTCCTTTTGGAATCTTATACTAGAACCATCTAGCTATATATAACAGAAATTATTAACAATTTAAAATTCCAATACTTTTACAAATCCTTTTGGAATCTTATACTAGAACCATCTAGCTATAAAGAAATTATTAACAATTTAAAATTCCAATACTTTTCTTGATCTCTCATGGACCACAATACCGGGGAATGCCCCCTTAATTAAGAATAACAAGTTCATATATATATGCAAACAGTGCTCATGTAAATGGAAAGTCATCAGAGGTGGGTTTTGGGTCACCCTTGTAGCCCATCTGACGGGGCCTATCTTGAGCAGACAGTTGACACCATGTTCAAATTTTCTGGCATTTTGTACAATGAGTGTGAGAAATAGTGCCAAGTGATCTTTGGCACAAGATTACCCACAGTGAATGGATCTGCCCTGTAGAAGATGCAGCATCCAGAATCCTAGTCCCACCAATCTGTGAAGCAGAAGCATTTCTTCCTTATCCGTACATCTAAAATTAAACAATTTTGTTGGGCTATCTAAAGTTGCCCGAAACTGTACTCTCTCCTAATTTTTTCCTTTTGTATGTTCAAACTTCTATATCAAAATTTGTTCAGAGATGTGGCAGTGCACAGCCTTCTGAAATTCAAGGTTTTATTAAGCTGCCCAATGCAAAGATCAGCTTGTTATCCAAAGACCTCCTTCCATTTCCAACTTACATTTTCTCAACATTAAAACCTGTATAGCCCTGCTGAGAGAAGTACTGTATAAATGTTCATATAATGTTCTAGGTAAGATAAGACAAGATTAAAGCTGTAGATCCTGTCCAGTTCAGTCAGTTGCTTATATATTCCAATCTGTTCACTGCATCTGAAAAAAATGGACGAATTCACTGAACAGCTCAAGAGAAATATGACACTCACACAATTCCAATGTTATTTGACCTTAATCTGGTTGGCCTAGTAAGATAAAAATGACATTGCATTGCATTGGTTGAAACCAAATATCTGATTAAGAGCAAGTGTATGAAGGAATGCTCATGAAGAAAGTTGTGTAGAGCTGCAGTTTATTCTGGAGGGAACAAATGTTCAGTAGCTGTTCATTCATTCATTCATTCTGAAAATTTATATCTTCTTCTTTCTTCTCTTCCATCAGTGAACTGACGATGAGGCCTCTACGAAACTTCTCCAAAGTTCTCTATTCTTGATTGTCTCGCCGATTCCGGCTAAGTCGGTGCCTTTCTCCCCTAAGTCCTCCTTGATGTTGTCCATCCAGGTCTTCCTCTGCCCTCCTCTACTTCTCTTCCCCTCCACATGTCCGTGTAATGCAGCATTTGGTAACCTCTTTTCTCCCATCCTGCTTACGTGGCCAAACCACCCGAGTCTCCTCTTCCCGATCTTTTCCACTATTGTTTCTTCTACTCCCAGCTCTTCTCTTGTTCTCTCATTTCTGATCTTCTCTCTTCTGCTTCTGCCTATGATTCTTCTTAGCCAGCCCATCTCTGCCACCAGCAGTCTTCGTTCATCTTCCTTCCTCAAGCACCAGCATTCCGACCCGTATAGTAGCACCGGTTCTACCAAAGCATGATATAGCTTCATTTTGACTCTGGTGGTGATATTTTTTGCCTTCCACATTTTTCCTAATCCTCCAAATGCCGCACACGCCAGGCCAATTCTTCGTTTGATGTCCGCCTCACATCTGCCATCTTCCGTTATCAGTCCTCCGAGATAGACAAATCCTGTAACCTGCTCCAGTTCCCTGTTCTCTATTCTTATCTGTAGCTTCTCCTGTTCTTTTCCGATCACCATTGTCTTTGTTTTCTCCGCATTTATTTTAAGCCCCATTCTTCTACTACTTTCCTCCACCCTACTCGTTACATCCTGCAGCTTCTCCTGGGTGTCCGCCATCAGATCTATATCGTCTGCGAACCGGAGGTTGTTTAGTGGTCGTCCGTTTAAGCTTACTCCTTCTTCATCCTCCTTTTCCGCTAGTCTCATCACCATTTCCAGCATCAGATTGAACAAGTCCGGCGACATTTTGCATCCCTGCCTTACTCCTGTTTTGACCCCAAATCATTCTGTCAGCTCTCCATCCACTCTCACAGCACTTTCAGACTTGTTATATATGTCTTCTATCAGCATCACTAGTTCTTCTGGTATTCCACAGTGTCTCATTGTTCTCCACAGTCCGTCTTGCCATACACTGTCAAATACTTGCTTGTAGTCTATGAAGTTATTGTACAGTAATCTATTCTTTTCGATGTATTTTTCCGATAGTTGTCTAATCACAAATATTTGATCTATTGTGCCTCTCTCCTTTCTAAATCCCGCCTGTTCTTCACTCATCGCTTCCTCCACGTATCTCTTCAGTCGGTGTTGTAATACTCCGGTGTATACCTTCCCTGGTATGCTTAGCAAGCTAATTGCTCGGTAGTTGCTACATTCCGTTTTGTCTCCTTTCTTATATATTGGCACAATTATGGCTTTGCACCAGTCTTGAGGGCATTCTCTGCCCTGGTAGATTTTGCTGCACAGTCTGTGTAGCATCTCTATCGTGCAACTCCCTCCTGCCTGTAACATTTCTGCTGCACATGTTGTCCTCGCCTGGTGCCTTTTTCCTCTTCAGGTTCCTGACCGCTGTTTCTACTTCTTCCTCCAGTATGTCCAGCATCTGTTCCTGTCTGTTGCTTTCTGGTAACTCTTCCAGCACCGTTCTGTCCACCGGATTCCCACCGTTATATAATTCCTCGTAGTGTTGCTTCCATCTTTGCTTGATTTCTGTTTTGTCCTCGATTAGTCTCCCTCCTCTATCCCTCACTGTGGCTAATCTTGCGTTGACTGTTCCACATATTTCTCTTGCCACCTGGAAAAGCTTCCCCGTGTTTAGTGCTCCCGGTGAATTCTCTACCTCATGGCATTTTTCCTCTATCCATTCCTCTTTACATCTTGTTGCTCTTCTTCTTATTTCTTTTGTAATTTCTTTGTATCTTCTCATGTTTTCCTCGATGTGTGTTCTCATCTTCCTCATGTCTCTTCTTATATCACTTAAGACCAGTACTTCTCTGGTTATCCATGGTTTTTTCTTCTTTCCTTTTGTTCGTCCCAAGACCTGTTGTGCCGTCTCAGTAAACGCGTTCTTTATCTCTCCCCACATTTCCTCTACCGTATTCATCTCCTTCTCATTGCTTTGCCTCCATCTGTTCTCCAGTTGTGTGCTGAAGTGATTCCTTGTTTTGTCATCTCTCAATCCATCCATATCAAATCTATTATTTATCCCTCTCTTGTCCATGTTCCTCAGTTTTATTCTAACTCCTGCCATCACTAATCTATGGTCGGATGCTATGTCTGGTCCTGCAAAGGTTCGACACTTTGTTATTGCGCTTCTCCACCTGTTGTTTACCATTATGAAGTCTATCATGTTCTTTGTCTTGCCGTCTGGTGATTCCCATGTCCATTTCCTACTGGCCTTTCTTTGGAAGAACACTGTGTTCATTATCTGCAGGTCATTGTTCAGACAAAAGCTCAGCAGCCTCTCCCCTCGCTCATTTTCCTCTCCATATCCATGTTTCCCCAATGCTCCTCTCCATGGTTTCCAATCCCTTCCCGCTTTAGCGTTGAAATCGCCCATTACTATGGTTACATCTTGATTCGATATTCATTGTATCGTCTGCTGCAGAGTCTCATAAAACTCGTCCATCTCCTGCGCTGTTGGCGCATACGCCTGCACTATTGTGGCCTTGCCACTCGTTGTTCGGAATCTTGCCTTCATCACCCTTGGTCCGATCGTTTTATAGCCAATGAGGGCCTTTGCTGCCTCCTCCCCCAGTACCATTGCCACTCCCTGTTGGTGCTTTCCATCCCTTCTTCCCGAGTATATTATCCTGTATCCCTCTTTGCTTATCTCGCCCTCTCCCGGCCATCGCACCTCCGCCAATCCTATCACGCTCCACCTGATTCTCTTCATCTGGTGCAAAAGCACATCCAACTGCCCCGCTGCATACAGTGTCCTCACTGACCTCACATTCCATGTGCCAACACACATCTCCTCCTTTCCACTGAACAGGCCTCCCTTCTCGCCCAGTACAGGGTTTTCTCTGGTTTACGACCTGGATGGCCCCATACGGTCCACCCCTGCCGGACGCGGATCCTCTATTCCTTTGAATATTGGCCCGGTTAACGTCGTTGCCCACTTTTCTGTTTGGTTTCATTTCATAAAGGTTTCTTGGTCTCTTTGCCGGGTGATGACCAGTTCTCTCCCGGTAGGGTAAGGAGGCCGGTGGGCCTTTTGGCCTCATTCGCCCTAAGGTGTCCTTCCAGCCCCTGCCGCCTGCGTTAGCCATCCTTTTCAGGGTTCCTGAAAAGGATATAAATAAAAATTTATATAGCGCTCCTTCAAGATACCTACTCAGGTGCGCTCCCAGCTCAGCCGCAGCTAAAAAAGAAAGACTTGAGTGATTTAGCTGTCCATGTGTCTGATGTATTAATAATAATAATAATTGGTTTATGCAGAATCCCCTCAAGGCCTCAGAGGTCTGAGGCCTTGAGGGGATTATGGTAAACAACATATGCAAGCATATTATATTGTTTACCATTAAATCTAAATCACTTTTTTAAACTTAGTGCTTATCAAAGTCCATTTTGAGTCTTGTTGTTTGAGTTTGTTCTGACCTATGTTTGCCAAAGAGGGTAGTGGGTTGTATATGAGAGACAGTGTACAGCTATTTCACAAAACTTCTGAACATAAGGCTTCAGATATAGGTCAAAATTAAAATTCTAGTACAACTAGAATTAGAAAAAGCATGATGCAGCTAAAGCTAAAGGTTACATGACTGCTGAGACAAGTTTATGGACAACCTCAGGGGCGCCGGCAGTGTGACGCACTGGCCGCATTTGCGTCCATGCACTAAATTGAATCCACACAAGGATTAGACATCGCTTCGATATTTGTGACAATTTCACTGTGTCGTTTTGGTTTACAATACAGTATGTATAAATGATATCATATGCATGTGTTATACTTTACTTTTATGAATCACTCTAAGTCCGTGCTGTCCAACACGCGGCCCACGGGCCACATGCGGCCCGCAGGCTGATTTTAAATGGCCCGCCCGAGCTGAAGACCAACCGCAAATAAAAAATTGCAAGCACAATTCAAAGCCACTAACAACTTGGACGTTTATTCAATCAATCAATCAATCAATCAATTTTCGTTTATTATTAACAAGCTGTCAGAACGCAACTTGAATACAATAAAATGGTTGCTGCATGAGTTATAAAGGATTAGATGAGTTGTATAAAGGTAGTTGATGTAATTAAGTAATCAATATATATTTTATATAAAACTCTAGGTATAAAGTTAGAGTCATCCTTGCCAGGGATATTGATATATTTTTTTGGCGCTGAACTATTATTAAGCATGCCATACATGCTATTATTCACTGATTATTGCATAATTATTGTAATAATAAAGTTTAATACAGTTAATAATTTTCAATACATTTTAGTCGTTACTTTTGAGCTTACTGGTGCAGCCCTCGGCTTCGAGAATAATTGTTACGGTGGCCCATGGTGTAAAAACGGTTGGACAGCACTGCTCTAAGTCATTTTCAGTGTATGACTACGAGTGGCAGACAGGGAACGGGTTTGAATAGGAAGAGACAGGAGAGGTGTGCATCCAATTTTGTTAAGCCTGGCAGCACCCCTGGACAACATGACATTGGCGCGTGAATTTAAGGAGATGAAAAGGTAGATGGGACAGTTGACAGACGGCTGTGCAGCTTTCAGGCAGTGGCAATTTCAGATAAAATCTCTCTAATACAAGTGGTAATCACTGTAGTAAACAGGCACAAGGTTAAATCTTTATGCTCTTTGTCAGGTTAAAGCCACAGTGCAGTTACTAATCTCTTTGTAAATGCTTGCAAATACAGAATTCGAATTTCAACGTAACTTCTTTACGGTTCTGTTTTGGTTGTTTTTCTTTTTGTTGATCATTAGATTGATTCTTCTTCTGGTTTCGTCTGTCTGTGTCATAATATCCTGTATTTCTAGTCCGTTCCTAGTGAGTAGGCTAATGTCATCAGTAAACTGGAGATTATTCACTATTCTTCCATTTAAATTGATTCCTGCGTCAGTGTTTCTTAGGCTAAGTGCCATTACTCCCATTTTCGTGTGAAAGTATTCTGTTATCTTTTGATCTACTTTTATGGCACTTGATGATTTTCAATATATCTCTTTTAGAAGTTTGATTAGTTTCTCTGGTATTCCAGCATTTGCATTAGTCTCTACACTCGTATGCTTTCGAGTGCTTGCTTGAAGTTTATGAAGACTTTCTGGTTGTGATCCATGCTTTCCCCATTAACTGTCTCATGGTGAATAGTTGACATAGTTCTGTAGTTATAGTTTTATATAGGGCATAGCCGGGTACTGACCCGGATACCCGGAAATTCCGGGTATTGAACACCCGGAAGACACCCGGACCCGGATCTGAAAGGTCATCCGGGTCCTGGTGGGTAAATGTCAACTAACAGTAACATAATGTAATGACATCAGGAACAGTAAGTTGCCCTGACGACGGCCTTTGGCTGTCCATGATCTGCCGGCGTTTTCTTTTCATTATTGAGGGCTCCAGCAAGCCCCTCTCCCCTCCTACTTTCGCCTAGACGCCACAATTTCCTTTGATGTTGAGCACTCAATCCAGTCCCTCTCCCCTCCTACTTTCGCCTAGATGCCACAATTTCCTTTGATGTTGAGAACTCCATCAAGTCCCTCTCCCCTCCTACTTTCGCCTAGACGCCACAATTTCCTTTGATGTTGAGAACTCAATCAAGTCCATCTCCCCTCCTCCTTTCGCCTATGCCCGACAATTTCCTTTGATGTTGAGAACTCAATCAAGTCCCTCTCCCCTCCTACTTTCGCCTAGACGCCACAATTTCCTTTGATGTTGAGAACTCAATCAAGTCCATCTCCCCTCCTCCTTTCGCCTATGCCCGACAATTTCCTTTGATGTTGAGAACTCAATCAAGTCCCTCTCCCCTCCTACTTTCGCCTAGATGCCACAATTTCCTTTGATGTTGAGAACTCAATCAAGTCCCTCTCCCCTCCTACTTTCGCCTAGACGCCACAAGTTCCTTTGATGTTGAGAACTCAATCAAGTCCGTCTCCCCTCCTCCTTTCGCCTAGATGCCACAATTTCCTTTGATGTTGAGAACTCAATCAAGTACCTCTCCCCTCCTACTTTCGCCTAGACGCCACAATTTCCTTGATGTTGAGAACTCAATCAAGTCCCTCTCCCCTCCTACTTTCGCCTAGACGCCACAATTTCCTTTGATGTTGAGAACTGAATCAAGTCCGTCTCCCCTCCTTTCGCCTAGACGCCACAATTTCCTTTGATGTTGAGAACTCAATCAAGTCCGTCTCCCCTCCTCCTTTCGCCTATGCCCGACAATTTCCTTTGATGTTGAGAACTCCATCAAGTCCCTCTCCCCTCCTCCTTTCGCCTATGCACCTACAATTTCCTTTGATGTTGAGAACTCAATCAAGTCCGTCTCCCCTCCTCCTTTCGCCTAGATGCCACAATTTCCTTTGATGTTGAGAACTCAATCAAGTCCCTCTCCCCTCCTACTTTCGCCTAGATGCCACAATTTCCTTTGATGTTGAGAACTCAATCAAGTCCCTCTCCCCTCCTACTTTCGCCTAGACGCCACAATTTCCTTTGATGTTGAGAACTCAATCAAGTCCCTCTCCCCTCCTACTTTCGCCTAGACGCCACAATTTCCTTTGATGTTGAGAACTCAATCAAGTCCCTCTCCCCTCCTACTTTCGCAAAGACGCCACAATTTCCTTTGATGTTGAGAACTCAATCAAGTCCCTCTCCCCTCCTACTTTCGCCTAGATGCCACAATTTCCTTTGATGTTGAGAACTCAATCAAGTCCCTCTCCCCTCCTACTTTCGCCTAGATGCCACAATTTCCTTTGATGTTGAGAACTCAATCAAGTCCCTCTCCCCTCCTACTTTCGCCTAGACGCCACAATTTCCTTTGATGTTGAGAACTCAATCAAGTCCCTCTCCCCTCCTACTTTCGCCTAGACGCCACAATTTCCTTTGATGTTGAGAACTCAATCAAGTCCCTCTCCCCTCCTACTTTCGCCTAGATGCCACAATTTCCTTTGATGTTGAGAACTCAATCAAGTCCCTCTCCCCTCCTACTTTCGCCTAGACGCCACAATTTCCTTTGATGTTGAGAACTCAATCAAGTCCCTCTCCCCTCCTACTTTCGCCTAGACGCCACAATTTCCTTTGATGTTGAGAACTCAATCAAGTCCCTCTCCCCTCCTACTTTCGCCTAGACGCCACAATTTCCTTTGATGTTGAGAACTCAATCAAGTCCGTCTCCCCTCCTCCTTTCGCCTATGCCGGACAATTTCCTTTGATGTTGAGAACTCAATCAAGTCCCTCTCCCCTCCTACTTTCGCCTAGATGCCACAATTTCCTTTGATGTTGAGAACTCAATCAAGTCCCTCTCCCCTCCTACTTTCGCCTAGACGCCACAATTTCCTTTGATGTTGAGAACTCAATCAAGTCCCTCTCCCCTCCTACTTTCGCCTAGACGCCACAATTTCCTTTGATGTTGAGAACTCAATCAAGTCCCTCTCCCCTCCTACTTTCGCCTAGATGCCACAATTTCCTTTGATGTTGAGAACTCAATCAAGTCCCTCTCCCCTCCTACTTTCGCCTAGATGCCACAATTTCCTTTGATGTTGAGAACTCAATCAAGTCCCTCTCCCCTCCTACTTTCGCCTAGACGCCACAATTTCCTTTGATGTTGAGAACTCAATCAAGTCCCTCTCCCCTCCTACTTTCGCCTAGACGCCACAATTTCCTTTGATGTTGAGAACTCAATCAAGTCCCTCTCCCCTCCTACTTTCGCCTAGATGCCACAATTTCCTTTGATGTTGAGAACTCAATCAAGTCCCTCTCCCCTCCTACTTTCGCCTAGACGCCACAATTTCCTTTGATGTTGAGAACTCAATCAAGTCCCTCTCCCCTCCTACTTTCGCCTAGACGCCACAATTTCCTTTGATGTTGAGAACTCAATCAAGTCCATCTCCCCTCCTCCTTTCGCCTATGCCCGACAATTTCCTTTGATGTTGAGAACTCAATCAAGTCCCTCTCCCCTCCTACTTTCGCCTAGACGCCACAATTTCCTTTGATGTTGAGAACTCAATCAAGTCCCTCTCCCCTCCTCCTTTCGCCTAGATGCCACAATTTCCTTTGATGTTGAGAACTCAATCAAGTCCCTCTCCCCTCCTACTTTCGCCTAGATGCCACAATTTCCTTTGATGTTGAGAACTCCATCAAGTCCCTCTCCCCTCCTCCTTTCGCCTATGCACCTACAATTTCCTTTGATGTTGAGAACTCAATCAAGTCCGTCTCCCCTCCTACTTTCGCCTAGACGCCACAATTTCCTTTGATGTTGAGAACTCAATCAAGTCCCTCTCCCCTCCTACTTTCGTCTAGATGCCACAATTTCCTTTGATGTTGAGAACTCAATCAAGTCCGTCTCCCCTCCTCCTTTCGCCTATGCACCTACAATTTCCTTTGATGTTGAGAACTCAATCAAGTCCGTCTCCCCTCCTTTCGCCTAGACGCCACAATTTCCTTTGATGTTGAGAACTCAATCAAGTCCCTCTCCCCTCCTACTTTCGCCTAGATGCCACAATTTCCTTTGATGTTGAGAACTCAATCAAGTCCCTCTCCCCTCCTACTTTCGCCTAGATGCCACAATTTCCTTTGATGTTGAGAACTCCATCAAGTCCCTCTCCCCTCCTACTTTCGCCTAGACGCCACAATTTCCTTTGATGTTGAGAACTCAATCAAGTCCCTCTCCCCTCCTACTTTCGCCTAGACACCACAATTTCCTTTGATGTTGAGAACTCAATCAAGTCCCTCTCCCCTCCTACTTTCGCCTAGACGCCACAATTTCCTTTGATGTTGAGAACTGAATCAAGTCCGTCTCCCCTCCTTTCGCCTAGATGCCACAATTTCCTTTGATGTTGAGAACTCAATCAAGTCCCTCTCCCCTCCTCCTTTCGCCTATGCACCTACAATTTACTTTGATTATCGAGAGCTCCAGCAAGTTCCTCTCCCCTCCTCCTTTCATCTATACGCGGACAATTCTCTTTGATTATTGAGAACGCCATCTAGTCCCTCTCTCCCACCCTTTTCGATCACTGCAGTTGTTTTCCTTGTTTATTAAAATGTTCTGAAGTTGATTCATAGAGGGTAGAGTGGAGTTGTTTTTCGTGACATTGTGTTCGGATTAGAGATTTGAGATTACTTTTAGTTTTAATACCCGGTACCCGGACCCGGCAGGTTTTTATTCAAACTACCTGGACCCGGTACCCGGTTGAAAAACGGCACCCGGCTATGCCCTAGTTTTATAGGCCTGACTTGTAAACAAGTGTTGCCACCTTGAAGGCAATTACCTTGCGAATGGGCAGCCAGTAGAATTCTCGAAGTACAGTCAAATTCCGGAACCTCTGTAATAAACCTGGCTGATGCATTCTGAACACTCTGCAGCTTCTTGAGCATCCCCATGCTCATGCCGGCTCTGGCAGATGACCCTCAACAAGAGAAGCGTTGCACATAGCTACCAAGTATGGCAACAGGACGTCAAGGCACTCCTAGTTTGGCCACTATTAGTAAATACTTGCTAAAAACAACCTTTTGTGAAGTGTTTTGCACTTTTGAAATTAAATTTGTTTCAACATTTGGTGTTTGTTGTGTTTTTTTTGTAATATTGTATTGTATTTAAACATTTATAAAGCGCCTCTAGTAGGGTGAACCGTTCAGAGGCGCTCTGGTAGGAAAAATATAGCCTTCAGCTGTCAAGTTTGACTAAGAGTTCTCAAGATGATTTGTGGATTTTAAATCAGTTGAAACTGAATTTGCTGTGCTTATTATACCGTTCACATTTGACATTGACATTTAGCTCAAATACGGAACTTCACCGAAAAATTCTCAAATCTACAAACTTTGCTTTTAAAATGTTTGTTATTCGCATCCATTTACATCTGTCAACAAAGATTTTTAACTATGAAGATAAACAAATCCAAGTACAGGTCTCCGTTAAGTGATCTAAACTTGAACTCAAACTGAAATACAACCAGCACATCACTCTGGATTATGGGAACTTGTTAATTAAATACATGCATGTTCGCAGTCGCATACATCTCATTAGTAACAGCCAAAGTCTACTTAATATTATTATAAATAAGTAAACTTCTTTTCATGTTAGTCATTATTAAAACTTTGTTACCCAGCCCTCCGAATTATTTTGGCGTTTAATGTGGCCCCATGTGCCAAAAGTTTGCCCACCTCTGCCCTAGTAGAATCTAAACTATGCAATTAAACTGCAATTATTATCTATAAAAGTAGCAGTTGTCTCTAGCTGTTGCTAGAGACTGACACGGTAATGTTGAAAGCGGTATTACTGCAGTAAAATTCATGGTAATAGTGTCACAACTAACGGTAATACCGTGGGGACGGAAATGATAGCACGGTAATTCCTGCAGTAACGGTTTTAACACTGTCCACTGCATGAAATAATTGGTTTTGACTTTAAATGGGTCTGCTTTTTCAATGTTTGAAAATAAAGTTTACAAAATTGTCAAAAATTGCAAGGAATTTTCGGGTTAATGTGCCGAATCACTGGGGACTTAAGATTGAAAGGGCTGAGTGACACCTTTTATTTCTTTCACATATACTATAGTATATACTATATACTTTAGAGCTATGGGTATTCAGAGACTTTGGTTTTCTGTTTCAGATCAAGTATCCTTGTTACTGAGCAGTATTATGGCATCTGAAGAAACAGATTTCAAGCCTGGCAGTGAGCAAATTGACATCATAGAGGTACCATAACTTATGAATCTTGTTGAATATCTGCTTGTGTGGATGATGGTGCTTTCTTGTTAACATGCAGGGGTGTTAAGCTTAAGCAAATACTTTGACCAGTTTGAGTAAAACCGAAAATTTTAGTTCTTGAGGTTTTATAGGAAAGTTTTCTGGTGAAGAAGCTTTCAGGAGCTTGACAGAAATTTAACAGATGTTGGCAAACTATAAAGACGGAGAGGTCATTCCAGCTCTACTCAACCAATTCTGAGCCGTGTCCCATCTAACCATATCAGAATTGGCTGATTAACCACATGGTGCAAGATGTATGAGTTGGAGAAGCCCAGAACTGCGACAGTATTTCAAAGACTTTATTGCAGTTTCTATGACCCACCCTTAGAAGGTGTTTTGCAAAACTTTGAGATCTCCACTTATTGATAATTTATATATTTAAAACTGTTATGCCAAACTAGATGAAATTTTGTAGCTGTACAGTTTCTTGTTTAGATTACAACTCTCTAACTATTATTACTGTGTGTCCCTTAACTTGCAGCATTTGTTAAAAAGTTGCCTTCAAATCCTTCTTCTAAATCAGGCAGTATTTAGCGATCAATCGTTGTCTTCATTATGTACCAGACACTGCTTTCTTTTAATATGTATACTGTCTATGTGACTGGCAGTTAGAAAGTACCGGTAATTTGACTTGATTATGTCCTCATGTCTGCTGGATATGAGCTGCCAAAGTTGACCATCTCTGGCAAGGAGTCAAAGAGCAAAGATATTGCTAAAAGATCATAAAATAACACTTCCAATGCAATTCTGATAGGGCTTGGTTCAATTTAAGAGTGTTCAAAAACAATTATGATAGTCTAATTTATTTTAGAAGTTTACAGTGCATTGAATATGGTTGTATTTTTGGTCTTGTAAGCTGCGGTCATGCATGATATTTGACACACTTGTTACCCTCCTGGAACAGAATGCCCAACAACCTGCGACATGAGCTTCTCAGCCTCTCTTTACCTCTTTTCAGCAGACGCTTGAGGACCATTTTGTTTGATCGTGGTTAGGTTGTGTTAGGTTGGGAATTGCAACGTCTTGAAGTGGTACTATATAAAGTTGCCACTACCCATTACCATCTAGTAATTGAACAGCCAGAAATGTGTATTTATAGGAAGTGTGCATGCAGTCAAATCTTTAGTGAAACAACTATGCAGCAATTAATGACAAACATAATGGAAGACTAAAGTTTAGGAGAATATGAAAACCCAATACCCATACTCTAGGCTGAAGTTGTATGGTATATTTTACTATTCTAAACTATTGTGATGAGGCATTATGCAAATATCTCCATTTTCCATTCTTTTCACAATAAAGACGACTACATGGTGTTCAACCCTTTGCTTGCCACAGTGCAAAATTGCAATGTCTGAAAACTTTTATGTATACGACAGGTGCAAAATTAAGACATTATGGTGCGCTTACTAAAGTGGTAGGAAGTTGAGGACACAAAATTTGTCCTGCATAAGTAAGTGCACGTGCACTTTACTTGGGGCAATAAGGAAGCCATAATTTTCCAGTGGGTCATTTATACATGTGGGACAGTTGCAGAGATATTAGACCTATGTAGTCACTGATCTGATTTGTTTTACGTCTATGTTTTTTACTGTGAAGGAAACTAAAGACAAAATTTGGTGTATGATTTTCAGCAATTTGTGACTGATGACTTATGAAGGATTTCATGCATTTATTAGTAGCAACACCACCTTGTCACCTTGTGCTGTCAACTCCTGGAGCTCTAGCGATCGCCATGACACACATTCTCCATTGCTTCCTATTCGAAGTCAGGTCCCTTAGTACTTCCAGATTCATGCCAGTTACATCGTGAATCTCATCCATCCATTTCTTCCTTGGTCGACCCCGTCTTTTTTTCCTCACCACAAGCCAACATCATTTCCTTTTCTAGCCCATCAGATCGCATAACATGACCAAAGAATCCAAGCTTCAATCTTGTCGCTTTTTGTTTTAATGACTCTTTATTCTCGACACCAATCTCCACTCGTATTGATTCGTTCGTCCTTTTCTCTGTCCATGATATTCTCAACATCTTTCTCCATATCCACATTTCACATGCGTTGACCTTTTTCTCCATGTTCTTTGTCATTGTCCACGACTCACACCCATACAGAACCGTTGGAAAGAATAGGGCTCTCACGAGCCTTTTTTTTGTATCTATGCTCACATGCTTGTCCTTCCATATCTTTTCCAGTCCAATCATTGCAGCTTTCCCAATCGCAATCCTTCGTTTTATTTCTGTATCACATTTTCCTTCTTTTTCGACCAATGATCCCAGGAAAGTGAAGCTTTCTACCACCTCTATTTCTTCTCCGTCAATCTCAAAAGTATCCCATTCTGCTGTTGTCATGACTTTTGTCTTCTTTATGTTGAAGTATAAGCTAGCTTTTTCACTTTCTCTCCTTACCCTTCTTATTCTATCAGCTCATCTTTTCTTTTTGCCATTAGTGTTGTATCATCCGCATATCTAAGATTGTTCAATGTCCTTCCCGCAATTTTTACTCCCTGTTTTGCCCCTTCCATTTCCGCCATTCTCATTATTCTTTCAGCATATAAGTTAAACAGGAATGGAGACAAAATGCATCCCTGTCTAACCCCTTTCTTGATATTGAATTGATCAGTGTCTCCGTATTTTGTTCTTATCACCGCTATCTGATCTTCATATAGTCCCCTTAATAGCCATATCAAGTGTTTCGGAATTCCCATCTCAAGTAGGGTTTTCCACATTAAATCGTGGTTAATGCAGTCAAATGCCTTACTATAATCAATGAAGCAGATGTGCACCTCTTGTCCATACTCCCTTTGCCGTTCCATTATCCACCTTAGGTTGGCAATATGGTCTCTAGTTACTCGAGATTTCCTGAAACCAGCCTGGTTCACCGGAAGTTCCCTCTCTATTGTGCTTTCCATTCTTTTGTGGATTATTTTCAGTAATATTTTACTAGTGTGTGATATTATTGCTATCGTCCTGTAATTTTCGCATTCCCTCGCGTCGCCTTTCTTGAATATCGGTATGAAGATCGACTTCTTCCAATCATTCGGCCATTCTCCAGTTGCCCATATTTGATTGCATAATTTTGTTATTGTTTTTATCATTGCATCGTCCCCTGCTTTTATCAGTTCTATAGGTATTCCATCATGACCCGGCGCCTTATTATCTTTGAGTTGTTTTATTGCCCATTCTACCTCTGCTTCAATAACCTCCGGTTCCTTTTCATACCCTGTAACATCAATTTGCTCTTTTTTGACTCGTTTATCTATACTATATAACTCTTCTGTGTATTCTTTCCATCTTTTCTTCATCTTCTCTTCGTCGCATATTACGTTTCCATCTCCTGCCTTCATTGAGCCCATTCTAGGTGTGAATTTTCCCGTTATTTCCTTTACTTTTGAAAACAATTCTTTAACTCTCCCTTTCCTTCCTTCATCTTCCATTTCTTTGCACATTTCATTTAAATGTTTTTCTTTATCTTCCCGAGCTTGTTTTTGGAAGGCACTATTCAGTGCCCTTACCTTATCTTTGTCGCCTGCTTTCTTTGCAGCCTTCCTGTCCGCTGCCATGCCCACAGCTTCACTCAACAACCAAGTTGTAGTTGTGATTTTCTTCTTCTTTGGGATATGTTTCTCAGCAACTTCAACTATGGTTTTCTTCATTCTCTCCCATGTGTTGTTCGAATCATCTTCCGCCTCTATCTCATCTCTCTCAAGTACTTCAAATCGATTCTTTATTTCCATCCTGTATTCCGGTGTAATGCCCTTGCAGTCGTATCTAGTCATTCGATCTCCTTTCTTCAGCTTTTTTAATTTCGTTTTCAGTGTTGCTACCAGTAGCTCATGGTCGGTACCACAATCCGCTCCTGGTCTAGTTCTCACATCTCTTATCGTACTGTTCCATCTTTTATTTACCAAAATGTAATCAATCTGATTCCTATATTTCCCATTCGGTGACGTCCATGTGTACAGTCTTCTCTTTGGTTGTTCAAAACATGTATTCATGATTTTCAAGTCATTCCCTTTGCAGAATTCAACAAGTCTTTCCCCAGCTTCATTCTGTTCACCCAGTCCATGAATACCCATTGTTTCTCTATCATCTCCTTTGCATTGCCCCACCTTCGCGTTAAAGTCCCCCATGGTTATCAGTACATCTCCTTTTGGAGTTCTATCCATTGTACTCTGCAAATCATTATAGAAACTATCATGTTCTTCTTCTGTTGCTATCGATGTTGGAGCATATATCTGTATAATAGTTGTGTTTTGCTCCTCTAAATCTTACACTCAAGATTCTATCACTCACCGTATCATAACCCATTATCGCATCTGTACTTGTCTTATCACACATGATTGCAACTCCATTTCTTCCTCTCTCTTTTTGTCCTGACATTATTATCTTGTATCCATTCCAGCTGAAATGTCCTTGTCCTTTCCATCTTGTCTCGCTTAATCCCAATATCGCTAAGTCCAATTTTTTCATCTCTCCTTGAATCACATCCATCTTTCCAGTTTGCATAGAACGTACATTCCATGTACCCAATTTCATCTTTTGACTGCAGCTCAGGTTGAGTCTTTTCCCCTCAATACGATCCACCTCAAAACGTCCATTCGGCTTTTGTCCTGTTGCTTCATTAGACCGAAGGGTCATTGACTCACCGTCTTGCTCTTTCCCAGTAGCTTTTGAGTCGCACTCCGGCCTGGGAGTCCCACCATCTGCGACTATCGGTGCTTTTGGTTTGCTGTGTCTCATGACGATTTTCTTGGCATGTTAACAGGGGTGGTTTGCCATTGCCTTCCCCTGGTTTTGCCTGCCGTGCCCGTTCGTTCCCCTTCCCATGGAAGGGTATTAACGGTCCGCACCACGTGAAGGTGGGCACGGAGGACTTTGGTTCATCAGCCCAGGTCGGATCTGAGTCTACGCTCAAAGAGACGTCGGTCAGGTCGCCTCACTGCTTTACTCTGAACCAGAGTGACTGATGAACCTTTGCGGACCAACACCAACAGTACCTTAACCCATTCGTGGCCAAATTTTATTTTGCTAAAATTTTTTGATATTTAGCAACGTCATATTAAGTAATAAAAGGAATTAACTCACATTTGTGATAATTTCATTAAATTTTATTTATATAGCGCATAGAAATTTTGTTCCATTATTGGAACATGGCGTTGTTCCAATATTGGAACATCCATATGTTTGATACTTCACTAGAGAAATGGCACAGTGACTGCTTGTTCTTGTCCATGCCTATACTTTATTAGGCTATACTGCACAATTTGCAGGTAAGCAGTCACTCTGAGACCTGTTTATGGTAGTATTTTGTAGCAGTTCACTGGCTGCAAGTAAACGCGACGGACACCACAGCCAGATGTTGTGTTTTTACAGACACGATATCGATATCTACCCTGTTTCACATTGTCTGGGTAGTGCTTGGCATTGCTGTTGAGTCTGACACTGTCTGGAATGTTTCTCACAAGAACGGCTTTGCTATTTGCAGTTGAGGATGGTCTGCCCCGATTCTGTGGCTCACTGAACAACAGCAAATAGGTAGCCACAATCTTGCGAATGAAGCCAAAGAAATCCAGTTTAGGCAGTTCTTCGTCATCAAAATTGTTGTCAGTTTGCTCAGTCACTCTAGCCCTTTCATTTCTTATCTGTCTTTGGTGCAGTATCCAGGCATTGGACATGGATGCAGACATCAAGTGTGTGAACATTTGCCACCACCATTTGTTGTTGCGTAGCTTCACACGATACCCCGCCACATTTCTGTCCATCTGGTCTGTGCCACCCGTGAATGAATTGTACATGCTGTTAACCTTGAATAGTTTGTTTGCACCCATGATGACTGTAGTAAGGAATCATACTCTCGTCTACATCGACATGCTCTACATAAGCTGGAAGCAGTTTCATGCACTTTTCATTCAAATGGGCGACGAGTGGTCTAATCTTGGCAAACTTGTCGTCAGGTGCTAAGTAGTGTTGTCAGCGAAATGAAGATTCTCGAGTATAGCTCTGAATCTGTTTCTTGGCATGGCCTGGGCAACAGCTTCAATTCCGATGTCTGCATCTAAACTCCAGCACAAGTCTCTTCGAGGTAGTGAACTATAACCTGATATCATCAACACTGTGAAGAACAGCTTCAGTTCCTCCACTGTTACTTCAAACATACTGGTAGCATTATACTGTCTGGCATACAGTTCAGACTGGTTCTTGATGTACTGAAATAATTCAATGGGCCAGAATATTTAAAATAGTTCTGTAGGGGGATTTTTGGTGTGATCACATTGTTCAGAAACCACAAATGTACTGGGACTTCAAGTCACCATTCTTCCACTTTTCCACAGTCTTGGAAAATGTTCTCTTCTTCGCTGCAGCATGCCTTTATTACTGCCTTCTAGAACAGCTACACTGTATTCCTCTCCACCACCACTGTCCCCACTATCTTCTGCATCTTTTGTAGCTTCGGCTGGTGCATTCAAAATCTTGCTCGATAAATGATCTGCTATGTAGTCGCTGCCTTTTTCTGTGTCGGATTTGTCAGAGTCACTATCAGATTCATCATCAGGTGGCTTATGAAAACATCTGCAGAACTGAAACTGTGGGTTGTAATGTTGTCAAGTAATTCATTTAGTGTTGGGGCAGTTACAGTTTTTTCCAGAAAAGCTGCAAACATTCATTGTAGCCTAAACAAAGGCATAACAATGAGTGTTGAATAAATTGACTTTTTCTGCTTAGGCTACTATAAAAATTTGTACATAATTATTTTAATGCAACAAATAATACAAGCATTGAGAAAGTACTACATTGCGCTTGACTTGGTTAAGGATAATACTGTAACAGGCGCACTGAACCACAGAAGCGTATGAAGTGTTAAATTACTGAGAATTGGACTGCCATGTGGCCATGTTCCACTATTGGAATATTGCGATTTGTGCATAATAGGCCTATTTTTGGCGCCAACGGAATAAAACTGCTATTTTATACAACAAAAGCAACATTTCAGCTAATTATAACACATACATAAAATACTCTTACCTGTGCGGGATCAAACAAAAAGAATTTCTGAAGTTTCGTTTTTTCCGAACGGCTAAATTTTACAATTAAATAATTTTTTTCCCTAATAAAATCATTCAGATATTTATGAAGAGAGCAAATTTCACCTTCCTATTGACCAATAACATCGTGTGTTTACGAATACAACATTCAACAGGTACCCTGCCAAAAATATATGTATTTTTCTGACATGTTCCAATATTGGAACATGGCCACGAATGGGTTAAGTAGAGTTCATACTAATCTGACTTTTCAAACAATGAAGAAAGAATGAGCCAGCTTCCGATTAAAAAGTTGTGGAAAGGGTTGACCTACTCGCAGATATGATAGACTCGTCAGTGTTTTATATATTTTCATAGTTTACAAGAATCAGCCCAGATGATCGCTGTTCAACCTAATCACCGTTGCCATTTGTTGCATAGCTAAGTGTTTCTCAAAGTGCTAAGCTAGTGATTTCCGGATGTGGATGCCACATGCATATGCACATATGTCACTTCTTCTACTCTAGGGAATTTTAAAAAGCCATTGTGATAGTTATTAGAAGACATAACTATCTGGTACCGATTTTGACAATTAATTAATCGATTAATCGTTAAAAATTTTAATCGATTAATTTAAGCTTGTTCGATTAATTTTCTTATTTGTTGATTGTAAGATCGTCAAATGGATTACTGAAATTAAAGCATACACCAAAAATTAGGATATTTTGAGCGTTCATAATTTAAGTTATGGCCACTCCTCAACCTTGCATATACGGTCGTGATCTGTTGTTATTGCTGCCTGTACGCTATGCCGTACGAAGACATTGTTTCGTTTTCGGCTCTGGCAACCTTCTGCAGCCTGCCAAGTCCTACCAGTGCATACATCGCCTGCACCCTCGTCACTGCCTGATGTGTCTGCCAAGCGGTGTGCGAATTCTAAGGCTTCGTTTGGCTACGTGGAATGCTCCATCTTTAAGGAGAGAATACATTTCTGAACATTGCAAACATGATCATTGCTGACCATCTGGAGGTCTTGGTGGACACAGAGTCATGGCACGCCTGATGTAGCTTTGTGTCTGTCAGTGCCCTCAGCATACGGATTCCTCGATTGTCCCAGTGTTTCTGCAGCATTGGGTGCAGGTGCGCCATAGGCAGAGTTCCATGGAGGAGGTATAGTCATTTTTCACAAATTTAACCTGTGGGTAAGGAAGATTAACATCAACGTTACACCAACTTCCTTCAAGGTTTTGGCTGCCTCCATAGCACAACGCATGGCCCACTGCCACTACTTGCCATATGTCGACCGTGCTTGTCATTGCCATCGTCTATCTTCTTCATTGCGCTCTCCTTACTTATTGAGCAATTCGCTGTGTATAACATGCAGCTGGTGATCTCTGGAGATCTTATCCTCCAACTAGAAGATCAGGATTGGCTGGAAACCAGATAGTTCTGCTTGCTATTTCAGGAGTTTCGTCTGGTGCAGCGTTTGACCGAATCAGCGCATGAACACAGGGGCTGGCTTGACATCATTGCAACCACAGACAATTGCACGATAGTGAATCTCAAAGTCTATTGATCAACCTCCTTGGCTACCACCTTGCCGAAATATCAGGAGACAGCAGAGACTGCTTTTCTCTTTCAGGGCTTATCTATGGCAATCCAGCCCTTCAACGTAGTCGCTCTTTGCAGCACCTTTTCCACTGACATAACCATCTGCGAAGACTAGTCATTCCAAAACAATGCTCCCCTAATTTTTGCAATCCCAAGGTATCATGTGTACCTTGGGGGAAATAATAATAATAATAATTCGTAGAATCAGCAAGTATTGAACCAGTGGGTTGTTGGCTTAACTCCTGCAGCAAGAAGACTCAACCAGTAACCGGTGTTTCTCACAACCACCAAATATTTACCCATGAAGGTCCTAATTGCATCACCTCTCTACTGCCTGTGCTGTCCTGGCTTTAAGTTCCCCTTAAGGTAGTGTTTATGTTTGATCCACCAGGGCAAAAATTGGGTTTGAGATTTCTGCTCCAATTGTACCCCCTACCCAACTCAGCTATAATAAGTACACTGGCTGTACGCTGTCAATGGGAAGTGAGAGACGGCACCGGAGAGGACTGGTAACCCATCCTCTTATGCCATGGCTAAGAAAATGAAGTTGCTAACACTTTATACCCATTGCTGCCTCAGGGCTAGCTTAAGGGACTGCTCTTCGTATGTTTAATTACTGTAAATTAATTACAAACTTTTATAATTATTTATGTTTAATATATTTGCTAATGAGTCAGCTGCTTAATAGCTTTTGACAAGCAGTTATTGGATTATCTGAAAATTTTACTATAGAATTTATTCACATCTTTCAGGTATCAGAAACCAAAATGAAGTACATTAATCGACACTACAAAAAAGTGTCCTCCAAGATGTATGATTACAACTGTGATGTTAAATTGATCGTTGGGAATGAAACCTTTAAGGCTCATAGAGATGTTCTGGAACAAGCAAGTGATTATTTCTCTGCTATGTTCACTCATAACATGCAAGAGAAAGCAAATGATGTCATAGAACTGAAAGAAATCAGTCCATCAGGGTTCACATCCATGATTGAATACTTCTACCATGGATATGTCACTATTGATACAAATAACATTCAAGGAATCCTAGAAGCTGCTAGATTTTTTCATATAGAATGGCTGATTAAAGTCTGCCATCACTACTTGGTTTATCATCTGAGTATCGAAGACTACCATGCTGTTCTTCAGTTGGCAGATGCGTATTATTTGGGAGTGGAGGATGTGCAAAGTAAGATTCTGATATTTTTCTGTGATAATTTTTTACAATTGGCTCCAAAGCCGAAGTTTCTACGAGTGCAGTTTGAACTTCTACATCAGCTTTTGGCTGAAGATCACTGCATTCAGGCACCAGAAGGTTTAATTCTCAAAGCAGTTCTTCGTTGGATTGATCATGACTTGTCAGTTCGCCAGATTCATAAAGTTGAACTACTCCGGCTCATCCGTTACCCACTCCTGGAAATGGATGAATTGAACAGCATTGATGAAAGTGTGCTTGCGCTTCCAGAGATCATGCCTCTTGTTGATGAGGCAAGAAACTATCTCAGCATTCCCAGTCGACAATGTCTGCTAAACACAGAGAAAACAGAGGCCAGAGGATCCAAAAATTTCCTTGTTATGTACTCAGGTATTGAAGATGACAACTACATTAACTACAAGTCTGCTGAAGGATCTGGATTTCTTACTGAAACCTTAGATACTTCATTTCTGCAAGTTGTTTTTGAATTCTCTTCTGTGGCAGTTCTTGGAAACTTTGTCTTTGTTGCTGGTGGTTATGGGCGAGATAAATGGTGTAGCAGTTCAGCATTCTATCGTTACAGTCCACACTGTCATCGGTGGGTAGAGTTGTCATGTATGCAGCAGCCAAGAGTTAGCTTTCCTTTGTGTCCATCAGAAAGAATTCTTTATGCAGTCACGGGTGTTGATCACATTGTTCTGGAAGGTATTGATCGAGAGATTATTCTTGACTCAATTGAGTTCTACAATCCAGAAGATAACTTGTGGCACTTCATTCCACCATTACCGTTTGGCTGTTTTAATGTTGGAGCCGTAATTGTCAGTGAAAAGTTATATGTGACAGGTGGTATCAGTGATGATCCAGAGCACAATGTTCCTGTCGGTTACATGCACATGTACAATCCTGTGGAAGAAGCCTGGACGCCTTTGGCCAGCATGCTGACTGAACGTCACTGTCATGGCATCTTTAGCCTTTCCAGCAAGCTGTATGTATATGGAGGATTCACTTGTGGAGATGACATGATGGGATTTAAAGATTGCTTAGTCAACGAGGTATACAACATGGAAACTGATCAGTGGAGTATTCTTAGCACTACACCATCCATCTTTGGTCATCTGTATGCATCACCATCAATCTTCAGTGATAGAGTATACATACTCAGTGCTTCCAGTAAAGAACAGTTCTTTCTGCACACATTTTGTGAAGAGACGGGAACAATAGAAGACGGTGAACCTTGTGGATCCTATGTCCATAAAATGATCACCTTGAAAGTTCCAATGCCAACACAATATTTAGATGAACTGCTTTCCCCGGATCCTACGGCAGAGTTGTCTTGAGAACATGGTGCAGAGACCATTATTTGCGTCGTGATTAAATGCCATGATCATCTTAACTTTCTCAAAGCTGTGGAACAATCTAAAATAATGCATGAAAGCTTTATTTAAAGTTATTCTGATGAAATTATTACATTGCCCCATTTCTTTAAGTGAAAAGGTGATACTGGGAAAAATGTTCTAGAATGTATAAGAAATTAATGCAGATTGCGAGATTGACTCGCCTATTATCTGTGCACTTTCTACATACATTTTATCTGGGATTAAGATTGCTAAAGGGATATGAAGCGGCAACGCGTCAGCCAATCACAGCTCGTCTTTTCTGATGCATCGCAGGCGATGTTTGTGGCTTCATCCGGGTACTTAGCAGGGGATGATTTGAAATAAATACAGCACATGGCATCGGTCTAGACGTGTTTTTTTAGCGATTTACAGTTAGGGACATAATTATGCGTTTTCTTATTAATAAAAGTCGTTTTTATTTAGTTATAACGTCAGCTGTAAGCGACCCATGTTTGACTAGCCGATCCGCACAAGGGTACCGGAAGTAAAACTCAGCCACACACATAATCTAGACCAAAGACACTATATTCATCAGCTTCATATCCCTTGCAATCTTAGTCCCAGATTTTATTTTTAACATGTTATTTAATTTTATTAATATTTCTAATTGTTCATAGTCGACTTAATTTGATTAGCACAAAATATAATGCTTGTTTAAATTCTCAAAATATAATGCTTGTTTAAATTCTCATGGGGGTGTTGCATTGTGTCATCTATATATCTTGGCTTTATGCGACAGTGTTTGTCATCAGCTGTATAATCTGGTTTAACAGTAAGCCAGTTACTCTGGTAAATGTTTTCTTCATATGAAGCTGTTTTATTAAAATAGCATATGGGTGTCTATAATTATGAAACCAGCTGCTTCAGTTTCTGGGTGAGAACAGAATGAGATTCAAAATCCTGCTTTGTGTGCAATGGGGAGGGGATAGAGTAATGGTAACACTCATGGCCAGGAGAGCATTAGGTTCGCGGATCGATTCCTGTAACCCCCCTCTAGGGCAGCACCTTGTATGGCTGCCAAACCGTGTGTTTAATTAAGGTCTAGATTGTACTTTCATGTTTCTGCGTCTGTCAGTTTGAAATAATAAAGAATATTATTTAAAAAAATACATGTACATTCCTATTAGTCAGCAGAGGCATAACGTTGATCTTAAAAGTGGAGGGTACCAATTTCTTACATACACAAAGCAAGGCAGAGACTCTGATCTCTGGGAAGGCACAATAATAAAATATTGGTTGGCATTGTTCAAAAAGTTGGGGTACAGTACCCCCAGTCCAAAAACTGAGGGGTACGGTAACCCTCGTACCCCCACAAATTACGCCTATGTTGGTCAGTGCAGCCAAAAATACAGAGAGGATAAGGGGCTATGTACGCATGGAGGAGGAGGGGTTAACCCAAATGCATATGCTTGCGTATGGGGGAGGTCTACTGAAAATGTACGTTCGCATAGGAAACGGGGGGCATATAATTTTTCTGTATTGGCCTTCAAATGAGCCACAGTTCAGTTCTTGCAGCTTTCAGACAAGTACTAACTGGAAGTAGGACCGTGGGAGAGGTGGAGAGGTGTCAATTGTATCCACCTCTGACTACTGCTATTATTAAACTATCGCGCAGCTCAGCGAGTCTGACAGCCTGGCGGCTTGGACATGGATTAAATCGACCGTTCTTTAGGATTCAGGAGTACGTCAAGCGTATGCATGTACGCAGGTGGGGGTGCAAAAGTACACTTGCAAAAAGTACACTTCCGGATAAATTAACCCCTGGTTAATTTCTCCGGATTTCTGCTTAACTTGCTTAAGTAGGGTTGCCAGGTGATGCCCCTAATAATACTGGACATGGTCCAGATGGGGACTTGAACAGTGAGAAGCCCGTGACTCTGTTCTTATCTGGTAGTTTTCCGGAACTGAACAATTATTGTGGAAGGGGCTTGTACGTGGCATGGCTATATAAAAACGTGTACATTTACTCGTGTCTTCCCACTGATGAATGAACTGAATTTAATCGAAAGTTAAACCGGACCTCCGACCGGTCTTCATCGATTTGAACCGAATCCTCCTCGCTAATTAGACAATAATCTCACAGCAGTGGCAGCGCTACCATGGGTCGCGGTAGGTCATTTGACCTGCCTATTTTACTATGACCTGCCTATTTTACTCTTGACAGGTCTCGTTGACTTTCTGTAATATCGTGCGTCTTATTAGCATAGGCCTACATGTTCATGATAATCAGTACTTCCAAATCTTTAAAGAATAGTTGAGTAAAGTTTAACGCTTAAATTGCTGAATTGTTTCAAATGTGAATATGCTATAAGCATTCAATAATAATTTTCATCATCATCGGCGCCTTGTGACCGGAGGGTTGCAGGTTCGAATCCCACTCTAGCCGCTGCGTACGGACCTTGGGCAAGTCCTTCCGGCACAGTATCAAATGCTGTAGTCGGGAGCGCCTCTGAGTAGTGCAGTAGACTTCGAGAGGCGCTATAGAAATATCAGAAATAAATAAATCATCATCATCATCATCTTAGGCTACTTGCTATGGCGCCACTCAACCTGTGCTCAGCAGCGCCTTCGTTTTATATAGCCTATCTATAAGTTAGGCTGCTTGATGCGTCTAGCAGTCTAACTCAAACATTAATTTCTTCGACCTGCGTATTCAGCAGGTCGAAGAAATTAATGTTTGAGTAACTCCCATGACCCTGTCGCGACCTGCTGAAATTGTAGGCCTATAGCTGGCGCCGCCACTGTCTGAAAGCTTTGCAGATCCATAGATCTGATCATTCTCGTGTTGACAGGAACAGAGCTTGAAAATTGTTGGGATTAATTTCAGATTAGTTTGGTACATGTAATTGGGCACATATAGGCCTACTGTAGTTGGGGGCATCATCGCCTGTCAATAGGCCTATGTATAGTACCATAGTACGATACCATAATAGACGCCGAAACGACCTATTAGAGGAAGCATAACCTCTGTATGTTAAATACAGTGGCCGCTGAGGAAGCAACATAAATCGCAGAAAAAACAAGAAAGAAAGGGGTTATGCTTCCTCTAATAGGTCGTTTCGGCGTCTATTATAGTATTTTATTTGTAGCATCCAACTTTTAGTTTGATCTTATTTTCACCTCTCAATTATCCAACTTCAAGTTTGAGCTCTATTTTCATAGCTCATCCAGCTTCCAGTTTTAACTATAGCCTTTCATAAATCCGGGTTTTACGGTCGGAAATTATTTCGTATTATTTACACTCATAGTAAAATTCAACGTAGAAGCGGGAAGAGCAATGAAAATAGAGCTCAAACTAGAAGCTGGATGAGTGATGAAAATAGAGCTAAGATCCTCAAACTATAAGCTGGATGTTAAGAAATTTTCGGTGGTTCTTTCATAAATGTTTGGTTAATTTCCTCTGGAGGAACAGTCCGTTGACAAATAGTCCGTTGACGAAACGGCCATCCTACGAACTCGCCAAAGTCTGACCGGTCTTTTATTCAAAACTTAAAACACTGCTCTTTCACAAATCTTGTCTCGATTCCCCTTGCCTCCGTCGATCGATCGCCGCTCCGATTCTAAACACCATCCATCTTAACCGTCTGACCATCTGCCTGTCTGACCCATCTGGTTCTTGACCTGGAACCGATTTTGATCCTACCTACCTGTTGATTTTTTTACTGAGCGCATGTGAATAACTGAATAAACTGGTTCCCGCGATTCCACTTTTTGGGCGCTGTAGAAATCTCGAGATTTTTTTTACGATTACAATTAATGTTGGGATAATATTTAGATTTTAGAATTTTAAACTTTGAATATCGTGTCTAGCAAGAATAACTGAAAGCTGTGAAGAAATCTGCTCATTGCTACTGTTGTGAATTCAGTTGGTGTTTTTAAATTTCATGTCGGACTCCGGCGGAACCTCTGGCCCACGCTCATGGAAGTTGGAACCCTGGGGTTCGCGGATGAAAACCACTGGTGTAGGGCATGAGTTGTAGGTTAAAAGTTGATTTATTTCAATAATACAGTTTCTCAACTTCTATGTCGAATCACCAAAGTTTCACCCATACGCTCTTGCAACATATGGAAATCTATGCTCGACGCCTCATCATTAGGGTAATTTGACCTTATTCCAGCCAGGTCCCTAATTCCAGCCACCTTTTCGTTTCGCTCTAACTTTTAGTTTTACCGTCCGAATTTTCGAACACGACCATTTTCCGAATCAGTAGGCCTATGAACACGGCCATCAACAGATCGCGTACTTCCTTTAGAAGTTTAGAGTTTTTCCTCTGGGCGTTGCAAATTGAAAGTAAATATTTACCTAAAAAATCGCATAGGCCTAGGGCCTATTCTGAGAAGATTTTTCACAATTTCAACAAATTTCAAGGTACGCTTGGTAAATCATACACAAAGTATCATAATATATTATATTTTTGTGTGAAAAATAGTACTAATAACTAGATATCTGAATGCACACTTTGTGTGTTAGTATTGTCTACGGTCCGTATATTTAGTTTGTTACTGCCTGTGCGATATGACCAAATTCCAGCCGTGCTTAAACCAAATTCCAGCCGGTGGCCGGAATTGAGACAAGAGTGGCTGGAATTGAGTCAAGCAGGGCATGTTTTAAGGAAAATTTATCACTGCACATTGCAAGCGCCAGAACACATAAAAATCATAAAATAGTTATGAATTGCAATTATTTTCATGCACAAACAGCAGTTAACAGCCTTTCACCACTGCACATTTTGTGTTTCATTGCACGTTAGGCCTAAAACAATCCCTGGTCAGTCAAGCATAATTGCTTACCATAATGCTTAAGCCCAATTTCTTAATTACACTTGCTAGGCATATAGGTCTTGCTATTATATTAATTCATTCATTCGAATATTTATATAGCGTATCTTCAAGGGGGCTACTCAGAGATGATCCCGACTACAGCACGGCCAAATAAAACAGTTTTCAATCTAGTGCAGAACGTATCAGTGGGAGTTCTGGGGAGCAGGAGCAGCACAAAAGGGAGCCCGTTGCATGCCGTCGGGCTTACCACTGAAAAAGCACGGTTCCGCATGGTGGCTGTGCGGGCAAAAGGCACAATGCGCACCCTCTTCCTGGAAGAGCGGAAGTGGCGGCTACCCTGTAGAACTCCCAGCACTGGGCGGCAAAGGACTCGCAGAGAAGCTGGCGCAGCCAAGTTGGCACCGCCAGACCAGGAAAACAACCCTGTATACTACTCGGTGGCTGACAGCAGGGGCGTCTACACCATAGAAACCTTGGAGCAAATGCTCCATCCAAGAAATAGGGGGGAGATCTGTCAGTGTGTGTGCCACCATTTTAGGGGGGAAGGAACGGGTAGGGGGGAAAAGAGGGCGAAAAGGGACGTTGCTCCAATGACTTAGGGGGGGGGATAGACGCCCCTGGCTGACAGGAAGCCAATGTAGCCCCTCCAACATATAACCAGAGACCTGACCAAATTTTGGTAATCGGCCAGTAAGGCTCGCCCGCAGGGTGTTGCACTCGATCGAGGCATGCCAGACTAGAAGGTAGGCCATAGTAAAGTGAGGAACAGTAGTCAAGTCGAGCTGTGATAAAGGAGTGTAGGCCTACTAGGCCTGACGTAGCGATAGCGCCATGGATAAGAGAGCGGGCAACTGTGCGAAGCTGGCAGCTGATAGCAACAAGTGTGGACAAGGCAATGGAGATGAGCAAAGGGTAAGCTCCTGATCTTGCCGGGTTTGTACCATTGGAGTTACCGTTTGTCATAGAATTTGAGGACTTTGCTGCAAGTGTAAGCCCGTGATCTGGCAGGACTCCAAAGTCGCGAACTACCGTAGAGAAAGTGTAACTAGGAAATTCATCGACCAGGGTAGCAAGGTCAAGCTAAGCAAGTTGTTGTTGGGTGCCCAACCAAATAAATTTAGTCTTTGCCGAGTCTGATCGTGGAAGGCTGATTCGGGGAAAGACCGATCGTGAGAAATAAAGGCGCCACAGGTCTGTATCGGTAAAGACGGGGAAGGACCCCGCAGATAAACAGTTCTGTATCAATAGACGGGGAAGCAGACCCCGTAGATGTTCGTTTCGATATATACTGGAAAGACCGGTGGATGTCTGGTTTGATATATACGGGAGAAAGACCGATCGTGAGAAATAAAGGCTCACAGGTCTGTATCGGTAAAGTCCGGGGAAGGCGACCCCGGCGGTTCCGTTCGATAGATAGACGGGAAAGGTCCCGTCGGTGTCTGGTTCGCTGGTGACTGCTCGATAGTCCGGGGAAAGACCCCGGCGGTTCCGTTCGATAAAGACTGGAAGCAGCCCCAGTCGGTGGCCGTTCGATAAAGACGGGAAAATATCCCGTGAGGTGACATTTCGATACATACGGGGAAGACCCGCTGGTGAGCGTCAGAGATACATGGGCAAAGTTACCGCTGTTGAGCGTCAGATATAGACGCGGAAAGACCCTGTGTTGAGCGTCAGATATACACGCGGAAAGACCGCGCTGGTGATCGGATGAGATACACGGGCAGAGACCCAGCTGTTGACCGTTTGAGATACACGGGCAAAGACCCGGTGTTGACCGTCAGAGTTATACTGGCAAAGAACCGGTGTTGACCGTCAGAGATACACGAGCAGAGACGTGGTGGTTATAACTCAGTTCAAGTATCGTCCATAAAAAGTTCACCAGTGCGATCCCGAGTTACAGCAAAACTAATCACTCTTGGGTGTTGGATTGACCGCCGATTCGACAGGGCTGGGGCCCACCCTGCTGTTAGATCGCGAGCCGGTCTGAATCCCGATTGTGGAAGTTTAACAGGCTGAGTAAACCTCGGGGGGAGACCGATCTTGAGTAATAAAGAGAACACATGTCTGTATCGGTAAAGACGGGGAAGCAGACCCCGTTGGTGACGTTCGATAAAGACGGGGCAAGACCCCGGTGGTTCCGTTCGATACACAGGTCTGTATAAAAAAAAACGGGGAAGGCAAGTCCCCGATGGTGACAGTTCGATATTACGGGGAGGGTGACCCCGTTGGTTCCGTTCGATAACATCGGGTAAACTACCCGCCTTCCTTTTAACTCGCGGGACTAACCGCAATCTCTCAATTCGCGATACAGAAAAGTCTTAACAATACATGATTTATTAAAAGCCTATACATATTAGAGGATACAATTCACAAAAAACAATAATACATTTGGTGGGGCGTGGTGGCTCAGTGGTAAGTTCGGCGCCTTGTGACCGGAGGGTTGCAGGTTCGAATCCCACTCTAGCGGCTGCGTACGGACCTTGGGCAAGTCCTTCACTCGCAATTGCTCGTGGCGCTTCGGCGTGAAAATTCCGGCACAGTATCAAATGCTGTAGTCGGGAGCGCCTCTGAGTAGTAGTTGACTTCGAGAGGCGCTATAGAAATATCCGGAATAAATAAATAAATAAATAAATAAATTTATACGCTGAATCTTAACTCGCGGTCTACCGGCAAGTTTCTTCCTTTACCTAGCTCCGTCATAGTTACTCCCGCGTTCTCCCGCATATCTTTCTTTGAAATTTCCTGATTGATATTATTATTGGTGTTGTTGGACGCAAGTTTTTGAAACATTGAAACCTTTGCTAATGCCGTTGACTTTAACAAATTGAGCAGAAACTTTGGTGTCTCGTCATAGAAGTTGAGAAACTGTATTATTGATATAAATCAGCTTGTAACCTAACACTCGTGTCTTTGAGTATTTAGTTATTTTGCATGCAAATGAAAAAACCCTGAGAATGAAAATATGCAAAGTTGCATGTCTATAGAAGAGCTGCATGTTTCGCCCCTCTAGCTAACTCTCCAAAAAATGCAACAGATTACATGCTTTGCACGCGAAACCCCTCGTTTTCTATCCAATTGTATGTGTACAAATCACCTCTAGGAATAAACTTCATCTAGAAATAATATGGCAACATCAGAATTCTCTAAAATGTGACATGCATTCCAAAGGAAAACACTCTATTCCCACAAATTGTAACACCATGTTTCATACTTTATCAGTTAGACCTCTCGTATGCGTCAGTTCCGTCATCAAAATTTTCCAAAAGAGGTACAATTTCACATACATTTAGACAAAAACTTTAAGTTTCCATAAATTGTATGTTCAGACTTCACACATGCCCCGCTAGAAATACCATACATAGCAGTTTCGTCACCCAAAATTACTTGAAATGTTTCATCTTACACATATGTTTCAATCGAAAACCTGCCTTTCCCACAACTCTGGCGCTGCCGCAGCTTCCCAGCGCTCTCTCCGCTGCTGCCGGCGCACCCAGCGCTCCAACCGCTCTTCTCAGCGCTCCCACCGCTCCTCCCACCGCTCAGCCACTAAAATGTACAATATTTCAAGTTTTTGTATAAGTCGATCAGCTAAAACACCCAAATCAGCGCACACATATTTCGTTGAAACGAAGAAAGTTGTAATTTTAGTATAGAAATGGTCATAGCAGGCATTCATGCAACTCAAAACAACACAGTTTACTGTGCAAACCTTCATGTTAGCTCTCCTCGCACCCTAAAAGACATAAGTTTCTCTCCTCGTATGCGTCTCTGCATTCTCAAAACTTGTAATTTTGCTACATAAACTCTCTCTTCGCAGCAGGCCTTACGCCTCAAGAGATGCCCGTTTGCAATGTCCTGCGCATCTTTGTAACATACACGATGTTTCCCAACTGTAGAACATAACGATTTTGCTTCTTCGCATTTTGTAATTAAATGTATTTAAACATATATTTGGTTAAAACGAGAGGGCGTGCACGATAGTGTAGTGGTTAGCACGCTAAACTGTCGATGGAGAGGTCGGGGGTTCGAATCCCCGCCATGTCAGAAATTTGAAACAGATTTCTGCTCCTGCTGCACCCCTAGCCAGCTCAGATATAATGAGCACACTGACGGAAAACTGTCGGTGGGAAGATGAGACGGCGAGGGTGTGGTCTGGCCCCCTACCCTCATATGCCGAGTCGAAGAAACTGAGGCTGCTAACACTTACTACCCGTGGCCGCCTCAGGGTTAGTTTTAAGGGTCCTCTCTCTTCTTGCATAAAACGATTCCATATTATTAAGATGTCAAATTATGTTGTCCAATGGCAGACATGTAAGAATATAGCTTGTAATACATATTAGAAATATATTTTAAAAATTAAATTATATTTAATTAGATATTAAAGGTTGTTTGATTGTGTGTGTGTGTGTGTGTGTGTGTGTGTGTGTGTGTGTGTGTGTGTGTGTGTGTGTGTGTAGGTGTGTGTGTGTGTGTGTGTGTGTGTGTGTGTGTGTGTAGGTGTGTGTGTGTGTGTGTGTGTGTGTGTGTGTGTGTGTATTTGGTTTGATGTGTGTGTGTGTGTGTGTGTGTGTGTGTGTGTGTGTGTGTGTGTGTGTGTGTGTGTGTGTGTGTGTGTGTGTGTAGGCGCCTATGTGTGCTTAATGATATTAAAGTAGAGGTTTGAAGTCTTGCAGAGCATATGATCATAATTCATATTCTTTTCACTCATAAAGCATATGGCGACTGTGCTAAAAGCGGCCCTACGGATATGGAGATTGCGCTAAGAGCGGCCTAGGGTTCTGCCGGATTTCGCTAAAACCCGCCTAGGGGTTCTGCCGGATTTCGTTCAAACCCGCCTATGGGTTCTGCCGAATTTCGCTAAAAGCCGCCTATGGGTTCTGGCGAATTTCGCTAAAACCCGCCTATGGATTCTGCTGGATTTCGCTAAAACCCGCCTATATGGGTTCTGCCGAATTTCGCTATGCACCGCCTATTTATCACTACTAGTGTCCCCCGAAAATTCTGTGAAAGAAGAAGAAATTCGTCATGAAATTTATTTGATTGGTAAGCTATTTATTTTTGAGACGAATAATTGAAAAGTAAGTCGTAAAAAAGGTCATCTTTTTAGAGAGATGAATTCGTAGAAAAGTCTGAAAGTTTTTGGTTTTTGTGGACGAATTCCTGAAAAGTCAAAAAGAAAATTTGGGGGGACATGAAATCCTAAAAATAGGTCATCGACCAGACCATGGCCGACTTTGTCCCGCCCCCCCCACCTCTCAGACAAGATCGCCGCCACTGTACACATAGTAGATTTTCAAGCACTGGATGAAAATGTACAAATCGTGGGTCTTTTTGAAATCCTCTCATGATATGTCAGAAACAGTTTGCTTCAGAAACAAGCCTTGGCAAGGTTTCCAGATACAGCACAACTGTTGCTGCTGCCGATGAGTTTTCGATCCTGACCAACAAGACTTGTATCCATCCGTAGATATTTCTCGTATGAAGCAAACAGGCATGATAAATTTTGAAATTCTTTAGTTTTTGTTAAATGACTGTTCATATCGGTGACAAATAACGAACCAGAAAACCAAGACCAAGCCGAGTCTTGGTCTTGGTCTTGGTCGCGCAAGACCAAGACTTTTAGTCTCAAGACCATAACCAAGACTTTTAGTTTCAAGACCATGACTAAGACAAAGACTTTTGAAAACGAACTAGATACTCGGCGCCACGATTACCAGGATGCCAAAAACCGAGTCGTCCGGATGTCCCAACGCTCCCGAGGTCTAGCAAGAGGCTCAGAAACACAGCACAGTTTTCTGGTTCGTTATTTGTCACCGATACAACAGATGTTAAATTCTCAAAGGCTGACAATGTGACAGAATTCTATACGAAGTCTACACTCTTAAATTCGTAAAGTTCCTGACTGTCTGTAACTGTGAATCTCTCTTGAAATCACAACAATCTGACCGCTGTCTGACCGACTGAACTCAACTAGGCCTACTCAAAAATTCTCTCAACTAAAAACTAAAACTCTCTACTGAACTTCCAACTAAACTTCCGACTAAACTGATAGATATCAGGGACTCCTATTTATACCCCTGTTTGGATATAAAAAAATGCATACATAATGAGGCTAAAATACATGGGATTGAAGGTTTGACGCCAATAAATTCAACCCAACTATTGGCAACTAAAAACGAATCCAAATGATGAGCTTCATGATTTTTATTTTATTCCGGATATTTCTATAGCGCCTCTCGAAGTCTACTACTACTCAGAGGCGCTCCCGACTACAGAATTTGGTACTGTGCCGGAATTTTCACGCCGAAGCGCCACGAGCAATTGCGAGTGAAGGACTTGCGCAGCGGCTCGAGTGGGATTCGAACCTGCAACCCTCCGGTGACAAGGCGCGGAACTTTCCACTGAGCCACCACGCCCCACGAATACATGGGATTGAGCGTTTGACGCCAATAAATTCAACCAAACTAAAAACGAATCCAAATGATGAGCTTCAGAATACGTGGGATCTAAGTTTTGACGTCAATAAATTCAATCCAACTAAAAACGAATCCAAATGATGAGCTTCAGAATACGTGGGATCTAAGTTTTGACGTCAATAAATTCAACCCAACTAAAAACGAATCCAAATGATGAGCTTCAGAATACGTGGGATCTAAGTTTTGACGTCAATAAATTCAACCCAACTAAAAACGAATCCAAATGATGAGCTTCAGAATACGTGGGATCTAAGTTTTGACGTCAATAAATTCAACCAAACTAAAAACGAATCCAAATGATGAGCTTCAGAATACGTGGGATCTAAGTTTTGACGTCAATAAATTCAACCAAACTAAAAACGAATCCAAATGATGAGCTTCAGAATACGTGGGATCTAAGTTTTGACGTCAATAAATTCAACCCAACTAAAAACGAATCCAAATGATGAGCTTCAGAATACGTGGGATCTAAGTTTTGACGTCAATAAATTCAACCCAACTAAAACGTTGACATGGCAACGGCTCCATGGCCGGTCAAATGACTGCGCTACTCTCTTAATAGCATAATATCGTCTACGTCACAAAATCCAAATCAAGACCATTCATGGCTAAGTTGCAAAGAGCGCCAGTTAATACAGAAATTCAGCAACAAAAAACAGGAGGTGCAGTCCCTATTTCGCCACACAGGACGTTCACAAGAAACGACAGATCGAGTCTGGCAATGTCTACAGAATCGGAGGAGTTGAGACTAGAGTCTTAGGCCTATATGCTCAGATAAATCTCATTATAGGCCTACTTAATCGGGCAGTCCTGTTAGCAGTGATGTAGTCGAGTCCACCTAAGCCGAGTCCGAGTCAAGTCCGAGTCCATCTAAGCCGAGTCCGAGTCGAGTCCGAGTCCTGAGGTGTTCGAGTCCGAGTCACTAGTCCGAGTCCAAGTCCATCCTCATCAAAATACACTGAACCACGCAATTCAGTGCTATAGAAAAATAACTTAAGTTACATAATCATATAGGGCCTATGTAGAAAGAATTTTTAATGTAATTTACCCAAATTTCACATTAAAAACCCTAAATTAAATAAAGTTTTGTTCGATAATCTGGCACGATCATGAGAACACATAAAAATTCTTCCACTGCTGAACACAAGTTGAGTCGGTAGGAACAGCTAGAACTGTACAGTTGTGGCATGTCACGTCCTCGCTCCTTCTCTATACTGGAAAGGGCGATACGATAGGCCTAGTTTCTTCTAAATTGATAACTCCATGCACAGTTTAGCATTATAATTGAAGATATATCGTATATTTACAAATCGACAATCCCTAGTATTCAGTTGACCGTTCTCTTCAATGTCATACCCTTCACGGTGTTCGCCTCTATAAATGTGCCCGTCCACGCCAATTAGAGACCCTCAGTCTTATACCCCAGTCTATTCATGATGCTCGTCTTCACTTCATTAGTTTCTGCTGTCTGCTAGTAGGAACGCATATGCAGATGCCTATACCAGGCCGACTGACTGAAATACGTTTATTTAACGACGCCGTCATATCAAAGATGATTGGCGTCATAGACAATAATATATGTACAGGTACATAATAGATCACGATTGGGGTCCAAGACAGGTTAAGCTGACGGCCGGCTGCCAACCAAGAAAACCCCCGTGGGGGAAGGTGGTGGTAGGATTTTCCCATGCACGGTCAGCGGAGTTGGGTTTTCTCCCCTCCCCCGTCTTGGTTACATTTGTGGGGCTTGCTATTTACATAGGATAGTTCTCTGTATACTGTTAATATTGTTAATATTGTTCCGAGTTTTATTTACACTAAAAGTTTATGTTCTTCTATCTTCTTCTTGGTCTTCTTCTTTGTCTTCTTCTTTGACTTCTTCTTGGTCTTCTTCTTTCCGGTGGGGGCAGGGGCCGCCTTCAGATCTTTCGACCGGAAGCCTCCAGCCACTTGTAGATGGTATTCAGGCAGCTGGTTTGACTGAGTACGGTGTACAGATCGAAAGACCAGTTTTTCCGTGCGCACTCTCGAAGGAGCTGGTCTTGGAGTCCAGCCGATACCAGGCCGAATAGAGACCCTCTGTTTTATACCCCGGTCTATTCATGATACTCGTCTCCACTTCATTAGTTTCCATTGTCTGCTAGTAGGAACTGGTTGGCACCGGAATAGTTACACCTGTTCTGGTTGATGCCTGTAGCGACGGTCGGCCGGGTATTCACGTCAGTTCTCGCATGAGGGGTGGTCTTGGGCTCTTGGCCATGACATTGCAATACAGTTGCCTGTTCTGCCCATAAATTGTGACTCGGAAAACGAGTCAGCGAGTCAAATTCGAGTCCAGGGTTCGAGTCCGAGTCCAAGTCCGAGTCGTGACAGTCCAAGTCCGAGTCCGAGTTCGAGTCCGCAATAATCGGTCTCGAGTCGGACTCGAGTCCTTGGCCGGACTCGAGTACTACATCACTGCCTGTTAGAGAATAACTTTCTTCACGTCCTTTTTCTTTATTGAAGTGTGTAGTCATGTTCCAGTCCATTTAAATGATCTTTTGTGTAATAACGACCCGATTGATAAGTTTAGTTTCCAGTTCGATGCACAGTTGAAGGTTTTGATGACCCGCTTTGAAAAGTACTTTGATCCCTTAAGCATTTGCAATTTCAACAATTACGGTAAATACTTCACCTTTACTCTTGACCGATGGAACTGCTGTGGCATTTGTTATGTTTGTAGGTAATCAGAAACTGCTTAAGAAATAATGATTGCCTCTCAAAAAAGCTGCCCTAAACTTCATGAAACCTGTTACAGCCTGTCGGATAGCCCCTATTTTCTCTCACAATTTCCGAAACTGAGCTTTGTGTAGTTTCTGTTCTTTCAATTTTCATACAGACAAGCGATACACGCAATGTGATCATGTGATGAACAGAAAATACTAACCCTAGATCTTACAAATATTCTACACCTGTGTGACTTATTGACATCGCCACGTTGTACCTCTCTTAGGGGCGGCCCTGGCCTTAGAGCGACTGCGCTAGGCCTCTGACACTTTGAGTCTGAATTTCTGAAACATTTTCATATGTCATTCTGACAGAGAGGCACAGAGGCATGTGGGGAGGTTGTGTGGGGTACAGAAGAGAAGAGGGCTTCATTGACAGCGTTGGCGGATATATAGCTGAGAGAGAGAGAGAGACAGACAGACAGACAGACAGACAGACAGACAGACAGACAGACAGACAGACAGACAGACAGACAGACAGACAGACAGACAGACAGACAGAGACAGAGACAGAGACAGAGAGACACAGACACAGACACAGACACAGACACAGAGACAGACAGACAGACAGACAGACAGACAGAGACAGACAGACAGACAGAGACAGACAGACAGACAGAAAGAAAGAAAGAAAGAAAGAAAGAAAGAAGAAGAATAAGAACGAGAAGGATACAGAATTGAAACTCGATAGACCTTTATGTCGAATCTGAAGTTTCTTATCGGCTAAATTTTTGGCGCCTTTGGACACCGTTGTCTTTCACGTTATTATAATTGAAATTTAGGGTGCAGGTGAATGGGGGAACGGACATTATCCCCCCGGACATTATCCCCCCCGGACATTATCCCCCCCCGGACAAAAGCCCCCCCGGACAGAATCCCCCCGATTTTAGCTAGGACAAAATCCCCCCCGGACAAAATCCCCCCTCTGTGTGATAAGCCTATTTCTACATTTAATTGAGAAACTTTAATAGCCCTGTTGCCCTCGTGTCAGCTTGTTAATGTTGTAAACGTATAGACTAAAGACTTGTTAGTGTCATTCAGGTGTAAAAATAGGACTTGTTAGTCGCCTAGTTCTTAACTTAAGGCTTGTTAATGTCAGGATTCGCGAGGTCCGCTGCCCAAAAAGCGGGCCAGGCACAGCGCCAAGCAGCTACAAGCCGTCTCCCGCACCCTTGTTAGCGTTACTATAGGTTAACGAATGTGTTAATGTAATTGATAAAACTTAATAGCCCTCTTGCCCTAGTGTCAGGTTGTTTGGTTAGCTTAGGTATAAAGTATAGTATGTATGTATATATGCATGTATATATGTATATATGTAGGTATATATGTATTTATGTATATTATGCATGTATGTATGTTTGTATGTATATATGTATTTTATGCGTGTATGTATATATGTATGTTTGATATATATGGGTGAAATATAGGTTATTATTTCCTAGCCGGGGGGATAATGTCCTACCACGGGGGGGGATTCTGTCCGGGGGGGATTTTGTCCGGGGGGATAATGTCCGGGGGGATAATGTCCGGGGGGGATAATGTCCTACACTCAGGTGAATGAGGTGATACAAATAATTATGTCTTTTAACAACTCATTTTGCCGCCCTATTTGCCGTCCCCGGACATTGTCGCCCGACGCACCACCAGCTACGCCACTGGGGCTCCCTGACTTGGCTCGAGCCTCTTGTGTATAGCGCTGAGAAATTTTGGGGATTTTCTCACGTTACATTACATACTGGTGGGCTGCAAGCCTGCAAGCCTGCAACCCAAATAAGAAAAAAAACTGCGTCCTAATGTAAAAGATCTTAAGATGGAACCACTTATGACTAGCAGTAGAGAAGTAAAAAAGTCCAGCGAACGCAGCTACGACAGAGGCAGCCCGTGAAACCGAATGACCTTTCAAAGCTCTTCAACAGAGTGTCATGGTCAACAGTATCGACGGCCACACTTGGGGTCGTCTGGAAAGGACGTCCGCAAAGAATTATCTACTTTAGACCCCTCCTTCTTTTGCCCATCAATTCGCATTGCCCTCTTGTCCTATGCGGACATCCGCATTCTAGTTAGATACTAATTAGATAGGTCCACGGCCGACCTTGCATAGGCCTGTATAATTAGTTGCTTGTTCAGGCGCGTATGAGACGCACGTGCTTGCGCGAGAAAGATTTTTCTGATGGACCTAGTTTGCTTTAAGTGTTTGACGAGGGCTGACTGTACATTACAAGAGAAACCTGTATAAAGAATGTGTGTGAATTGCAAGAAAAATCAATTGAAAGTTGTTCGGACTGTGATCTAATGAAGTGACAGCCACGCTATGCTATTAATTGAGCTAATTAGAGGGGCCTACTTAGAAATAGAGAAGTAAAAAAGACAGTTAAGTAGGCGAAATAGAGATAGAATATAGTTACAGTGTCAAAAGATTAACACAAGGGTGAATCTGGGTGATTCTAGGTCTGAAAGATCTGTGTCTCCATCTTTTCACCCACTAAAAGATCCCAAATGAAACTCTGACGTTAACGATGAGTTTTGTGGTTAATAAACTTTAATTACAACTTCGTAATCATAAACTCCAAATTTCTAAAGCGATACTCGAAAGCTAAAGCGCTTATTTACGAGCGCTGTGTCGTATTCAGAGACGTCCAATAGAAATCCAAATCCGGTTGCCATGGAGACCAGAGAGAGGAGGAGGCAGAGTTAAGGCGAGTTTAGTTGAGGACGAGAATGCTATTCTCAGAGATGTGGACAGCCTCTGGGGCTATAAGTAGGCCTAGAGGAGTTCAGAATATCTTGATTTTCATTAAGCTCATATATATCTACAGACAACAGCAACAGTCATTTCCATCAAGTGTATCTCTTACAGCTATAATTCTGAACGAGAAAAACCAATCAACAAAAGTATGAAACATTACCATTTATACATAAGCCTTGAAAGGGTCAGAGTTCAGCTAACGAATGCTGCATTTGAACGACGTCTTCGATATTTAAATCTATAGCCAATCTTATCCTATCTTGTTAGTACAACTATTCTAGTTGAGACTTGAACAGAGAAAATTTTCTTTCTGCAGATCACCGTCCAATCACCATCCATATTGTCGCACAAGCAAAGCCGTAAAAAATCCGATAAACCTTAAACACAGATCCGATTAGCAAATTCCTGGAAACGTAAAACATAAAAATCCAAGTAGCCTGAAGGGAATGTCAGAAACGCGACTTGCTTTAGAACATTCCCTTCAGGTCGCAGGCCCACTCATATATCTAGACGTGCGGCTGAAGCATTGGCAGCCTCTGTTTTATTTAGCCTCGGTTTGTGAAGGCGCGTGGTCTCTCTCTCTCGCTCCCTCCCCCTCTCTCCCTCTCCGTGTCTCTGTCTCTCTCTCTCTGTCTCTCTCTGTTTCTCTCTGTCTCTGTCTGTTTGTCTCTCTCCATTTCTCTGTCTCTCTCTGTCTCGCTGCGTCTTTCGTTTTATAGTTTTACTTTTATTATGTCTATAGACCTTCTCTCGGTTAGCTAATGTTTCTGGCGATGTGCAGTCTTGGATGGCTAGTGATAAGCTGAATCCTTCTAAAACTGAATTTCTCATTCTAGGGACAAGCCAAAAGCTCTGCAAATGTGCTTGGCTTACAAAAGCTCTGTGAGTGTGCTGTTCAGTGTCACATGGGTGGTTTACTTGTTAACCGCACCGATTGCGCACGCAGGTGGGGCGTGGTAGCCCCCTAGCCCCCTCTAAAACCGCCACTGATTATGCAGATCATATCAATTTCATATTCTACGAATATCCCGAAACTTATCACCTCTTAGTCTTAATTAACCTCTTGGTTAATGATCTGGTTTCCAGCAGGCTAGATTACTGTAACTCACTTCTGATTGGTATTACTAAAGGAAATCTGCATAACTAAAAATGGTTAAAACCTTTCTTTCCAGAGCCATAAGAAAGACCCCTAAATATCACCATTTTGTGCCCATATTGCATTCGTTGCACTGGATGCCCACTGAGCAAAGAATCCATTTCAAAGTCTGCTTTACAGTTCACAAAGTACTAAATTTTAACCAACCAACCTATCTATGTGTTCCATGCTCACCCGTCATGACCTACAATTATCTAATTGCACTCTGACTCTTGACGTGTCTCACAACTGAACAGTAACTCTGGGCTGTCGTGCATTGTCGGTCACTGGTCCGAAGCTTTGGAATTCGTTGCCCAATTCAGTTCTTTCCGTCAATTATTATTTGATGTCTAAAAGTTAAGATTCGTCTCTTTCAACTTGCGTATACCATGCACCGTAATCCACTTCTGATTTCTCTGATCATCTATCGGATTCGACCTGAGGTGGATTATGAGTTTCTGATTGTGATTCTACTCGAAGCGACCATCGTCATGATATAGCCTATATATAACGACTCCATAGAAAACGTTTCATTAGATTAGGTTAGATAGATTAGAATTATTCCATGTGTTTGACAGTCTGAAGGGACAAAGTTATTCAACTGAACCAACTGCATGTTATTTCCCTGTACAGAACAAAAAACAGTATGAATGTACATCATACAGTTGTAATCAACATCACACACATAGCAATAATATATTTGAAACAATATTACTTTGAGAGTACAGTTTTAAAGTGTCCATGCACATTGATGACATCTGAAGTTGTAGAGCCAAGATTTTCCAGACATCTGGTTAGGCCTACAACGTGGAATGTTCGTTAAGTTTGAGAGAAGAAATCTGGCATTTACTCATCTGCAGTCAGAGCTTCATCTTTCCCGTTTTCTCTTCTAGCAACCATTATTTCCAAGATGCCTGCGATAGTTGTAGCAAAATAAAACCCAGCACTTATACAGGAGATGAGAAAACTATACCACAACTGGAAGTATGTTATTTCTCGCACCATTTCTGGTTTGCAACAATTCCTGGCATCATTAAGAAAACCAACAGAAAAGGTGGTAAATTCAGCAACAGTTGCTAATCCTACAAAAAAAAATCACAAATATTTAGGTACATGGCATAGGCCTAAGTTTGGATGCATTCTAATGTTTGTTTTAAACTAGACAATTTTAAAATGCTTTGTGTAAATAGGCATTTGTTGTACAGGAAGCCAGGATTATATTTCAAATAAACTAAAATGCTTCCTAGCAAAGCTGTGTACTCGGTCACTGTATGTATGTAAGCGTGTTTCAAAACATCGTTCTATGCATGTTAACACGTCTTTCTATAGCAACTGTGTAGCTTCGAGCTTTCTCATTTCAGATGCTCAAGATCCTTCACCAACAAAAAACCTAGTAATTATGTATAATACATCCTCTAGAATCAATGCTATTTTCTCAGGATTGGGCTTGATCGTTTGTTATCTCGAAATACACAGTCTGTTCTCAGTGTTCTCTGTTCGTCTGATCGGTGACATCTCAAAATTTCACCATATCTCCGCTTATATATGTGGGACTTTGCACTGATTTCAACGCATTGACTATAAGGTTCTCATTGCTAAATTGCCTAGTGGCAACTGCCCCATCCTACTATCTCAGATCCCTGTGTATCTTTGCCTCATGTATTCCTGGTCGCGGGTCCTTGCAATATGATGTAGGCCTACCTTATCGTCCCTCGGGCTATGAATGATCAGATGAATTTGTGGCATTTTGTGGCTAGGTCGTGCACTATCCAGCACAGAACTTTTCTATTGATGGCCCCATAGTGCGACCGTACGTTACCTCCCGGAATAACGTACGCGTACTGTACCGGGTACGTACGTTATCGAAAAAAATAACGTAGGCCTACGCGTACCGTACGCGTATGTTAAAATGCCACAAATTTATCTGATCATTCACAAAGAATCTCAATATAACTAGTGTTATAAGTTACGCGTAGCCTACGTCAAAAATGATCAGCTTAGCTCTACAGTATTGGTCTCCCCGTACGTTATTTAAGAACGGTACCGAAATTTAGTATTACCAATAAAATGACCACTGGCACTGACCATCCTATAAAGTGTGCCGTAACATCTTAATATTCTTCACACTAGGTGGGCCTATACATTAGACAGAACATTAACAATTGGGAATTTAAAAGTTTGAAAGTAAAGATCATTGAACAGCCACAGATGACTGATGTGATGGTTAAAATTGTTTACGACAGTCAATCACCAACTATTATTGACTTTCCTTATGCATAATGTGGGTGGAGGTCAGTTTCCAGAGATCTTGCCCATGTGTGGCGAGGGCATCAAACAGGTTACAATTGCTAACTAACATTCAGGTGAATGTCTGCGCATTTCATTGGTAAACTGATGCCTATAGTGCTTCTTCTTGGCTGGGGCTGCTTCTGTCACAGGCGGGGTCCTTTTCTTCCTGAACATTTTTCGAAGCAATATAGGACCGAAAATTACACCATAATATGTTCCCACGACCCAATTGATTCGTCCTCAAGGCATGGGCGAGAGGTCATTACGTGCAAGACTCTGGCAGGACCTTGGTCAGTTGGTCACCTTCGCAGCCTCAGTCTTTCTGCTTGATTCATATCCGACAATGGGATGTGCATCGTGCGCTGATGACATGCGTTGTAACCTGAGGCATCACAGTTGGAAGTTGGAAGGCATCAGGCCTCGTTTCCAGGTCATTGGTATGCGACTTGGGCAGTGAGAACCTGGGTCTCAGCCCCATGCAGAAGGACGAACATGTTCTAAGCAGGTGGAGTTTCGTGTCCAGCCGGATGTTAGTGTTCTGTATTCCTCGTTCAAGGCTGCTCATGCAATCCCGGGCGATGCCTATATGCGCCGGGTCCACAGCTACCGTCAGCCCTGATGTGGGTGGGAACCGATGTAGGGAAACCTGCGATTCTGCCAGGGATGACATCAACCGTGAGGTTGATCAGCGCCTTTCGACCATCTCCGCCATCTCTGGAAAGTCGTGTGAGACCAGTTTCCCTTTTCAGCGCATTTCCATCTGTATCCAGCGCTATAATGCTAAAGCATTTCGAGCACGTTCACTGATGTTGCAGAGGACGAGGCCTGATTTTCGAGTTACCCGTAACAGATCATTGCATAATTTTGTTCCTGGGATAAAACACATATCTCGGATAAAAAATAATAACGATGACGATGATGATGATAGTTGTGGTGACAATAACAGCAAAACACTGCCCAAGTTGCAGTGTTAAATCACGGTAAGATTGCGCACATTTCAACCTATGGTGACAGCTATATAATGGCTTTGGATCTGGAGTCAAACTAAAGCAAATTAAAGATGGCGAGTTTTTTGGCCGGAATAAAAAAATAACCCTCTGTGCAAACTAGGTCGCAAGGCCACCATCCTAATCTCTTCTAGGCATTCAGGCTATGAATGTAGTTCAAACTCAGAAACTCCCTGACAAACCCTAATCCCATTAAATTTCCCGTGCAGCTCTGGCCTCAATTATATTCAATTTCCAAACTCAGTAATGCGCGTTTAGCTGAAGTTCGGACAGAACTTAGCTAAGTACGTTGTAATTCCTGTCGCCCAATGGCATAGGGGGCCCATCGTATGTTCCAGCTATTTCACATTTTTCCGGATGGACACCGTTTCTTGTCAGTTCGTATCCGCAAAAGACGATCGCTGACCGTTTAAGTTAATTGCAGCTACTTCCTGTTGCAATAACGCAGCGTTACGCACGTGGTTCCCATTGTGGTCGGTACATGATAGCCTGTTGCTCAGAAGCTTACTAACAACATCATGACATGCCATCAGCTGTGCAAGTTCAGAAAGTTCAGAAAGCGCCGCGTTAATTCGATTCTGGAATAGTTGCGGACTGAGGCTGATTGTGAAGAGTAGATAAGTATACATTGCTATCTGCCTCAGTGGATCTCTCTCGAACGTCGTCAAGCGTCTTGACTGGTCAACCAGTTTAAAGCGACAAATTCCATCCTTCGCGTCGACTCTGCTGAATATTTTAACGGTAGCACGTCGTCGATAGTCGGCATGCTTCAGCGGTTTTTATGAGGTTTTGATCGATGCAAATACGTCTTTGGCGCCTTTGGCCATCGCATTCATTACGACTATCAATGGGGTTGGTTCGCGCCATGATGCGGTTCACCTCCAAGCATAGGCGTAATTTGTGGGGGGTACGAGGGGTACCCGTACCCCCACTTTTTGGACTGGGGGGTACCGTACCCCCCACTTTTTGAACAACCCAATCAATATTTTATTATTGTGCCTTCCCAGAGATCGCAGTCTCAGCCTTGCTTCGTGTATGTAAGAAATTGGTACCCCCCACTTTTTAGACCAAAGTTACGCCCCTGCCTCCAAGCACTGCAGCCCAGCGGCAACGACCGTATCGTGGGAGACTCAAGAGGAAGGCGTCCTAATGGCATCTGGACCGACGGAAACGTCTCGCCGTCATCGTGGACATCGCCTTCTGGAAGACCGACCAAGGGAAGTCGAAACAGTCTTAGACGTCCATGCCTCGAAGGTTTCATCGGCTGCTTTCAAGAGCTCTATGTCTCTACTCTTGATGTGGTTTTGAAACACAGAACGGCTGCGACACAGACGGAAGAGGTTCATGCGTCGATCGATCGATCCTCAATGTCTTATACGATCAGTGTAAAAAAATAGTGTAGTTCCTCTGCATGGAGAAATGTCCAAGACAGGAAGGCATGGCGTCATGTCCTGTATATGGCTATATACTGACTTGAGTTTGCCCAGACAGAATAAGATAGACAAACAAACAGACAGACAGACAGACAGACAGACAGACAGACAGACAGACAGACAGACAGACAGACAGACAGACAGACAGACAGACAGACAGACAGACAGACAGACAGACAGACAGACAGACAGACAGACAGACAGACAGACAGACAGACAGACAGACAGACAGACAGACAGACACAGACGACAGACAGAGTCAGAGAGATAGAGAGACAGATATTGTTATACGGTTATATAATAGGCCATAATATTCCTAACTAATTATAATTCCTGATTAATGCTCATCCATATTTTACTCGTATAGATGCCATTACTGCAGATCTGTGTTATAAGTATTATGTAAATGGATGAAACGCACCTGCCAGACAGGATATAATGACGAAACTGATGAGCAAGGCCTTCTTTCTGTAAAGTGTTGGAATGCATATGCATGCCAGTTGGATGGAGAAAGCAGTCAGTCCAAATATTAATGCCAAAACGGATGCTGCCTGAAATCCAGCTAACCAAGCTGAAACAAATACAAGACTAAACACTGTATTCAAACCGTTACCAAACTCTGATGCAAATAAGTCTTCGACCATCGGAATCCCGAATCCCTTACGACGAGCAACACTCACGTGTGTCAACAGACCCTGTGAGTCAGCCAGTGTATGTCTTGCACGGATAAAATGCACAACGCGACCTTTTACTCGAAAGGCGATTGTGTTTCCACCAAATTGTTTACCAGAAAGCTGCTGCTTTTCGGTCCAGGTTCATAATTATGTTGGGCGCCTAATTCTTCTTCAACCTGCATGCTCCAGCGCTGCATCTATAGGGGCCATCCACATATTACGTACGCACTTAGGGGGCGGGAGGGGGGTCGGATTTTGGCGATTTTGCGTACGGGTGCGAACGGGGGGGGAGGGGGGGGGGGTAACAAAATGTGTACGTACCCAAAATAAATGTCTAATTATGACGTCCACATTAGCCTATTTATAACTGTATTATCCTATAGTCGTCCCATGGCATTTTATTACATTATATAAAAGCCACGTGCAGTTATTCTGTGCTGTGAACACCTATAATTTGTCTATATTGGCCCTTCAATAATCTGGCCGAAAGTGCAGACAGGCTGCCTGGAGACACTTTCTGCAGCTGGTCATCGGGGGGGGGGGTGCGTCAAACGTACGTACTCAGGGGGGGTGGTGGAAGAAAGTACGCTTGCGAACAGGGGGGAGAGGGTCCAATTTTCCTGGATTTTTGTGTACGTAATATATGGATGGCCCCTAATGGGTAGTTTCGCTACAGATTTTCGCAGATTTTTTTACAGAAAACATCTATTTACTTACAACTAATAGAAAATTGTCGGCAGCATAAACTTATGCTAAATTCCAGCAGTAGTTGTTTTATCATTATTTGCATAATCCGTTGTAAGGAATTAGCTTTTTCTAGTCATATATTATTCAAACAGCAACTACAGGTACATCCAACAAACGCCACAAAGATAGCTAAGTTATGAATCGCGTTCCATTAAGTCTACATTCTACTTTAGCCTACCTATCTAAGTCAGTACCAGAATTAAGCTATTTTTATTGCTATTCCATGCTACATCTCTCGTTGGCATTCAGGCTTGAACTCTTCCTGGGATAGCTGTTTAACTGAATGTTTACAAATTGCCTTAATTGTCTTGTTGGAACTGCTACAATATTTAACTGATGGATATGTCCATATATATATATATATATATATATAATTATATATGTGCATATATATACATATATGTAAATATAGGCCTTTAGAAATATGCCGTATTTGCAAGTATATATACTTGGATACACTCACAACATTAAGAGACAACACAGTATATCACAGTGGCGCTTTAGAAGTTTGGAGATTACGATTACGATAATCCTCCTATCTCAGTCTTTTCGACCTCACCTCACGTTCTCCAACCGAGCCATAACCAACACAGTACTATGCCTCTGGAACGATGTCCTTTTTGAATTCCGCAGATTTTCGGTTCCTCCATCATCCTTCCAACCCGTCCTTCATCCGCGTCCTCATGTTCCTCTATCTATCACCCCGGGCTTTCAACTCAAACTGAAGTCTCACCTTTTCAACTACTCATATATCCTGACTCATCTGATCCTCAGCCTTCCAATTCCTCTCTCCCTAAACGATACCCGCCTTAACAGCTGTTCTGCCTCCTCTCTTGATCTGGCCCTCTGGAAACCGGACTAGGACTTCCTTTGGACTACTCGCTGGGAACCCTTCTGACGTGGGCTCGTGAATAGGCTGGTGCCCTGCGTTTGGCCTTCAATTGGGGCTTTATAAGTTTGGAGATTACGATTACGATAGGGCTCCCAAAATGCATCACCTAATTGTGAGAAATAGGATTCTATCTATCTATAATAAACTTATATAGCTCCCCTTCAGTGATGCTCCAGGATTGTGATTGTGTTGAATTTTTGACAGAGTAATTGCACCCCGTACAGATCTTGGATGGGACCCCATGGGGCGTGTTCCACATGCCTTGTACGTGTATAGCGAAAGTGCGACACAGAGAGTAGGCCCAACTCCGCCACTGCACGTCCGTCCCTTAATAAGTGCCAGGCAGTGCACTTCCCAAGCTTGGATGAAGGAGGATGGTGACGCTAATGATCTTTGTTATCACACAGTGTCGTTAAACTGAAACTGCTATTGTATAATTATTACTGAGCCTTACGTATGTCAGACATAAAACTTCTGCTCCACATAACATTATTAAGAGCTTCTTACTTGGGACGTTTTCCTGTTTGATATCTGTCCATGGGTCACATACTCGTAAGTTGTTGGTCTCCAAGTGCATCCAACAAATATACCAAATACCGTAGAGACCGTAATATTCTCCGGCTATCTGTATAATTCCAGCAATTTCTGTTGTCCAAGCCCATCCAGGCGTAGAGAATGCAACAATTGCCAGAACATTTGCGATGCCAAGAAGCACAAAACTCAGCCACGTCAGACAATAGACTTTGCGCTTTCTCAGAAACCCTTTCACCTCAACATTTAGAGTGTCCATGGTTGAATCCATGCTTTTATGGATAGAGTTCACCATTTTATCCATTGCGTTAATTTCTTCACGGATGCAACGATTTCTTAACTGCTGTATATACTACTCAGCAAGGACTTAAAGAAAATCGCAGGACAAGAGTTGACTGGTTAGTCATAATAAACACCTGTAAGTACTCAATTGCTAATTGTATAGGCTACATGCAGCAGATATGGTCTCCCAACGGACGAGTTGCCCTTTGTACTGTTTGATGACAAACATTGAATCATGCGCGAAATCTTATCTGATAAGAATGATTTTACGGTCGAAGGTGAAAGATAAGCAGGCTCACCATTTGACGATAAATCTTTTCAACAACCAGGTATGTATCTAGAGCGTATTGATCACTCACGCACTTATATAATATTGTGACACGAGATGGCATGTAGGCAGGATAAGCCTGCATGTAGGCTAGTAGGCCTAGATAAGCCTGCCTTAATCGTCAAGCGACTTGGCTTGACAGATGCATCATAATTGCACACATAGCGCACATAATTATTCTGCTACAAGTTGATAGGTAGAATGGCACACACTTATATAAAGGCAATGCTACAGATTATATTTAGAAGTAGTTTCATGCTATCCATCCATCAGTCATCTCCAAATTAGGTCGTTGGTCGGTAATTTGTTTATGCATTCAGTTGCTACCTGAACGGAGCAAAATGGCTAGGTCACAACCCCTCAAGGCTACGTCCTGAGTCCACTCCTCTTCATCCTGTTAATGTTTACCACACATTTAAACCATCTAATAAAATCCTCCTCTGTTGACCACCATCTCTACGCAGACGACACCCAGCTCTATATATATCTCTCTCCGCAAGCTCTTTCTCCACCTTCATCACACAATTACTCAACGTGGTTAACCTAATCTCCAGTCTTGTTGTCCTCGAGACCAAGGTCTTGGTCTCGAATGCACTCGAGTTCGTTTTTTAAAGTCTTGGTCTTGAGACCAAAAGTCTTGGTCTTGGTCTTGGTGTTGGGGTTCACGGCCTTGAGGTTCAAGGTCTTGGTCTTGGTTTTGCAAGACCAAGACCAAGACTTTTGACAATATGAACACTGTCATTTAACAAAACGCAAGGATTTTAATAATTTATCCAATAATTACTAATACAATTGCTTAGTATTTACACGGTGTGAGTGAGGCTTTACTGTTGCTTTTGACATTTAAGCTTATTTTGACTTCCGGTTATTTACCATGGAATGATTTCAAAACAGGCTCAGAATTTGTACATTTAGGCCACATCCATTACTTGAAAAGCTGCTCTGTGTGCCAGTGAATTCAGCACTGCAGGACGTAGGGGAGACTGGGGCTGAAAGTAACACGGGTTGAATGTAACAAGCATTGCAGGGCCGTTACTGGAGAGCAGGGAACCAGCTTATATTGATCCAAATGTAGATCAACTAGAAAAATCAAGGTCAACAAAATTTCTGCGCAGGATTCAAAGAAATAAATTTTGTATAAAGAAAACAAAATTTTTTTGCATGAAAGTGAGTTTCTGCCTTTTTTCTTTTTTTTCTCATGGCTCACTGTATTGACGTTTTACATTTTTGAGGATTACCGTGATTAGAAGAGTTGTCACTCTGGTCTTTCCTTCGCTAAAAAAGCCTAATCTTGATACTAATCTCTGCAATAATTACCGTCCCATCTCCAATTTATCTTTCCTATCCAAGACTCTTGAACGTCTTGTCTCTCTTCAGCTCCTCCCTTATCTTGAGCAATCTGGACTCCTTCCTGCTAATCAATCAGGCTTTAGGGCTCATCATTCTACTGAGACTGCTCTCCTCTCTCTCCTCTCTGAAATCTACTCTGCTGTTGACAGGGCTGAACTTAGCCTCTTGGCTCTTTTCGATGTTTCTGCAGCCTTTGATATGGTAGATCATAGTATTCTCCTTCAGCGTCTTGAGACTTCATATGGGTTGCAGGGCCTTCCTCTTTGCTGGTTTCGATCATATCTGTCTGAACGAACCCAAATGATTATATCGGGCGACTCTAGAACAAAATGGATTCACATTAAGCTGGGCGTTCCTCAAGGCTCTGTACTTGGCCCTTTACTCTTTATTCTCTACACGGCTGACATTCCTTCTCTTTTCCCACTCTCGGGAGCTACTGGTCATATCTTTGCTGATGATGTGCAAGCTTTTGTCCATGGGTCTCCTTTATCTCAATTGCACTTAGTTGAGCGTATCGAGTCTCTATCTAAGTCTCTCCATTCCTGGATGTCCTCAAATCGTCTCTGTCTTAATGCCTCCAAAACCCAGTTCATTTGGTTTGGCTCCCCTCAACAGTTGCTTAAGATTGATTTCGCCCTCCTCTTGGAAATCTTCCCTCACTACTCCTTTTCATCAAGTGTACGTGACCTAGGTGTTACGCTTGATAGCTCTCTCTCCTTCAAAGATCACATCTCTAACCTCACACGTGTTTCCTACTTCCACTTAAGGCGTCTCAGGGCTGTTCGACGATCTGTCTCTTCCTCTGTTTTCACAACGCTGGTCCATGCTTTCATTTGCTCCAGAATTGACTACTGCAATTCGCTTCTAATCGGTCTTCCTAAGGTCCGTCTCATGCCTCTGCAGTCAGTCCTAAATGCAGCTGCGAGATTGATTGCCCGTCTGCCACGCTACTCACGCATTTCATCCTTCATGTTTGAGAAACTGCACTGGCTTCCTCTCTCTGCACGTATTAAGTTCAAAATCCTTATTCTGGTGTCAAAGACACAGCGGGGTCTCGCCCCCAAATATTTAATCGATGTAATTCACCGGCCTCTTTCTGTCTCTTCGCATCGTCCACTTCGTTCCTCAAACAGATTTGATCTCTCAGTTCCTCGTACTAGAACAGCTATGGCTCAATCCCGATCTTTTGCCTCAATTGGTCCCTCTCTCTGGAATACACTGTCTCCTTCTACTCGCTCTATAGATCTCAAATTTTAATAAGTAACCCCTCATCTTCTTTTGCTTTCCTCAAGACTTATTTCTTTTCTCTCGGCCTTGCGCACTGGGAGCGCCTCTGAACGGTTCACCCTACTAGAAGCGCTTTATAAATGTTTAAATACAATACAATACAATACAATACAATACATTCAAGCAGCGTCTGTGTGAGCGGTATTACCGTAAGTTGATGCTTCCCAAAGATATAAAATAAAAACTAGAGCCATGTAGTAGCGGGGTTGGTTGTAACAAATCAACTGGGGTTAGTTGTAACATGTTACAACCTCACCCCATATGTATGCAACAGCAAACCCCAATGTATGTTTAACTGGTAATAGTATTAGTAGGTCTATGATTGTAGATTTATGAATGAATAATTTTATTTAGTATTAAATGGAGAGTCTTCTCTTAAAAACGAGGAATTACAAGCGTAAACGTACAAAAAGGTATGACCCCTCTGGAAACAGTGCATGAAGGGGCAAATAGAGTTAGGCTACTAATGGAAATGAGTCATGTCGCTCTGTTGTAAAGGAATTGCAAATCTGTCATGTCACGCTGTACCGATTTATAAAAAAAAGCAGTCACAAAATGGCGGCAATGTCAATATTGCACCGAGCGTTGAATATGGAAGAAATACACGTATCTTTTCAGATGTTGAACAAGGTAGACAGAGTATAGGCTCTATATAAAAAATGCTTCATCCATTTACTTTGGTCTTTCACCCAGAGAAGTGAGAAAGCTAGTATTTCAGTGTGCTGTGACATACAATAAGAGCTTTCCAGAAAACTAGCGTAAGTGTGAAATGGCTGGTGCCCATTGGTTCGCTGGCTTTCTTAAAAGATATCCTACAATTTCTGTCCGCACTTCAGAAGCCACAAGCATCTTCAGAGCGATTGGTTGCAACAAAACTTTGTTGCGTCATTTGACGACAAATTAACAGAAGTTTTAGTTCGTATTAAATTCGATAGCAATGACATTTTGAATATGGAGTTATGGAAAACAGGAGTTACCACGGTATACTTAAGCCTTCAAATGCAGCAGAAAAGGGGTTGAAGCAAATTAGTGCGATAACTTCAGGCGAACGAGGTGCGCTATAGGCCTAGTTACTGTTGCACTTGCAGTGAATGCTATTGGAAACGCAAAACATCCTCTATTCATCTTTCTTAGAGCTAATTTTTTATGACCATTTCATTAGAGATGGACCAGTCGGGTACGTGTACTGGTGCAGCGAGTAAGTCAGGTTAGATGAAGGAGAAAGAGTTTTGTTAGTTTATGATTGTCACCTTGTGAAATATTATTGTAAAGCCTCAAACGAAAGACCTGTGCTATTGCTTTTGGACAATCACTCGTGACATATCTCTATCGATGCTATTGACTATGCTACAGAAAATGGTATCGTTATGCTATCCTTTCCACCGCATACCTCTCATAAACTCCAGCCCTGAGACCCCAATATCGTTACAACATGCCCCTGCTCATGTTACAAGTTACCCCGACACTGGGGTAAGTTGTAACACCCGACGACGCTCACTGTTTTGATAGTCTTGGCTACATTTGTTGTACGAAGCATTTAATACTTTTCCATTATATAGCCAACATGTTAGGCCATAGTTTGATGCAAAAAGATTACAGTTTTTCTTGTTGTAAATTCCCCAAAACTTGTGAAATTCGAAATTTGTTACTTTCATCCCCAGTCTCCCCTATTTTTCACATGGCAGAATTTTTATGAGGCCCCACAGGTCACGTCTTGGTCAGAAAATCCTGAGCGAATTGGTTTTTATAAAATGCAATAGGCATTTGGAATAACATTTCGCACGATGGACTTTTGTAAATAGGAATTCGGACTTCTCTGCAGTCTGCATTTGGAGTTGTTTTGTTTGAATAAAATTTAAAAAATAGTTTTAATTAAAATAGCGAGTAGTCCGACTTGACAATTTTTTAGTAGGCCTAAGGAATAGAAATCTGGATATGGTTGTGATTTTTGGGTATTGTTCTCGGTTTTTGGTCTCGAGTTTCAAAGTCTTGGTCTTGGTCTTGGTCTTGAGGTTCAAGGTTTTGGTCTTGGTCTTGGTCTTGAGGTTTAAGGTCTTGACAACAAGACTGGGAAAAGGAGGGGTAGGACAGGGAAGCGGAGAGGATGGGAGGGGAGGGCAGGGGCGGTCCGGGCGGGGATGTGAGGGGATTTGCCTCGTCTTTAAGCATTCAGTTTGTGCTTAAATGCTTTCTCAGCTATAGGGGTCTATATGAAATATTTAATGGCCAAAAACAGAACCTAAACATCCAATCTGCTCGAACCTACTCGAGTCACCACGATTATAGTTCATCGACGACCATATCAAGTCAATCGTATATTTCCAAATGTCCTACTTATGCTAGCATCAGAATTAACTTATGATTGATATTATTCTGATTTATTCTACCTCCCACGGGATGACATGCAGGATCTGACTTGTGGATTTCCAGTAGGCCTACAGATGATTAGGCCCTATTGTCTCCATGTTCATCATTCGAAGACGAGTTATTCATTTTCGACTCAGAAAATTATTTAAAAGAAAAATCATATCCTGAAAGTCCTGTTCTTGTTCCTCTTAAAAGTCCCCCTTCCAGGGTTGTTAGTATCGCGATACAGTATCGCCATCCTGGTGTCGCCGATACTTTTGTCATTATCGCAGCGAGTATCGCGATCGTTTTATTTTGTCGCTTAAACTTATCGACTTACTTATCGACTTGCTATCGACTTCTCAGGTGATCAGGTATGTCTATTGGAGCATTTTACCGCATACAGTAGGCCTACTGACCGTGCCATCATTTCTGTGGGCATTAGATGGGACCCATATGAGCTCTAAACGGGTCCAATATGGGAATATGGGTCCTATGGGCTCCGCTCCTTGTGGGCTTGCTGACAGAGGACTAGACCGATGACTGTGAGAATTAATGTTGATGTGAATTTGTGACGAATTTGAGTATTTATAAAAAAGAATAAAGCATATCACTATAGGTCCAAGATTGCATTGCAGCCTATATCTAAAAGTTGTTTTGTGCTCGGCATCGATTTTGGAACTGCCATCTACTCTGCTGGTCTGGGCTTCTCTCTTACCTTGAAATTACAGTTCATTCTTAATGCTTCTGAGCAAGTGATTGGTGGCATTCCTTAATTTGGCCATACATCCACCTACAAGGTCTTGGTCTCGAGTGCACTCGAGTTCGTTTTTAAAAGTCTTGGTCTTGGTCTTGAGGTTCAAGGTCTTGGTCTTGGTCTTGAGGTTCAAGGTCTTGGTCTTGAGGTTCAAAGTCTTGGTCTTGGTTTTGCAAGACCAAGACCAAGACTTTTGTCAATATGTACAGTCATTAATTTTAACAAACGGCAAGAATTTAAAAAATGTATCCAATAGGCCTAATTACTCATACAGTTATTGCTTTAGTATTTACACGGTGTGAATGAGGCTTCACTGTTGTTTTGGTCAATTATTTTGACTTCCGTTTTTTTTCCATGGAATGATTTCAAAACAGACTCACGATTTGTACATTTACACACGGTTCTTGAAAAGCTGCTTTGTGTGCTAGCGATTTCAGCACTTGTAGACCGTATTGTTTTCACATGGCAGAATTTTTATGAGGCCCCACAAGTCACGTCTTGGTCAGAAATTCTGAGCAAATTGTTTTATAAAATTCAACAGGCATTTGGAATAACATTTCGTATGATGGACTTTTGTAAATACGAATTCGGAATTCTCTGCAGTCTCCATTTAGAGTTGTTTTGCTTGAATAAAATAAAAGACTCACGCTTTTATTAAAATAACGAGTAGTCCTACCGGACAATTTTTAGTAGTCTGGATATGACTGTGATTTTTTGGGTCTTGGTCTCGGTCTTGGTCTTGAGGTTCAAGGTCTTGGTCTTAAGGTTCAAGGTCTTGGTCTTGAGGTTTAAGGTCTTGACAACAAGACTGCTGGTTGCCTATCCCTCGATGCCTATCCCTCGACGCATCGAATTTAAGATTTTAGCTTTCATTCGGAACTGCTTGGTGGGAATTGCCCCGCCCTGCCCCATCTGTGTATATCTGCCTCGTCTGTTCCTGGCCGCAGGTCCCATCGTTCGGTCGATCAGAGGTCATCCTTAAAGGACGTCCGCCAAAAATGACCTACTTTGGATCCCTCCCTCCCCTTGTCCGCATTTGGCATTTCCCTCCCTCCCTCCCTCTTTTATGTATGTATGTATGTATGTATGTATGTATGTATGTATGTATGTATGTATGTATGTATGTATGTATGAGAACACTTTATACAGCGCATATTAGGATACTCACAAAAGCGCTGTGGACGTCCGTATAGAAGACGACCTGCGGTTGGGCAGCACGTAGGGCTACGTATTCACATACCCATCAACTAACTTTTCCTTTCTGCTAGCCTGCTTTTACATGCCAAACTCGTATCCACTTGTATTATTATTATTATTATTATTATTATTATTATTATTATTATTATTATTATTATTATTATTATTATTATTATTATTATTATTATTATTATTATTATTTTTTTTTTTTTTTTTTTTACCCGAGGTATATAAGATCCCTCAGGTGTCAGATACTAATTAAATATGTTGACTCTGGAGTGGCCGTCCTGGTCAAGATCTGGAACAACGAAAGTGCTGTGGAAGGCAACTGCGTTGAAACGCTGAATAGCTATGGATATACGTTGGAACAAATAACTGGTTTCTCTTGGGTCTCCCGAAGTCTGGTGCAGGAGACGCCCTAGGTCGGTGAGAAATGCCAGTCCCTTGGGGTAATTATTATTATTATTATTTTTTATTTTTTTAATTTTTTTTTTGCCCCAAGGTACATATGATCCCTCGGGGACTTAGATATTAGACTATTTATTGTTATTTCTGGAAAATCAGGCCTCGTCCTCCGCAACATCAGTAAAAGTGCCACGAAATGCGATGGCGTTGTAGCGCTGGATGCAGATGGAAAAGCGCTGAAAGAGAAAAGTGACTTCCCGCGGCTCTCCAGAAACGGACGAGAGACGCTGGCCAAGCTCACGGATGAAGCTAACCCCGGCAGAATTGATGGGACCCAGCGTTTCAAGGGCAATAGGCAAAAAGAGGTGTGATGATGGTAACCCCGAGTACTTCTCAATTTTACGTACGGCGGCTTGTTCAGCAGCGGCCCCCGCTGCGTTCGCTGTGTGGGCGATATAGGATGCCGCACAGGTGTGTACCACCGTGGCATCCCAGGCCAGATGTTTGCCTGCCGCCCAGGGGATTAGCGTAGCCCCGTCTGGTCTCCTACCGTCTACACGGAACAAACCAGAGGGTTCTTTCGTGCTTGGAACATCAGCTTTCTGCAGGGCCCGCCAGACTATATCGTTAATGGCGTGATGACGAAGGGCTCGCCCAAAAGCCAATCTACAAGCGAGGCCATGTTGGCCGTCAGGACCTACCAGGACACCGCAGCTACATTGATGTGGGCTGCAGAGGTCCAGTCCCAATCGAAGGCCAACTGCCACGCGCACTGCCTCATTGCTGAGACAGAGGCCACACGATGGAATTGGCAGGACCGTCAGCCAGTCGCCGGAGTGAGCGGAGCTCACTGCCAGCAAGCGTGCTCGGTCAACTGGGTTATTGCTGTTATTATTATTATTATTATTATTATTATTATTATTATTATTATTATTATTATTATTATTATTATTATTATTATCCGAGAATTCATGTCTAGGTTCTGTTCACTCAGAAAATCGAGTTTCCCGCCGCTGCCTCCGTTAAGAAGGCGATGGATATCGACGGGTTTGTTGCTCTTTGGCTCCGGGCAGCTTTGACATGGCGCCTTGGAAAGCCACTGCGTTGAAACGCTGCACCATCACCGATAGACTCTTGAATAGGAAGTTTGTTTCACGGGAGTCATCGGTGGTTTTCGACAGCCGGCGACCAATTTCAGATAGAAAGGCTAGGCCCTCTCTGTTAAGGGGACCGAAGAATAGGCCTAATGGTTGTCTGCCGCCTGCCTGTCTTAACTTCTTTTCTGGTATCAACTGTGGCGGAATGGCCGATGAACTCTCCCTTCCCTTCCTTCAGTCCGTTTCCGATTTCGGCTAAAGACCGCTTACCAGGAATGACCTAGGCTCAACGATCGACCCGCTTGATCGACCCGTGCACTTAATGACCTAGGCTCGACCAGTCGACCCGCTATAATTATGATCGTACCCTAAATGACCTAACAATCGTGACTGCTGATGCTCAATTCAAAGCTTAACAATAAAAATCCAAGAAGAACAGTGCAATTTGTCACAATAGTATCAAAAGTAGCGTTAAGGTCAAGGCATACCTTTACTTATCAATAGATGAGATGTTGTCCAGCGTAAAGGTGAGAGCAGTTTCAGTGGAGTAGCTTTCATGGTAAGCTGACATTGGTAAGGACTGAAATTAGATCAAGTAATGTGTTTCTTGATCTGTATAAGGAACGTCTGTTCAAGAATCCTTGAAATGTTATTAAGGGGTCGTCCATAAAGGACGTCCGCAAAATATGACCTACTTTGGACCCCTCCCTCCCCCTTGTCCGCATTTGACCTTACCCTCCCTCCCCTTTGCGGACATCTGCACGCCTAAGCCAATTTTTAATGTCATCATCATTATTTTACAATTATTACACAGTTCCTGTGCACGCTTAAGTGACAGTTCGGGTTTCGTATCGCAGGATGTGCAGTAATAAAAGCCTCTTTAAATTTGTAGTAAGGTTATACCATAAACGAGGTTTAGGCAATCACTTCACTGACCTTTCGGGGAAGGTTGAAACAATATGAATATGATGTTTAAAAAACTATCAAATTTTAAAGTTTAGATGCGGACGTCCGCACTGGTCATTACCCTCCCTCCCCCTTGTCCGCATTTCGATGACCCTCCCTCCCCCTCATTGCGGACATCCTTCATGGATGACCCCTAAGGTAGGAGATGGGTCTAAAGTTTGACAGACTGTTGATGTCCAGGTCAGGTTTATTAAGTAAAGGCCCAATTAAAACACGTGGAAACAGCCTTTGACAAAAGATAAGTTGGCTAAATGAGCAATGAGGTTGGAGAAAACATCAGAACAAGAAACAATAAGTGACATTGGTATGAAGTCCACCATGGAGAATTTAGGGACATTATGATTAAGATCAAAATCTGTTACAGAGGGTATGTCATTAAAGGCAGCACCAGAGAAGTCAGAGTCAAGCAGTAGGTCGTTCCATCCAAGATTAGTAGTGCACCACTGAGAAATGTTACTGTCAATTTTGTTAATGAAAAATGAGGTGAAGTCAAATCACTGGCAGTCAACAGCATCTTCTGAATGCAGAAGTCGCTGGGAGAAGCACCATCGGTCTTGAGAATTTTGAACTCTTTCAAGCAGGATGCTTTCTATCCTCTTCAAGGTCTGAACTTTCTCATCTGCGCTCTAGCCCCTGCTTTGGTCACAATGCAGAAATGTCATGGGCTCTTGTGCATTCCATGTTTGTGACCCCCAAGGAATAGAATCAACAACCAATGTTGTTTGAACTCTCTCTCTTTTATTAAGAAATGCCTCAAAGTCACTATTTCTTACTGGACTTCAAACATCTTTCACCTGATGACTGACTGACTGTGCCTTCAAATTCACATTTCTGTCAGACTTCTTTATTAAAATTTTCATAATAATAATAATAATACCAGGATTCCCCAGCTGTAGATGTTTGGTTGATTTATTTGCAAAATCAAGGCCAATTTTGACCATAATGATAAGAATCATGAAATCTTAACCATACAGAGCTCTTATACACCCAAGACTGTATATAAAAAACTGTTATAACATGAACTCCAATATAAAATGGTCCAGGACATGGATCCAAAAATTAGTTCAGCTGCAGAAAATAACTTCGTTATAACGTGCCATTGTTACAAGGCGGTTATTACTATGTCCTTCCAAAACAGGACCGATGAGTTTTCAGTGTATGTTTACATTCTTACACAACGCGGCTGCATTGTCCAGCTAAAATGGGTACACAAGTTGAACTACATCAGTTTAAAGTTTAGAAATGAATAACATCACAGAACTTAGAGTCAACTGAACTGGGCAGTGAATTCAAGAGATAAGAACAAAGCCACTGAACAATGTGCAAGTCAACATTTCCTCTGGAGCAAAGGGTCATCCACAAAGGAGGTCTGCAATGAGGGAGGTAGAGGGGCATCCAAATATGGACAAGGGGGTTATGACCAATGCAGACGTCCGCATCCATATTTTTAAATTTGATAGTTTTTTAAACACCACCTTGTTTCAACCTTCCCTGAAACAGGAAAAGGTCAGTGAGGTGATTGCCTAAATCCTCATGCACAGTATAAACTTTACTGCGACTTTAGAGCTTTTATTACTGCACATCCTGATATGAAACCCGAACTGTCATTTAAACGTGCACACGAACTGTGGAATAATTGTAAAAACAATGATGATGACATTAAAAATTGGCTATGGCGTGCAGATGTCCGCAAAGGGGAAGGGGAGAGGGTAAGGTACAATGTGGAAAAGTAGAGGAAGGGTCCTAAGTAGGTCATATTTTTCAGACGTCCTTTATGGATAACCCCAAGATATAACAAGAGTCAAATTAGTCGATGATCGAATACAATATTTGATGGTGCAATGAGTGACACAGTTCTATTACCTGAAAGGTAAAATGATTCGGTTTTAAGAGTAAGGGGAAAGCATTAGTGATTTGATGAGGCGTCTTGCTAGAATTTGTACAAAGGAACCAGAACCTGCTTGAAGAAATTGATCCGACCATCGAATCCACACTGTAGCCTCATTATTAGCAAAGTGATGTGGTCATACTATAACTGAAGAGAGTGAGGGCTAACGAGCATGATGATCAAGCAAATGACACCTGGATGCAGTAATAATGACAGATAATTTATTGACATATAATAACGTACATTACACATATTGTTACTTTTTACCCAAGGTAAAAATCTTTCCACGAGTACAATGAAAATGTCTGGACATTCGTATTTGGCCTAACCCTTTCTCTTGGAAACAATCTTTAACTTCAGGGTACTTTAACTTTGATTGTTATTTGTTTAATACTAATAGCAATAGTACTAGTAGCATTAGCAGTAGTAGGGCAGTAGTAGTAGTAGTAGTAGAAATAATAATAATAATAATATCATACAGTGTAAGTGTAATTAAGAAAATATAAAAATCTCAAGGGATATTACCAATGGAGTTTCCCAACCTCAACACTCTTCTGTCCCAACGACCAATATCCCTTTTATTTTTCTATAAACAAATCAATTTCTACCAAAACACCTAATCCGTGGATAGAAATTAGGTAACATCAGAAGATACATGATACAGTATTACACATCATGATGAAAAAATAAATTCTGAAAAGTAAATTGTTCCTATGATGATAAAACAAGTTCTCTCGACTTTTTCTTTGCATCACCTGCACAAACACAGAAAAATCAAACAAACTAATATAAGAAGTTGTTTTAAGTGGCCAAACATTTAAACATCACAATGCATCCACCAATCTCCAGTTCTGCCATAACTCACATCACACTCTCATGCTTTGACAAAATTCACCTGTGCTTTATAACATCAAGAAACAATAACAAGATGCAGAGTGTAGCAGATGTCCCTTTCATCACCCAAATACACTGAATGTATAGAATAGCACTATATGATTTGTGTGTATGATGCAAATGATTTACCATAGTTATTGATTGGTATTAATTGTTTAATTAATTAACCAGCACGTAAGACCAGTACAATAAGGATAATTCATAATATAGAGTTAGGGGACAAGTTAGAGGGCTTGAGAGTCGTCAACCGCAAGTTGTCAAGATTTCATTGGCCAATACGAAATTACTGGTTAATTCAACGTCGATCGTCTGCTGGTGACGTGGCAGAGGGGAGTCGGTTATTCGCCGCTGATGGCGATAGTTGGTCGTGGTGAAGCTACGACGTTTGACTCAGGAAGAGGCAAACATTGGTGATAGAAATCGTCAAATGTTCACGTTAGTCGTGTAGAACAGAGTTCATACTACGATACGGTGAACTTGGGATCAAAATCGGTCGACATTTAACAAAGTTAATATCGAACGATTAAAACTGAAGTTTGCGAGCGAAGATGCGAACATAGCGTCTTCAAGCTGCAGTTCGATAAGTGTATAACTACGAGCTGGTGATACGAACAATTGAACTTCAGATCGACAAGTAGTTTCGAAATAAAGAGACTAAAAATACTTGATCGAACGTTGGCTTTCTGGGAACCTCCAGAAAGAATTCTACGTGTAAAGATCAGACCGGCACATACCTGTGTTGTTCTGAGTACGGACGAGGAAATCGGGAGATAACTCTTCAAATAAAACTTCGATAAATGGGCGAAGGACATCGTTGGTGAACTCGTCATACGAATGCCAAGAAGGAACTCCAATGGTGCACTACCACGGGAGGGTAATTTAATATGCTTATATTTGGCCTAGATATATAGAATATTTAAGATGGATACGTGCTGGTCTTAGGTAAGATAGGTTTAGTCTAGACTAGAGGATTGTTTAGGCGTGATCTATTATTGAACTGTGAAATAACTTGAATTGATTATATCGTTATAATACATATAATGACAAGCACAGGTCTTGTAATTGACTCTACAAATGAATGATGTATGTTGTGAATTGTTGATGGGGGCTCTGAGCAAATGAAAATATAAAAGCAACGAGGTATTAGATCCATACCAGTCCCTAAGAGATAACCAAACAAGGGGCCTATCTGCTAATAAGGTTATTGGCGATAGTAACGTTACACAGAGCTAATTATCATTCAGTTGTAAAAAGTACTTGAGTGTAATATTACAGAGTAGAAAAAAGCAAATTATATTGATTTAACATGAATTAGTATTAACTTGGTTTTCGCCAAGGTTGTCCTTGGACTGCTTCCATATGTATTCTCTATACTACCGGCCTATTCCCTTACTCTCTCACAAACAGAGTTTCATTGGACATTTGAATGCAGATGATGTTCAGAAGTTTGTTTCAGTCCAGTCCTCCTTTTCAGCAGACTGCTCCTGCTAGATCAACTTAAACCTTGTCAAATTCCAATCAATAAGGTTATTCTAAGGGATTTCTGGCTGATATCATCCCATAGGTAGAGAATCAATCGTAACAGAAAGAAGTTACCAGCTACTAATTCATGTTTCGGAATATCAGGAAGATGCAAATCCTCTTTGGCAGCGACTGATGGAACTTCAGGCAAAGATTCCTGCACACAGCAAATGCCAAAGTGTTCAATTTATAGAAACTAGACCAGTAAAACTGGATATTGATACCAAAATTTTCAGTCACAACTGAAAAACTGTTACTGTTAATGAAATCACACAAAAGACGCTGAAACTGTCTTTAAACCATGCCTGTCAAGTACATTTACACCTTTAACATAATGCAAAGTCTCATTGAAAACACAGTAGGTTGGGGCACTTAACTTGCAATGTGGAAAGTGTGGATTCGAGCCTCAGGTTACTACTTTAAATCTAAGTAACTTAGGACTTAGAGCAAGTCTTTCACTCACAATTGCTTTGCACCTCACTATTATGTGAAAAATATTCTGTTAGAAACTCAACGTTTTGCTTTATTATAATTATTATGCATTTATTAAGTGCTCCTATCAAATGACCAAGCATAAACTGATGGGCTCAACTGTGAGCAAAGGACTTGCTCAAGGGGACCTTGAACCCATACACACAGTAGCTGGCAAAGGGGAGACTGGAATCCATACTCTCCATGTTACAAGATGAGCGCTCTGACCAAGCGGCATAGTGCCCCACAATTGGCCACCATGTCCCACAATTGGCCACCACTCCCACAATTGGCCACTATGTCCCACAATTGGCCACTATGTCCCACAATTGGCCACCATGTCCCACAATTGGCCACCATGTCCCACAATCGGCCAGCAGTGTCCCACAATCAATTACCATGCCCCACAATAGGCTACCAACATGGTTGCCGATGGTGGGACTGTTGTCCCCCTTTGCTGGGGTTGTTACTTTAAGAATTCAAGTAACAGCATCAGCTAACCCGAAATGTAGTTAAGGCCTTTAGCCAAATAATATTCAAAATGGGAGGTCATTTAGACCAGTTAAGCCCAATTATAACAGGAGAATCCATGTCACTTCTCATTGCCAAGGTATTAGGGTAACTAGGACAAATCATCTGGTTTACCAATGTTCGGTCTTGTTTGGTAGAATTCTAAATTCTTCTAAACTTGACTTCCTCTCCAAGGTGCCTCTGAGTTGTTCTCTTGAAGAGGCACTATATAAATCTATATAATGAATGAATGAACGCCAAGCACTCCACAAATTTGATAGGTTACACCTGCTCAGTTGAGTGGCTTGCTTGTTTACTGTACTGAATGCAAGTGCAGTATGGGCATATTTGAATCCAACATGTAATTTTCTAATCAGATCAGGCAATGTGTTAATCAGCGCAAGTTAACATACAGTTGACATTCTGTATCATTAAGCAGATCATTTTGTTTAAATGTAGAATTTTCTCAATAATTTCTTTCACGTTGGAGTTAACTGTTTCTGAGTTTGTGTGTCGACAACATATTTTCTTTCTGCTGGGATTTGTACAGTTTGAATGGTATTTGTAGATATGTATTAGCACACTTAATACACTGCACTTTAAGTAGCTCACAAAAGCGCTGCACACAATGCTATCTAAACGATGCTGGAGCAAACTAATGACTGGCTTCCCTCATTGGTCTTGCGTTCCCTAAGGGCATTTCTGTTTCCCTGGGGCTTCTGTACTGAATAGTTATTCTGTGAGAGATGCTTTATAAATTTCTAGACACATTACAATACAATACAGTAACTTTCAATTCAAATGACTTATCTTTAGATAAGGCATTTGAATTGGAAGTTAGGAGCTTTGTCAGACATAGCAGCTTTGAGGAGATTTGCTTTGACAGGAATACAGCATAAAAACTGGAAAACAGGTCCATGGCAGTGTCAGCTCCATGGCAGTATCAGGTCCATGGCAGTGTCAGCTCCATGGCAGTGTCAAATGAATTAAACAGCAGTTATAAAGTGACTTAGAATGCTTCTGTGACCAAAACAGAAGGCTCAAATAATATTTGTGTTTTTTCTGTTGTTAAGAATAAATGGAAATGAAAAGAAACCTTGATCAGTTCGTCTAATTCTTTCAACACATCATCTTCATCTTCTGCTGTCAAACCACCTGCCAGAATTTCATCAATTTCCTGAAAAATAATATTAATAAATTACGAGTCTTCAAACAAGGAGAAAGAATAGAATAAGATCATCATACTATAAATAACTGCCCAAATTCATATTAATTTTATAGTTGGCCATTTGGTTTATCCTTACTTGAGGTCTCAAAAGTCCTCCAATCAGCCAAGGATAAATCTGACAAAACTTCAGCTATATATTCATGCCCATAAATATTCCTTCCAGGCTATTAGCCAGCCACCCGTCCACCGTCCTTTGGACGGGTAAAAATTATTTTGGACAGGGATAAATTGCAAGTGATTCTCATCCAGCACCATCCAGTTTCATCTCTAGAGCCACTGCGAGCGTGCAGTTGACAGTTCTGTAAGGAGCAGAGGTTGATATTAGGCTCTGTAAACAGCAAAGGGTAACTGCAGTCGGACTCGTATAGCGGCAGGACTTCGGGCGGTCGCAATTTCATATGCTCACAGTGTCGGGCGGTCACGACTTCGATTGCTTTTGGATGGGCAACTCTGTATTTCTGGCTAAGGCATGATTCCTTCTCTTGTCGTATTGTCCATAACTGGAACTCCTCCCTCCATCAGATTCTCTGGTTGAAGTTATGTCACTAATTGCATTCACAACATGAATTCGTGGGCTCTAGTTTGACAGATATCTGCTTAAAGCACTGACAGCTAACAACTGTCTGTGTAATTTTGTAGTTTACTTCCCAGTTTTTGTCATATAATGTGCAGTTAGGTAAGGAAAAATAGGTCTGTTAACAGCACAGTCACGGTGGTTTTGGTTCCAAACAAAACCGCATGTTAATGTTCTGCACTGTATTTTGCTCGACAATTCTTGTATGTTGAGATAATTTCTGTGCCAAAGTTTTCCTCTGGTAAAGCTTGGAGTTTTGTCTTGCATCCAGGGGCCACTTTGCATCTTTAATTATTTGCTACTTAACAAACCGTCACTAACAGCATCAACAAAAGAGTCCTTTTTCAGCAGATACATAAGACAACAGAAGACATCTCTTATATATGATGCAGATCTAAACTCCAATTTCTAGGTTACGATTCTCTATCCTTGAAACCTAGGAACAAGTGATACCCCAATCTTCAACATTAAGTAGCTTAAAAAATTAAAGGTCTATGGCCTCAAGTTTGAAATGCTGAACCAGCAATTAAAATACTGAACAATTTAATACATTTAGGATAATTTTAAGACATATTTAACAGGCAATTTAATTTAAAGGCAAACAACACACAGACAAACTTCTGGCAGCAGTTGGACAATGTGTTGGACTACAGGCAGCACATTCTGCAGCCCAAGTTTGAGTTCTAAATGAGGTAGGGGTTCTGTACAGTTATGGAGCATTTGAAATAATCTTCCACTGAAAATCCAAATTTAGCCATCAGAAACAGATGAAAACATGTTTAGCCTACACTAAGTCAGTCCATTTACAATCGAGAGGCAGTCATATTTTGGTACCTTTGAGAGCATTTGAAATGATACATATACATACACAGAATCTATACGTTTGATACATACACAGATCTATACGTTCTCAATGCCATACGCATATACATACATATTCCAGACTAGATCTATTTCACGTAAGTTAGCTTTAACATATTAACAACAAGCTACATTGGTTTCCCAGTCACTTTTAGTACATTCTCATCATAAAGTGTTAAATCAAGTTTTAACATAAGTTTCAAATATTTATTCTCAAAGCCAAGAAAACAATCTTCAGAGAAACTGGTTAAGAAAGTCCAGCAACCGAACAAGAGAGAAACTTTGAAGATAAAGCAAAGGCTTGAAGAATTGAAACATTGAGGAAACAGACCTGTTGGTAACTGATGGCTTCCTGTGTGTCCTGCATAATCTTTTCAGCATCATCAATTGACAACAGCTACAAAGTACACTTTCAATCGTTTACTTACGATTAAACTCTGTCGTTTATTTAAAACAATGTATTACAATTAAACAGAATATTCTAACCATCTGCATTCATCTACACTGCAGCCTCATTAACATCCAGATGTACCTTAATGAATGTATCTTAATTACTTCTTTGTCCAAGCATTACCAATATTACCAAAGGCAATGATGACCCTTATCAGACTGGCTATGTGTACAAGTGTACACAAGTATTGTATTGTATTGTATTGTATTGTATTGTATCTAAACATTTATAAAGCGCCTCTCACAGTATTCGCTAATCAGAGGCGCTCCCAGTGCGAAAGACCCAGTGAATAGAAAGAGGTTTTAAGACAGCGGAACGAGGCACTTGGGCCACCAGCTAATAAAGAGGCACGTGTCAATGGAGGAAGTTGATTCCATAGAGCAGGACCAATGCAAGAAAAGGCTCGAGTTTTGGCCATAGAGGTCCTGGCTCGTGGTACAAGAAGATCATGTCGATTAAGCGATCGCAATGGACGGAGGGAAGTAGCTGAAATTGGCAGACGAACAATGTCACAGAGGTACTTGGGTGCTAAGCCTGTACAGGACCGAAGGACTAAAGTGGAACCTTCAGCTGAATCCGAGCAGTAAGGGGAAGCCAATGAAGATGATCGAACATGAAAGAGGAAATATGAGACCAGCGAGACCAGTGTTCCAGAGATCGAGTCCTGTGGAACACCTTATGGACCAATTCCCATGCCAATCCAATTTTCAACATCAAGCGATCCAAAAATCTGTTATGCAACACTTGGCCAGGTTGACAATGTCATAGTCCACTGAGAGTCAACTGTTGCACTGATGTCATGAAGTGTCACCAGCATCACCTGTCCAGAATTGATGCCTTCGCAAAGTTGCTAATATACTGCAACACAATATTATGTACGCAATGAACGGGAGGGGGTGATTGGATTTAGGCGATTTAGCATACGGGTGCGCATGGCGAGGGGGTCTAAAAAAATGTGTACGCATTGCAAAATAAATTTCTAATTATGACATCTACTGACTATATTCCTGCTTTATCAATTTTATGTAGTATTAAAACTTTGTAAAATGTAAGTGTGTGTTGTTAGTATTTTATATCTTCATAACAGTTAAAAAATTTTAGCTAGCAAATATGATGTTTAACAAAAATAAATAGTAGCCTACGGTAAAATAAATGTCTTATAGATGACTTTAGCTAATTAACTTTTGTAAAAGGGGGCTAGAGAAGCTTAGCTGTACGTATGCATGGGGATCCACAAAATGTATGAGGTGCAACAGGGGGTAGGGGTACGAAAATATGATTTTTTTGCATACATAATATATGGATGGCCCCCTAATGTCTCAGTTGAATGGCCTTTTTGTGAAGCCAATGTTAAGTTTTGGCACAAGGTTGCACGATTCCACAATATTTAACTTTTTGCTTGCCAGACAGGTTATGCCCATTCTGATATTAACCAGATCTTTCAGGTTTTGATTCTTTTATATATGTATAAAATTGTATATGTACGTAAGTGAGTCGTATCTGGACACTTAATATACCACCTTTTATGTACCTTACACTGGCACTGCTTGCACCAGTAGAAATGATATTAAAGTCATTAAGAACAAAAAGTAAATCAATAGGCAAACAGTGCTCAGAAAACTAGAACACAGTCACCGCTGGTGAGCTCCTTCATACATGTAGAGTCAAACTGATGAATTCCCATCCAGAGCTGACAGAACATATGAAGTTCAGAGTTCCAGACAAAGTAGTGCTAAAGAAGATGAGCGATGACAGGCAACAAGGCATGCAACACACGAACCTCAACACCAAGCAATGCCTTGCAGGAAATGCGGCAGTACAAGTTATCTTATAATCCAGAAGAAACGACACTGCCTAAGTTTAACACTTCATTCAACATTAATTTCAATATAGCATAAATGGCTGTTCTTTTAAACTAATGGCTTAAAACGGGCTTAAACTAGTTTACTTGGGTCGCAAACATGCAGAAAGGAACGAGCTTAACGGGTTCAAATGAGCCAGAAATATAACGAAGTGATGAACTGAACAGCAGCCTAAATGGTCATTTGCGATTTGATTTGATATAGCGTCACCTTAGGATGGGCAATAATCTAGTTTAAGAAGAAAGGTCAATTAGTCATTTCTCACTGCATATGAAGTGAGTTTATCAAGATTTTATAAGCCTAATTTGACTGTCTGTTTGCTAAAAATGCACCATTTAAGATTAAGTTTTGCAAATACTTTCTGGGGACAAACTCACCGAGCCCTCTCTCAGACTCCTATCCCATTTTGATCAGGCGTCTTCGGCACCCCGGCCTGCCACTTGCTGGAAAATATTGCCACTGGCCCACCATTAAAAAAGGTTTGACACCCAGCTCTAATTAGAACAGTCTGGGCCTGGGAGTTTACCATCTCTCTTGGGAAATAAAGGCACTCCAATGAGCTCTTGGGTGTAAAGATCAGCCAAGATATTATGACTGGTTGCAAGTCCTGTGCTTTTGCAAGATCCTTACTATATGCCATATAAAATTTCTTTAAGCATTACATCTGGAATATTTCTACAATTACTGAATATAATTTATTCATGATATTGTTGGTTACAATCTGTTTAATAGTGTATCTGTTGTATCCAAACCTGGTGTAATTTATGTAAAGCTTCATTTCCAGACTTCAGTCCTTGAACAACTTGAATCTCAATCTGAGCGAATTCAATGTCGTGTACCTGAAACACAAATAACACAACAATAAGACGAAAATCAAACCATGGTTCAATCTTTACTGTATGTAAGTGTATAAAGTGTAGAAATTGGTCCAGAAAACAAAGTTCAACTTGTGGGCTAGAGACAGGAATTCCAGCCAAGAGGGAGAAGCCCTTGTGCTTTACCGTGATGGACTCCCTATACAGCATGACTGCTCTTTGTAATAAAATCTAAATCCATTACAAATATTTAGAGGTCAAATGTTAGAAACTCACTTCACTAATGGATGTGTTTTAATATATTTAAAATTTATTTTGAAACAGTTAGGAAACATATTGAACCAAATTAATAAAACTGCATAATACTACATCAATGTTACAGTAAGGCAATTCATTACACAATACAGCTTCAGTCTTAAATTGTATAATGCATTTGTCTCTTCATTTCAGTTATCTTCTCATATTTAACTGTTTTCTTTCTCTGTCCAGTACTTACTACACCTCACCTGGCTTCTGGAATAAAGCAGCAGTCACTACTATTAACTGAATGTTAAATGAAAGTGAACTGAAACTGAAATGCTTCTGACTTGTTTCACATCTGACTTCCTGGGAACATCTTTCTGGAACAATCTCCCAATGAAAATCAAAACTGAAGCTCAACAAAATATATTCTGTCTAAGATCTTTTAAGATCTGTTAGATAGTCAAATTCTATCAGTTTCAAAAAGTTCTTGATAGTGCTATAGAAATATCCCAAGACTTAGGTAACATAGCTCTCTTATTACTCTGAATGATTCATTAATTGGTCAACTGATTAATGATCCCTACAGTGATTCCCTGATAGGCTGCACATGAGAAGCTAACAACTGACTCACCATCCGCTCGATGTTCTCCAGCTGTCCATCTGTCTTCTCCAACAGAGACTCCTGAAATTTTTTCTTCCTAAGGATCAGCTTTGCTCGACTAATGAAGAACAGAATTTATACACAGTGTTGAGTAAAAAGCAACAGCAATCCACAGGAAGTAAAACAAATCTCTTAAACATAGCAAGTAGCATGCAAGCTAAATACAATACAAAACAACTGCACTTGATATTGCTTTTCTTCTGAAGAGTGCACACAAGCAAATGACAGAACATTGATGGCTTTGTGCATGAAAAACTTGCCTAAAGTCCCTACACAGTAACCACCTTCTCAGTGGAGGCTCAAACCCATACTCCATATGTTAGAGGCCAAATGCTCCAACCCACTGGCTACCATGTTTCACATCTCAGGATTTACGTAGACAAACTTAAATATTCCGTTTAAAACTCAAGATTCCGCTCTTATTATTATAGTGCATTTATTAAGTGCTACCAATGACCAAACATCAATGATGGTGCTGAGCAATTGTGAGCGAAGTACTTGCTCAAGGCCCCTACACAGTAACTGTCTAAAGGGAAGAAAGAACCCATACTATCCATGTTACAAGGCGAACACACTGACCAATCACCTACTGTGCCCCACAATCAGCTACAGTGTCCCACAATTGGCCACCGTGACGACAATCCCAAGCTATCATAATTTAAAGTCCATTTAATTTATTTTACACATTTGTTTCAAATATTTATTACAAGTTTGGTCATTAAATATGAAACTGATGCATGCACTAATGAATGAAAATTCACAAGAGACCGAGGTGTGCTGGGCATATGCCTGACGTGGGTTTATTACCGTTTGATCCACTAACATAAATGAAATCCTGTAAATGATAGTTAGGAGTCCCGCTACATTATATGCATTTCTTCCATCACAGTGAAGGAGAGTTTGAAGGTTCATTTACTTTTAATCCACTTAACACAAGGACATTACCCGGTAAATCAGGGCTTCCTAGATCTGAGTGCTAATTATGGTAAAATGTTAAACATCTGCTGTTACTTTAAACAAGTGAACCAGAACAATGTAAAATCAATTAATTTTTCTCTGCTGAACGCAGTTTTGCCTTTTCCATCTTATCTTCTCTCATTCAGACACCTACATCGAATTGTTCTTAAGCTCATTTCAGCAGCCAAATCCATATGTCTGTTTTGTGTCAAGTGTTCTTCTCAGAGGATATATTATGGCATATATAGTAAACAAGATCTTACAATGAATGCAACTTACTCCCATCTCTTCATCAGACTGTTCTCTCGCTGACAGGTCCCAAAGCTTCTTCTGAGACATGATCTTCATTCTTTTTCACTATCCTTTCTCCAGTGGCTTATCATACTCTAAATCTCTTCCACTGGCATGCTCCATCAACAATAGCAACAAAAACAGCTTCCTTCCCAACCAGTTCTGGGGGGTGTCCATAGAGTAGTGGTAACATCACTGGCGTGAAGAGCAAGAGGTAGCGGGATTGCTTCCTGCAACCCTCCCAAATTTAGGTCCACTCAGCCTTTCATTTGCGAGATGGCGCGTTGTTAAAACGAGATGTAGGACGTGATGGGCGCCTTGCATGGCTGCCATGTACAGTTAAATTCGACTCCTGTAATAACTTGTGATCATCCGTTCATACTGATTTGTAATCATACTGCGTTATTGTCAGTTTGAAGATATTAAACGAAGATTATTATTATTATTATTATTATTATTATTATTATTATTGTAGTTTACCCTATCTCTTTCCTGATGGTCTATCAAACTATCACCCCATCTCCAATCTCGATTTCATTTCCAAAATTTAGATAAACATATTTGTGCATTGCTAGAACTGTCAACTCTTATCCTACAACCTGTACCTCTCTGTCCAAACTGCTTATGTATTAATACCATTCTATTAAAAGTGCAGAGAATCCCATTCACAAACAAACAAACAACTCAGTATAGAAAAACCATAACTGCTGTCATTCTCCTCGGCCTATACACCACTGATTATGATCAATCAATATACTAATTTACTGTCTTGAACATGATAGCCTTTCTGGTCCCACCCTCAGCTGGTTCACATTTTACTTGGCCCTTGCACTCAATCAACTCGTGCCACCTGCCTTGGACAGCTACGTTTCAAAGGTTCTGCACTGGGTATGCGGCGTATGCCCGCTTTAATGCAACGCACCACAATTCTATTTATGTGGTAGTTCCATTTCTAAGTCCATTCTCCAACTTCTTGCTCCTTTTTGTAGTGACATTCAGTGTAAAATTTCTTCTGAATCATTGAGTCTGCAAAATTTAATTGGGTCATATATGTTCTGTTAGATGGATTGACCTGCTGCTGATACTACAAATTCATGCAATCATGCAGCTTGTGCACAATGTTTTATTCCAACCTGTCATTTTCTGACCATGTTATGGCCATGTATGTGCAAATCAGTTCAATTGTACATACAAGATGTTAGCAGAATTAGATATCACAGGCCTCAAACTGCATCAGCTTCACCTGCAAATACCCCGGTCTCAGCTGATTCGACAACTGTATTCACTTCTCAGCAGTATCATTACCAGAGATTAGCAGAAGCTGCTGAAAGTTTAGAATTCTGTGGCCAAAGAACAACAACCTTATAACACACATATTGCATTCATTGCAGTGGCTGTCCATCAAGCAGAGAATCCAGTTTATCCCTGTCTTGTAGTTTGCAACATAATATTACTTTAAAAAGTGCCCACCTAACACTGCTCCATGATTAAACTGTCATGCCAACAAATACTACTCTCATTCAACATACACTTTGACTCCTGTTGTGCCATACACCAGCATTATGATGGATTCCTGGGCATTCTCGATTGAAATTACATCCCTGTAGAATGTGTTATGTCAGCTCTTTAATGTCATCTGCTTCAACTTGCTTACATGCCATAGTCCGAGTTCCATAAGTGAAGTCATCAACAAATCTTGCAAGAGGATTGGTAGATTTGGGTCAAGTCATGCAGTCTTGGTAGAAAAGATAAAAGAAGTGCTATAAATTCTTAATAATTCATAATTCTCAACTGATCGAGGTGGCATTGCATTTTACGAACTCTAGTATGGAGTGGACCTTCCATCTCTTGCAGACATCAAACACTTTCTTTATCATACAGCACAGTTAATTCTATGCTGCAAACCATGGTTTCCATACTGTATACTGATAGTCCAGAAGCATTGACAGAGCTGTCAGCATTCGTAGAGTGATCTATGAGGTGATCAAACTCTCCAATTAAAACGTCCTCTTATCCTTTAAGGAATACTTTTAAGCACTAAATCCATTCACAGCAGTCCTTGGTTGTCTCGAACTGGCACTTCATTTCCTTGTACTCCAAGTCAAACTACGGAATAGATGGTTGCATATAATAATCATATTCTTTATTATTTCAAACCGACAAATGCAGTAAGATTACATTGAAACATGAAAGTACAATCAACATCTTAACTAAACACATGGTTTGGCAGCCATACAAGGCGCCGCCCTAGAGGGGGGTTACGGGAGTTGATCCGCGTACCTTATGCTCTCCTGGCCATGAGTGTCACCACTACTCTATATCCCCTCCCTAATATGACATGAACTGGAATTATAATTTAAAATCAAGAAGACTGGTTCAGTAAAGGAAAAGACTCAACAAATGACAAATTTAGACTCTTAAATTAGATTCATTCAAATTCTAGTTCTGCCAAAAGTAAGCATCATTAAGCTTTTTAAAATAAAATCTAACTCTTTTTTCCCATTAGCAAGAAGTTGCTTTGCTGTCAGTCGGTCCTTTTCAAGTTGCAATTCTATCTTCTTTTGATACATCTTCAGTTTATCTCTCTGTTGTTTAAGTTGCTACAATGAAAGCCAACTAACAATTAAATCTCATTTATATCTTCACAGTGCAGAAATACACACAAAACAATATTCCAATACAAAATGCTTACATGACACTCATCAGTACTATACATGCATTTTTAACGAACAGCAAACGGAGCATCAAGTCTAAATCTAATCTAGTCTAAGAACTTCTGTAGTGCCAATGTCATGACGCTCCAGACATCAGTCGATGGTTGCTACTAAACAAAATCGTTGCCCAAGCCAAAATCCGGAATGAGTCAAGTTGAAAGTCAATAAGGGAGTCCAAGATGACACCGAATCAGCCTACGAAGGAAAAGAATGTAGGAGAAGATGACTTTTAGTTGAGATCTGAAAGCCAAAGAGACTTTGCAGAATGACCTTTTGACGGAAGAGCATTTCAGAACTTAGGGCCAGCAACAGAAAAGACGTGCCCACCCAGAACCGCAATTGTCCATGGAAGTTCAGAATGAGATAGTCAGAAGACTGGGTTGAGAAGAGAGAAGTTTTGGAGTTAGCAAAAACTGAAGGTAATAAGGTTTTACTGAAATGCACAGTCTTGTATACATTTAGCCCAGTCTCCAAAGTTATTCACTTTTCAATGATATGTGCTCGTATTTTGGAGTTTTAGTGATCACCTTTAGTCAAGGTGTTTTGCACTCTTTGAAGCTTCATCAAGTTAGCTTTCAAAATGCCAGTAAGAAGCGAGTTGCAGTAGTCGAGAGGGCTAGAGACCAGGGCGTTAGCCAAACAAATCATGACAGAAAAGGCAATGTGGTGTCTAATCCTGCAGATATCACGGAAGCGGTAGTGAGCAAATCTGTATATAGAGTTAATGTGTTCAATGTTCATTAAGACAGGTTAGAATCAAACACATTGCCCACATTGTGGGCTGAACATCAGCATTGTATGACAGAAGTGGGCAGGCAAATAGAAATCAAAGAATTAAATTTCCTTAGTTGCTGTAGAGTCCCAAAAAGAAGAACTCAGTTTTTGATGGATTTAAGAGCAACCAGTTGGCCAAATCCAACAAAATTCATTACCGAAATGGGGATTACAATGAACAGAATTTATTAATTAGAAAGTATGGTACTGGATGACAAGTTCCAAACTTCTAATTAATGCCAATTGCTACAACTTTACTATGACATCTACAAAGACTTGATATCACAGGATGGCATAGTAGTGCAGCCTAGTGCCAATGACCAAATGGCTTATGCACAGAAATGGGGTTTTACCTCTGTAATTCTATATATACCTACACCAACTGACTTTCAATTTGATGTGAATAATCACGATTTCGAAATCGCCACTGTATAAATGTTCTGACATTGATTGGATTACTGGTGGAACCTTAGTACACCCAACATCTACACTGTTTGCTTCTTATTTCAGATCTTATTCTTAATGACTGGACTGATGTTTAGCATGGAATATATCTTTTTTAATATAATATATAAAACTTATTTAGAAGATGTCATTGGCTCTGACAGGCGTCTCTTGTCACAGTAATGTGGCACAAAACTACCGACTGGGTATCACACCACACTGAAATCAGTCAGATATGGTCAGTGTACAGTAACTTCTATTGACAGCATTTTAAACTGAACAAAAGCTTCTAGTTAAAGCACAAAATTAAGGAAAATATTAGCAAAAACTAAGAAAAAATGTTCCTTTTCTTGATGCTTCTTGAATAATTTTCACTCAGTTACTTTAGACCTTGCAAAGATGCATGGACAAATAAATATCATTGCAAAGTTCCACTAAAATTTGAGTTTTGTTTGAAAAATTTCTTTAAAAATTTGACATAAAATCTTAAATATCCATACAAGATATTTTATTTCTAGAAGCTATCCATAACTTTGAACAACTGAAGCATGATCACAGCATTTGCAGATTTTATGTTAGATTATATAGAATTTATTCTATAGGTCATTCTGTATTTAGAATATGTTATATTCTGATACATAGCACTGGACAGGAAGATAAAATTCAATATTTAAGACAGTCTTGTTGTCCTCGAGACCAAGGTCTTGGTCTCGAGTGCACTCGAGTTCGTTTTTAAAAGTCTTGGTCTTGGTCTTGAGACCAAAAGTCTTGGTCTTGGTCTTGAGGTTCAAGGTCTTGGTCTTGGTCTTGAGGTTCAAAGTCTTGGTCTTGGTCTCGCAAGACCAAGACCAAGACCGGCTGTCGATATGAACAGTCATTTAACAGAACTCAAGAAGTTGCAGGTACGCTGAATGTTTTTTTCGATAAGAGACAGAACAAGACTTCGCTTCAACACAGTTTCTACAAATTCAAGAAATTAACGTGAGACCAAGATGTGACCAAGACAATAGGTTCCCAAGACCGAGAACCAGACCGAGACATTAAAAAACCTATCTCAAGATGTCTCGAGATTGAGACCAAGTCTCTAGACCATAAAACTCTGCTGTAAAATTTCCAACAACCAACATATGTTAAATTTTTAATCTGCTGACTCACCAAGGTTGTTAAACGGAAATTTAGGGTTGTTAAATGGAAATCGAAATTCCGATTATCGTTTTCTATTATCGGTTTCTTTTATTTACAAATGATAATCGAATTAACCAAAAAAATTAAACTGTTTAATTTGTTGGCAAACTTGTGCTATCGCGGTCCCAAGGTTACTATGTATAACCAGAGGTCTCACTGTAACATAGCGTCATTGATGCACAAGTAAACCTTTCCATTTGACTAGGCTTATTAGCGTCAATGTAATACATAGCCCCTGAATGTGGGTATGTAGGAAGCATCTCATTAATATTAGGGGCCCCGACAACTTGCCGTGTGTTTGTTAAGGAATACATTTGTTGTTGACATCAATACCACTAATAGCTTAGTCGACCGGTCGTTTAATAGGCATCATAGCTAGAGTAAAAGTTAATAGCATGACATTTAACTCTCTAAATAGAAAATAAACAATTCCGTGTTGACACTGCGTCGTTTGTACATACATTACGGTACGTAATGCATTAAGTAACTTGCATTATATAATAATTTATAATATATTTCTATGAAGGCCAAAAAACGATTATCGGTTTAAAATCAGATTTCTAAAATCGATAATCGGTTTGCCAAAAAGAAACCGATATTAACAACCCTACCAAGGTTAACTCAGGTTTTTATTGTAAATAACTTACAAAACAGTTTAAACATGGCAACATCTGTTTTACATTTAGTTCAATTTTACCAGAACTGCCTTGTCCTGCTCTGTTACACGAGACTTAGGTTTCTTGCTGAACAATCCACCCATTTTCCAACAGATGTATATCGATATTGGTTGTCAACTGGACTTCCAGGTAAGAAGAACTAACAGACAAAAATAATGTAAACAACTAATGTTAAAGTGTTAATGTCTTGCATGCATCACATGATCTGGTTGGTTTTAATTATGCACTGAATCAGCATTTCCTGAATACTGCAGAGGTCATGTAACCAACTGTAATATTAACAACGGGACCTGTAAAGTCCTTCTCAAAGGAGCTACTTTCTTCTTCTTCTTCTTCTTCTTCTTCTTCTTCTTCTTCTTCTTCTTCTTCTTCTTCTTCTTCTTCTTCTTCTTCTCTCTTCTGTCAAGTGTGTGCTGACGATGAGGTTTTTACAAGATGGCTCATTTCTTTCTGTCTCTGGGAAGCTATTATCCAGGGCCATTCTATTATTATTAAAGTAGTTTTATATAGAACCCCTTCAAGATTGCCTACTCAGGAGCACTCCCAGCCCAACCACGGTCAAATAACGCAGTTTTGAGGACAGTAAGAAACAGGGTGAAATGACCAATCGGTAATTGACGGAGCTTGGTAGGGAGTCCATTCCAGGTCATGGGGGCAGCCACAGAGAAGGCACGGCGCTGCCGTATGGTTGTCCGCGCGCGGGGAACAATAAGTTCAGCTTGCGCAGCTGAGCGGAGAGAGCAACGGCGCTGCGAGCATGAGGTGGGACAGCAGAGCTCCCGCAGGTATGGAGGGGCCAAACCTTCAAAGCACCGCCGGACCAAGGCAGAGATTCGGTAAGTGATGCGCTGTGGGTAGGGGAGCCAGTGGAGGACATCCCTCATATACGCAGACACTCTTTGTGCACTCTCATGTCCATGTCTTGTTCTTTAAGATCTTTTTATCTCGTTTTTCCATCCATGTCTTCATTTGTCTTCCTCGACTCCGTGTTCCCTCCATGTGGCAATGTAATGCCCTTGCTGGTAATCTCTTATCATCTATTCTAGCTACATGCCCAAACCATGTCAGTCTTCTTTTTCTGATCTTGTCTACCAGTGTTTCTCTCTGTCCCAACTCGTTCCAGATTACCTCATTTTAAATTCTATCTCACCTGGTCCTCTCTGATAATTCTCTTAGCCAGCCCATTTCCGCCACTAGAATCCTCCTTTCGACCTCCTTCCGTAAGCACCAACACTCAGATCCACACTTCAGTACTGGGATAACAAAATATGTCCTATACACAGTTTTATTTTTGTTCTTGTTGATATGCTGCTTGTACTCCACATCCTACTCAATCTGCCGAACATCACCGAAGCCTGCGTTTTATGTTCTTTGTGCACTGGCCATCTTCCGCTATTAATTCTCCCAGGTAAACAAACTCTGTGACTTGCTCCAACTCCTCTCCAACCAGTCTCACTTTCAGCTCTTTATGTTGTTTTCCGATAGTCTTTTCATTGTCTTCGTTTTTTGCACATTTATTCTGGGTCCAAACCTTTCACTACTGTCCTGTATCCTGCCTGTCAGTTCCTGCAGTTGGTATGGCAACTCTGCAACCAAGTCAATATCATCAGCAATGCGCAGATTGTTAAGTATCAGACCATTTAGTGTCACTCCAGCTACTACAGGATCTACTGTAGTTCCACATGGATGAAAAATGGTGAAAGCCAAAAGTAGTGTTTGCAACACACAGTTATGCTCCCAGATTTGTACCCCCTGGGCTCACGATTATGCTTCCAGATTTGTACAACCTGGGCTCAAGCAACCAAACAGCTGGTTGGTGTCATCAGCATAGAGGTGATAGTCAATAGAGGATGAGGAAATTAGTCTGTTAAGTGAGAAGATATAAAGAATGGAAAGGAGGGACCCTGAACAGAGCCTTGAGGAACACCACAGGTACAAGTGCATGAATTATATGAGTATCCAACACCACTGAGAGCGAAAGAATGAGAGGAAAGGTATGATTTGATGCAATATAAGGCAGTACTAGTCTCCAGAGTCAGTTACTAAGGAATAACAGACTGACTTAATGAGTTCGCAACTGACCTAAAGACTTAGTCGACTGGTCATATACATTGAAACCAGCATATTTTCAACGCGATGTTTGCCTGTCTGAACAGATGCCATTTTCGATTAAACTGATTGCACGACGTCATGCAACGTAACAGACACCACTCAAACACACAGTAAGCAGGGCTGTAGTCGAGGGTATACGCGGGTATACAGCGTATACTTACCTCTAGAGAAATTTGACAGCATATACTCAGCGCTCGAGACGAGGGTATACGCGGGTATACAGCGTATACTTACCTCTGAGGATGAAATTTTGAGAAAAATAGAGGTTTTCCAAGGTTTTTAGGGCGAATGACTAAAAAAAAAAAAAAAAAAAAAGGTCATCAACTTTTTCAGAGACGAAATCGTAAAAAGTCTGAAAATTTTCAGAGAATTGGTGAAAAGTCTGAAATTTTTCCTAAAAAAAGGTCTTCAAATTTTTTTTCACGCCGCTGGTCACCGGTAGCGTATACTCACCTCAAATTTTACCACTACAGCCCTGACAGTAAGTAAAGTACTGGTGACCTGACATCGACTGATTGTTAGACCGTTAGTCTGTTGCACTGTGACCCTTATAAGCAAGTGTTCTTCTATCCTTCTGCTCATCAATATCTTCGTCAAATCCAAACTCGGAAACCACAATTAAAACAATAAAAAAAGTATAAAGTGAACAATGTCACTAGCAATTGATAGCTTAGCTACTGGTTTTGACTTGAGGGCTTCGCAGCGGCGGTTCCAGGAACTAGGCAGTGTCAAATATCCATATACAGAAAAGAGGCATTTGATAAGGATTTTGTGATCTATAACATCTAAGACAACAAAGATGTCTACAAGACAGAGCCAATAGAAAGATGAGGCCAGTACAAGTCGAGTGACATTTAGTGTAGGTAAATTGGTTGAGATTTAGGAAGTTCACAGAGGTGAGGTGAAAGAGTTAGATTGGAATGACAGATCTGAAACTGGACCATAGTTACAGTACTCGTGGATAAGCTGTTGCCCTGCACTTGGCTTTCGAGTGGCGCCTTAGAAGTTTAGAGTTTACGATTACGATTTCCTTATTTATGGATGGGTTTCAGAGTAGTAAGTGGTGTTCCTCAAAGTCTTGTGGATTTCCTATCTATAGTACGAGTGCAACCTGGACATAAGTGTCTTTTATCTCTAAAATTATTGAAAAGATGGTAGCTACTCAGCTTACTGTCCACCTTGATAAGAATGACCTTTTACCAACTTACCAGTCCGGCTTTCGAAAAGGTCACTCTACTGAGACCTTGTTGGTACGCCTCCTCTCGGACATTTATGGGGCCATTGATAAGTCACAGGTTACTCTATTGGCACTGTTCGATGTAAGCGCTGCATTCGATACAGTTGATCATACTATTCTTTTGACACGCCTCTCTACCTCCTATGGTCTCTCTGGAAATTTTCTTGACTGTCTTACGTCATACCTCCAGGATCGCTCTTGCATTGTGGCCTGTGGGTCAGTTAGGTCACCGTGGGTTCCTGCTCCAATTGGCTTGCCCCAGGGCTCTGTTTTGAGTCCCCTATTGTACATACTCTACACTGCTGACCTTGGTCCCTCTTAGCGGCCAGTGCAGTCTTAAGTCAGTCCTACGCGGATGACCAGATATATTGGGTCTTTGCCGGGTTTAACCGTAGACGGTTTGAGGACATCCAGGCCTCCAAATTCCCCACGACCCGGGTGATCTCTCGAACTGCAGCAGCAGCCGCCAATGGTGAGCACGTCTTATTGGTCGTATCCCCAGATTTGGCCAGGTTTCTCTTTATATGCGGGATGTTCTGCACTGGCTCCCTTTCCTGCTGCGGATCGTCTATAGGGTCTCTGCATTGGTTAGGCGATGTCTAGAGTGGCTTGCCTCCCCCCCATACCTGCGGGAGTTGTGTTGCCCTACCTCGGGGGTCTTGCGGCGATCTGCTCTTCGCTCGGCTGACCAGGCCGAGCCATTGGTCCCCGCACGCGGACAGCCATTATGCAACACCGTTCTTTTTCGGCCAATGGCCCGGCAAACCTGGAATGGCCTTCCTGTTGCACTCTGCCTGGTCCCTATGACTCACTCTACCTTGTTTCTTACAAACTTGAAAACTACTCTCTTTAGCTGTGGTTGGACTAGGGGCGCTCCTGAGTAGATCACTGAGTAGATGAAGGGGCGCTATATAAAAGCTCCTTAATAATAATAATAATAATAATAATAATAATAATAATAGTCGGGGACGAGGACGCTAACTCCTGAACATAACGCCTCTCTGAGGGCAGTTTCTTAGAGCCCGAGGGATCATTTCTACCTCGGGCGAAAAAATAATAATTACAAGAAGAAGAAGAAGAAGAACGAATGGAAACCATTGACGTCTCTCACTGCCTGGCAAGGCATACTCTGCCTTTTAGACATGTTGGAAGACACAACAAACCACCAGTTTCTTCCGATTTGAGAAGTGACCTCTTTCCCAAACATGAACCCGTATATACCCGCTCTTGTTCTATATCTCTATTACGCCTGCCCACGTTCGTAGCTGTAATGAAAGGCCCCAAATACCGTTATATTCGTTAAAATCTGGGACAGGTCCTAATAAATCTATAACAAAAACAGAAAGATGGAGAATTCATCATACACGAAACCACATTATTAACAAAAGAAAACCCAAAGCAACAACGGAACTAAATGAGCCTTAATCTGAGTAACTAAGTTTATCCAATTGTTGTTTATACCCTACCTTAAGTGTTATGTGTTATAAAATCTACTAAAATCCTCATGATAACAACCACGACCATAATCAGTGACGCTAGTGGACGGTTCGTCGAGATCGCTTTTATTATAGACTCCGCCCACTTGACACAATTATGTCTATTAATAGCATATGCAGTACGTGATCTTTGACATGACTGGTGGCCAATATCTTCAAATAGCTTAAGTAAGATTAAAGTCAGTTATGTGACTGATGGAAACATGATTACTATGTGAATACGAGCAGCGTAAGTACCCTTACTTATATACTTACTTACTTCATTCATATGGAGAATTTATATAGCGCCCCTTCAAGGCTATCTACTCAGAAGCACTCCCGACCCAACCCCGGCTGAAGAGTACAACCTTGAGATTTGAATAAAATGTGGCGGAATGGGTGCTTGGGACCAAGCGAAGCGCTACAGGGAGCCCATTCCAGATTGCAGGGCCAGCGATGGAAAAATCACGGCGCTGCCTAAGGGCGGTCCGTGAGCGGGGAACTAGAAGCTCAGCCTGCTTAGAAGAGCGCAGGGAACCACGGCGCTGGATGTTCAGGGTGGAGCGGCAATGCTCTCGCAAATACACAGAGGCCTCACCCACAAGGCAGCGCCACACTAGGGCAGAGACCCGATAGGCAATACGCTGCGGGATAGGAAGCCAATGCAAAACATCCCCCATGTACTCGGTGACATGGCCAAATCTCGGGATGCGACCAATAAGGCGTGCCGCTGCGCGCAGGACCCGGTCCAAGCACCCAATCCGAGCAGGTTAGAGAGCGAGAGACTACTCTAAGCTGGCGCAGCTGATAGTAACAGTTACGGCAAAGTAGGTTTATGTGTTGCGTAAAGGTCAGCTCTTGGTCCAGTATGACACCAAGGTCTCGGACCGAAGATGAGAAAGTGAGCAATGGAAACTCCAGGGCCACAGCCTCCAAGTCAATCTTGGCAAGCAGCTGCTGGCGTGTGCCGAACCAGATTAACCAGATTACTTACTTACTTACTTTACTCTGCGTTATGTGTGTCCGACTATATCCGAGCATCTCACATACCGTGAGATGCTCGGATGAATGGAAATAGTCAACAACAGTCTAGTTAATAATCGCCTTCCTCGCTACATGTAGGCCTACCTTTCATGGGCAAATGAATTTGTTCTTTTTCGCTGGGCTCGGAGTGCTTCTGATTGTTTTATTGAATCGAATCTAGGAACTTCTATAAACGCTACCGTCATAATTCTCAAGGCATCCATTCGATGGTAATATAATATCTTCGTTTAATATTTTCAAACTGACAATTAGGCCTACATAGTATGATTACAAATCAGTATGAACGGATGATCACAAGTTAGGCTATTAGGCCTACAGGTCGTTACTATTAAATTCCAGGATGAGTCCAGTCGAAAGTCCGAGAAGACAGAAACAGCCTACGGAGGAAATGTTTTGAAGGGAAAGATGACTTTTTAGCCTAGTTCAGATCTGAAAGCCAGAACAGACTTAGCAGAGCTAACTTTTGCCGGGAGATAGTTCAAAAGCCTATGCCCCATAGGCTTTGGAACTATCTCCCGGCAACAGAAAAGATGCGCCGTCCTGGATGTCTACTGAATGTCCGGAATGAGTAAGTCATCGAATCCATAGGCGTAATTTGGGGGGGGGGTACGAGGGGTATCCGAACCCCCACTTTTTGGACTGGGGTACCGTACCCCCACTTTTAAACAATGCCAATCAGTATTTTAATATTGTGCCTTCCTAGAGATCGCAATCTCCGCCATGCTTCACTTATTAACAATTAACTTTTTTTAGCACTATACTGTTTTCTGTAGCCTAATATGTATACCTTATTTTAAACTCTATTAAACTGTTTAGCCTCTTCATTAACTGTTATCTGATTTATTATCACTTGCAGTTATTGTCTTTGTAACACTGTGTAATCCCATCGCATCTGTGTCGACGGGGAATCTTTCAATAAACGAATATTTGATTTCATTCGTGTATGTAGACAATGAGGAGTATGTAACAAAAAGTACGAAAGTACTTAGATACACGTGCAGGTAAACCGAAAGCCAGACGAATTGAGTCACAGGCAGTCAGACAGGCAGACTTTCAGCCACACAGGTCACCCAACAGACTGACCGCCGTGACCGGCCCGCAGGCGCCACAAATTTGGGCCACGGCTGCACTCTTCTTGGAAAGATCTGACATTACCGTCACTCTCCGGCGTATGGTTGTCATCTTAGTCATATCGGAATGTGGAGGTGTAGGTCAAACCGTCAAAGCGCAAGCTTCTATATCCTTCATCAGTTACAACTCCGTATATGGACCCATACTCATATTATTGTCGGCCTTAATGTAACTCCTCACCCTCAACCCCCTGACTCTCCTCACAATTTCAGAATCAATAGCTGTCCTTGGTTAGACATATCGGAGCCAGCTAGCTGAAGAAAGCTCCCTCCGTTATATAATATAAGCAATTAAGACGTCGTTGATTTTGACTTACACACGTCGTGTTCCGATTTTGCTGATATGGAAAATGGATAAAACGAAAACGAGTAGATGACATTACAGACGATGAAATTGCCGTTAATAAAATTGTCATTATTGAGCTTTTCCTAATCTGACGACTCGTAGACTACACATTCAAGTAAGCCTACCTTTCCAGCGCGTACCCAAATCGGGTCCACGTGGGACTGCCATTTCTATACGAGACCCTAATGGTTTACTATCAAATGGGCGAAAATCAAAAGGGCGAAATAAAAAGGGCGCAATCAAAAGGGCGAAAATCAATAGAGCGAATGATCAATAAAGCGCATGTTCAAAGGGGCGAAAAGCAAAAGAGCGCATGTTTAAAAGGGCGAAAATCAAAAGGGCGCATGTTCAAAAGGGCGAATGTAAATAAAGAGCGTGTTTAAGAAGATAAGTGCGAAATCCAGAGACAGTGATGACAGACTTTGAACAAGCTGCTCTCCTTGCGTTCAGGACTGTCTTCCCAAACGTTCTTCAGCAAGGATGCCTCTTTCATCTCAGCCAGTGTATTTGGCGCCGCATGCAACACATCTCTGGTCTGCAGCAAAAATATTCAGCGGATGCAGACTTTGCTTTAGGAGTGCGGCACTTAGCTGCCTTGGCTTTTGTGCCAATCTCAGATGTCGCCACTGTTTTTGACGAACTTATGGAGTCAACATTTTTCACAGAGAAGTGTACCGAATTAAAGGATTTGACAAATTACTTTGAAGATACTTGGATCCGCAGGTCAGCTCGACGGGGCGGACGAGATGCACCCATTTCGCTATTCGGATCTGGAATGTGTACGCTCAAGTTCAAGAGGATATCCCCAAAACGAACAACTCAGTCGAGGGGTGGCATCGCGGGTTTTGTCAACTTCTTGGCGCCTATCATCCTACAATCTGGAAGTTCATTGAAGCCATAAAGAAAGAACAGAGCTCAAATGAACTGAAAATGGAACAATTTTTTTGTAGCTGGACAACATCTACCTGCAGGGAAGAAGAAACATAAAAATTGCGGTGAAAGGCTGAAAGGAATCGTTACTGAATACGGGACGTGTTCGAATATGGACTATTTAAGGGGCATTGCGCACAACCTTGAATTACGGTACAAGCTTAATGATCAAAACTGTAATAAGCCGATAGCAATTTAAACTATAAGCAACATCGACAGTCTTTATAATATAACACTGAATCGTACTTTTAAAGTCTTGTTTGGTGTAGACTAGTCTAGAAGATGTTTACATTTTCCATGTTTCGACAGTCTTTATAATATGACACTGAATCGTAGTTTTTAATTCGTGTTTATTATGGAATAGAAGATGTTTACATTTTCCATGTTTCATTCTCAATTTCTTTTCAATATTCTTCGTCTTTATTAGCGCTTATGCTTATAAACACGCTCTTTATTTACATTCGCCCTTTTAAACATGCGCCCTTTTGATTTTCGCCCTTTTGAACATGCGCCCTTTTGCTTTTCGCCCTTTTGAACATGCGCTTTATTGATCATTCGCTCTATTGATTTTCGCCCTTTTGATTACGCCCTTTTGATCTCGCCCTTTTGATTTTCACCCCTTTGATAGGATACCGACCCTAATGGAGCCCATAAAAAAATTAAAGAGAATACTGGCAGGGTAATATGTCCAAAATGGTCTCCATGCAAAAAGCGAAAGTGGAGAAGAAATTTGTACCCCTCCACTTCTCAGACCTAAGTTACTCCACTAATCAAATCGTTTGTTGCAGAAATTCCCTCAACACAAACGCGATAGGATTAACGCTATTTAAAGACGGAATCGGCAATTGTACTAACTCGGACCTCGATTTGGTAGCAAAGACTGGTAGGCCCCTACAGTTAATAAATGTTTATATAAAGAATGCGGGATATGAAGTTTTTAATTTTTTATCATTGTTTCCAGGCAATGTGAAGTTGTGAGTTCGCAGCCGGGGATTATGGGGGATTTTATGGTCAGCAGGGAAGTAGGGTCGCAGAATATGGCTAGGGTCAGCAACGGTTGCATTGGATAGGCGTTCTTCAGCCTGCTTGGCCAGTTTTGCAACATTTTGGATGGATGGGGACAGTAGGCCAGTTCGGCGCATTTTCCCAATTAGCTGCTCGATCCTATCCCTGTCTCCCACCCAGGTGTAGCCCCAGTAGGCCGGGTATGCGTACACCAATGTTCCCTCTATTAGCAGCGCGCGCGCGCGCGAACTAGCGCGCATAGCATTTCCTCCTAGCGCACAAATTTCGTTAGCACTAACTTTTATTTTCGATGTTAAATTTTGCCCATTGTTCCAGCTGATGACATATTTAGCCTGCGATGTTCAAAAGGTCTCGGCCTCTCTGCACTATAGCTTGTATAGGACGGACGCTTCAGGATACATGGTACAGACGGACACAGGTGTACGGATATGTGGAGTCTGTCTAAGTCACCCGATGTGTCAGAGTAATTGACCCACAGAAGAAGCGACACTCCGTGGTACATGAAGAGACGTTTATTCGGATACACAAAAGGCATGATTCGGAAGCTCACAACAGCTGCATACTCTTTAACGGTAGATCACTCATCTCTAGCCTATGACCGGAGGTGTCCGAAATAATAGGACTTGCCTTGTTCGTCTCTCTTTCGCTGCCTCATTCGCTCTCTCTGGTTTCTCTCTAGGGACCTATCGCAGTTTGTCTCTGTGTCTCTCTACAAAGCCATGTGGCATGTACACAGTAGGCCTACATACGACTGCAGATTTCTAGAAGATGAAATACTCGAATGGAAAGTGTTTGAGTTACGCATGTTGGCAGACACAGAAAGTTATGATTTTGGCCAAACCGTTGAAACCGAGATTGCTAGAGTAGCAGTGAAGTACTGTAACTTACTTGATAAAACTGACGACGAATACGAGAAACAGGTTCGCAAGCAGTATTGTGACTTTAAATACACTGCAATCGAAAACTTTAAGATAGGAATGTTCAATTGACCTGGAGCGTGTATATGCTCGTTAGCAATCTCACAAAGACAGACGCGAGAAAGTCTAAGCTTAATTTTTTGGCCTTTTTATAGCCTACCCTCCAGGGATCTTATAGCCTTGTATAGACATGCATTAATTGTTTATGAAAAACTTCAATCATGTATACGCTGGTAAATGCAATCGTCGAAAGTAGTATTTTGAATCGATTAATCTTATATAGGCCTAGTTGCTATAGGGTGAGTTCGGATAAAGTGAACCAATTTTCATATCGGGCCACTTTGCCGCTTTCAGGTGTGGCACGTCAAAGATCTAAATACACTATCTTATAGATCATTCATTGCTCTAAAAGGATATACAGTAAAACTGAAGTTATATTCAGGTTAAGTATGTAAAATAGCTTTTCAAAGTTGTGTTGTCAAACGGTTCACTTTACCTGACTTTTCAGATATAGTGAATCAGTGTTCTATGATAAAGTGAACCAGATTTTACCAGTATAAAAATATATTCCCTAAAGTGAACCAACATAAACATAGCCTAAAGACATAGATAAATCACAGTATTAGGTAAACAATTGCACTGGTTTTAATAATTCCAACCTAAATTGAACTACAAAATGCAATCTTAAGAAAACTTAGTTATGGTGTTCAACAAAAGTATTAATCAATCTACAAAGATGCAAGAACCCTTGCAGCACAGAACTAATAGTAAGTCTATTTCATTGCACAGAAGAATAACAACACTTGAAGCTATTGAACACTTCAAATGGACTCCTTTTTCTAAAACTAGTCCAAACCTAGTGCCGTGCAGTTAGCTTAATGAATAATACAAATGTGGCAATAATAGTAATCCTTGTCAGTTAGCACAATCCTCATGTGCTCAGTCTTAACACTTTCTACACTGAATCCATGATTCATCATAGTCCTCGCCACACACAAGACAGGAATACCTTTGCCTGCAGTGCTGGCGTTTTTCGAAGATGTTGCTTTGCAGTCTTGCCGTCGTTCTTTCGGGTCATGCTCAAGGAAGATTTAGTCTCATTTTATGTAGCATAGACCAAGTTCCTGATCAACTGAATGCTAGGTGCGGTCATCTCTTGAGCAGGCTCAGCTTTACTGGGAGAACAGGGGTGACTCACTGTTGATCTAGTATCAATGCCAGTGGATGAACTGAGCCTGGGAAGTGATGCACTCTCAACACCACTAGGTGAAACTGGATCAGACAGTGGCCGAGTCTCAACACTGCTGGCTATAGGTTTAGGCCATATACTTCTTCAAGTTGAACATTACGATTACTTAGACCAACACAAAGGATGGAATCTTGGTCTTTCCTTAATTTCTATGTCTTGTTCCATGATGGTGGGATCTACCCATGGTGGTGCAAATAAATCTCTAACTTAAACCTTAAAAACATAATGTGTAGTTCTTAGAAAATAAATTTTTTACTTGTATTCATAAAATTTTGTTTACAATGCAAGTTTTTTGTATTATAGCAATAACTGATATTAGGGGGCCTACATCTAGGCCTACTCATATGCCTATTTCATTTACCAGGCTCGCCAAAGCTATAGGAGCCTATCAGTAAAAGTGAACCACTGGTTCACTTTAGTTGAACTTGCATGGTTCACTTTACCAGCACGTACAGGTAAAGTGAACCATACGATAAATTTCTATTTATAGAGCGTGTATTCGTTCATTTCGACATTTCAAAAATGTTTTTCTATACCATAAAACCTACAAATTAATACTGAAAAAATTCGGCTGCATAGTGTAAGGCATTTACATGAAAAACTGACTTTTGTTACACCTCAGTTAAAAAGTAGGACACTTAAATTTTTGGAAGTTTCTTCGACATCCCACATCTCGTCGCCTCTCAAAACATGCAGCTGCTAGGTATTTTTCAAATAACCCGCTAAATGAGTAGCCAAATGGCAATAGTATGTAAAAATAGAGCACACGCGCACGTGATATTAACAGCTTGCTGTACATACGCTTCCTACCAGAATTGGTTCACTCAACCCGTTGGTTCACTTTATCCGAACTCACCCTATCGAGTGGCGTCATCGGATATTTGACCAGGCATGAGGGCACTCAAGTTGAAGAAGTTGTGCTTGTCAATTACATTTGTTCATGTAATCATCAATTTGAAATGTGTAGGCTATATGTAGGCCTGATTCCGTAATAATTCCATACAATTCTGTAACAATGTTGTCACATTCACATAAATGCTACTTACTTACTTGAACTTGACTTTAGCCTTTTTAGTTTTATATAATGCGATTTTTTTCTAGGCTTTTAGTGTGTTTTGTGGTGAAAATGGAGGAGCAAGCCTTTCTAAACGCCTTGCTACCCCAAATGCCCACCACGCCCACGCCACCTTCACGTGATAACCCCGCTAGGAACAGAGTGGCAGTGCAGAGGAGTGAGAGGACGACCGAGTCCTCGCCGGTATAATCAAGTCCCGCGAGATAAGGGGCCATCCATATATTACGTACGCAAAAATCTGGGAAAATTGGACCCCTCCCTCCCTGTACGCACGCGTACTTTTTTCCACCCCGCCCCCATCTGCGTACGTACGGTTGACGCACCCTTCCGTTCCAAGACCAGCTGCAGAATTTGTCAGTACCACAGGTCTAGGAAGCGACTGTCTGCACTTTAGGCCAGATTGAAGGATGAGTAATCCATGGACTCACTGCTGAGTTGGTGTGATAGTTTAATAATAGCCTTCAGAGGTAAGGTGGCATACAAGTGACACCTCTCCCACAGTCCTACTTCCTATGGTAGTGCAGGATAGCTGGAAAGACTGAACTCTAGCTCACTTGAAGGCCAATCAATTTGAAGGCCCCGTTTCATATGCGTACGTACATTATCAGTAGACCCCCCCCCCATTCGCAAGCATACGCAAGCACATGCATTTCGGTTACCCCTCCCCTCCATGCGTACATAATATATGGATGGCCCCTAAGGACTCTGAAAGAAGGACGATGGAGGACATCAACGCAGGAGATGGTGTCACAGTAAAACTTGTCGAGTAGGCATCTCGCTATTCGAAGTTAGAACCTACTCAAGGGCAGAGAACTTGAACAGATGTACAACCTTGCACGTGCAATATATTTAGTAGGCCTTAAAGATCACAAAATGTTACTGCTCACACGGCAGGCCAATGCGCGCACGGCGGCCAAAAATTAGAGAGAACATTGGCGTACACCAGGGAGGCAATGGTGTTGGCTCTATAGATATTTCCTGCAAGACGTTATATAGGTGGAAAACTGTGGAATCGGAGGACTCAGAGCACATGGAGTGAAGAAGAGGATGTCGATGGGATCTCATCTAGATGGTCCCCATTCTGAGGTCGGAGCGGAGGGTGACGCCTAGGACTCGCAGGAAATCGACGCAGATAGCCAGCCCCCGGATTAATTAGGGAGTGGGGGAACTACTTTCCCTCTGGTGGAAATAATTAATTTCGCGGGTTTTGTGGGGGTTGAGGCGAAGATTGACTAATGAGACCTGGTTGAGTAGGCAGCACTGTGGACTACAGAGTAGTCCCCGAGTCAGTCGCTAAGGATTACCGACTGACTTGATGAGTTAGCGACTGACTTAGCGACTTAAGTCGACTGGCCGTAGACGTAGACGTTGAAACCAAAGTATATTCAACGCTGCTTTTGCCTGCAAGAAGACTACAAACAGACGCCATTTTCGATTAAAGCGATTGCGTGACGTCATGCAAAGTTACAGACACCACTCGGGCAGTAAGTAAAGAACTGGTAACCTGACATTGACTGATTGTTAGATCTATAGTCTGTTGCACTGTGACTCGTACCTTATAAGCAAGTGTTGCTTCTGTTCTAATGTTCTTCGTCTAAATCGAAACTCGGAGGCCGCAATTAAAACAATAAGCAATATATTAACGTGAAAGAAGTCGCTTAGCAACTGGTTTCGACTCAAAGGCTTAGCGTCGGTGGCGGATGGCGGCTCCGCTGGGGACTACTACGGAGAGGTCTTCGGAATCAGGAAAGAAAAATACCGTTACATAAATGGTTAAATGAATTGATTGAATTAGCCACCTCATACAAGGCGTCGTAACTGTTCACAGTATGTGACTCAACATTGTTTCAATTATCCTACTCAAGAATACGAACACCTACCTGTTCGTCTTCCGCCCTTTGCCCTAACTCAGCGATTATTCAAACAAACCTGCACAAAATATAAATGCTTCCGAACTCCTTGACCAGGCCTATAACTAAACTCATAAAGTTGAATACATTGCTCCTATATCTGCAATCATTGCACTGGCTTCCTTCGCCTTCCTGTTGAGCAAAGAATCCATTTTACAAAGCCAGTCAACTTATCTTTGTCTTTTCTTGTCCCTCATGTTCACATATGGGTTTACATGTATAGGACTCGCTCAGTGAATGGTTAGCTTTTGTTTTGCCTCGAGCCAATATGATAGGCCTATTGCTCCGCAGCATTTTGCTCACTGCAGGCCAAAGACTCACCAGCTGTTTCTGTCCTGTCCACTGTGCTATCTATTTCTGAGATGTCGTTTGTGCTGTTTTGTCCTTCGTTGTCTGTCCTCTGTTCTCAGGAATCTCAGCTGATCCTGTGGTCGCCGTTCGTGGCTGCCGTATATACACTACAGTTAGATTCGACTCCTGTAAAGCTGTATCTGTTACTACTATATATCATGCAAGGCGCTGCTGAGCACCAGCTGAGTGGCGCCATAGCAAGTACAGTGCGATAATAATCAAACAATATAATTACCAACGTACGTCCTGTAACTTAAAGTTCCTAGATTAAATTAGGTTCAGTGTTTGGCACATCAGAAGCGACGTTCTGCTACGTTTGTGACTAACAGAATTTCTTTCGTAATTATCGGCAGGGACTTTCTACGATCTGGTCGGCATGATGCCATTGATCATGTGCCTTGCAATTTGAATCCTGCTGACTTTGTGTACAGATGAACGACGCCGGACGAATTGCGGTAGTCAAATCTTCGATAACTTTTTGTGGCATTCCAAAGTAAAAGGGCCAAATGCTAAAACTAAGATTGTGTGATTTTACCAGTTCAGAACTTGATTTTCGAAATGATGTAGGTCTTAACGTCATGCATTTGTAACCTATCAATGATGCAGTGTCCATTGACGTCATCATTGGAACGCCTTGGCGACTAGGCCTATTACAGAGGATAGTTTTCTACGACTCAGGGAGGTTCCAAGAAGTAGAGTTAAGGCCTATCTGTGCTGAATTCGAAATTTGAAATATACGATGAAGATGCTTTTCGTTGCACTTCAGATGGTGTACATAAAAGACTCGTCAGCAATTTACTACGAAATTCAGGCTTAAATAAGTAGAACATTGATTCACCTAATCTTAAAGTGAATGTCTTTGTCCTCATTGTTAATGAAAACAACAGCAGAAATGTCCGGCTGCTAGGACGGGTGATCAAAGTGTTCTGATGGATCTATGCGTTGACATAGATAAAGGCAGCTTTCGGTAGGAGCGCCTTTTCTGTGGCGGGCCCTATAGACCTAGAATTTGGCTTGCGCAACGATCGTGCATATTGGCAACCATCGACTGATAGCCTACCTGAAGCATTGTGATAGTGGCGCTACAGAAGTTCCTAGATTAGATTAGATCAGACTAGACCTGTTTTGAAATTGTGTTCTAGGCCTACTCGACGTATGCCTAGATTCGATAGAATTTGAATTAAATTAGTTTCAAAATGTGGAGCCTCATATAGGGCCAGATGTAAGGAATGAGTTGGGTTTCACTTTTGACGCCACCTATTAAAAGACTTAACGGAAATTACGTGCAAGGCGGAGAAACAACAGAGAGATGGACGAATGGCGAGTATAGGTCTACGTGTATTTAAATTTTAGCTACGAAGCTACAGCGCCAGACATTATAGCCAACATTAATATTCTAAAGCTTTACTCTTGTCAGGAATTAAGGGGGGCTCTCGGACCTACTTGACAGGTTATTCTATTGTGTTGTGCGATGACCTAAACTATAGGCCTATATAGTCTATATTATACGGAAAGGGACGTATACTATAGAATCTGTGCTTTGGTTGTGCTTAGACAGAACACACGCACGACCCCAAGAAAACAAAGTTCTATGCTGTCTGTGTTGTACGGCGTCTGTCTTCTATCTTCTTTGGCAGATTTCGAAGATTTTACGTATGTATACGTGTGCGATGTCTGAAAGTGTGGAGGCATTTGGATGACTTGCATGTATGTATATTTGTGTGCATGCATGCATGCAGACCTATTTGTATGTATGTATGCGGACGTGTGTGCAATATATGTATATTGATACATTAGTACCCTCTTGTCTCATCTATAATCTATAATTATACTCTCGGATATTCTCGTTACGCTTGACTAGTTCCTTAAAGGGAGTGGCCTAAGCTATATATAAAGAGATTTCGAGAGACAATTAAGTCTTGGCTTTTCTGATGTCCTATCCAGGTGGATCTTCGGGTAGTTAAGAGGCCCAGCCAAGACTTACATTGTACGTAGAGTTAATATAGGAGAGCCTAAGGCAAACTCCTTCGTTTTCAACGCTCCTTGTCTCGTTGCCCTCTGAGGCCGACAGCGCTGCTATTTATCGTGTTTCTTCTGAGGCTTATGTTAGGAGAACTCTTCTTTCACGAAGAAGAGTTGTTGGGAGTGCCACTTCTTCAGCTGTCGAAGAATTTGTACGTTCATATCTACCGATTGTACATCTTTGTGAACGGACGAGTGCCGCTGTGAAAGGCATATTCATTCCGTTTTATTGTTGTGTAAATAAAACTGTGTTTAATCATACCTCTAGACCGAGCTCATTTCTTCAACTGACAAGGGGACCTAACAATATTATATATAGGCCTATATTATGTTTATGGCCTATATGTTATATCGGCATATATGACGCGGTAGGTCTATATGTAGGCCTACAGTGTTGGCCTAGTTATACTATATGCATGCTTATAGTGAAGTACATGAGGAGTTATACAATACAATACAACTAAAAATTTATAGCGCGCTTCAACAAGACAAGTCTTGCACAAAAGCGCCGTGCGCTACACTTCTAGTCATAGTACAATGTGAATAGGTGAGTTTTTAATTTAGATTTGAATTGTGCTACAGATGCGCATTGACGGACTGTAGTTGGAAGACTGTTCCATTCTGTAGGTCCTGAGACCGAGAAGGCACGACTACCAAACTTCCGGTTTGTGCGAAGTACAGTAAAATCGCCTCGCGTGGCCGATCTGAGTCCTCTGGAATTGGAAGCAGAACATGGCGTGACCATGGATGTCATGTACAAGGGAGAGGTTCCAGAGTTGATATGGTACATGAGGAGGCAGACTTTGAAGGCGATACGGGCACGGATAGGAAGCCAGTGTAGTTGTTGCATGTATTGCGTGATGTGATCTCTAGGACCGAGACCTTTTACTAGACTTTTATAACGTACGGTAGTCGATGGATAGGCCCTAAGCGTGTGCACGTGGCCATTATACCAACAGGTCGTCGTCGTCGTCGTCGTCGTCGTCGTCGTCATAGGTCTGTTTCCTTCGGCGGAGGTGGTGACTGACTAGGAGACTCTTCTTCGTCCATTAGTGACTGCATTTAAGCTTGGAATGCCTGCTGCGTTTCTCGACCGAATGAAAGGCCCCCACCCACCGAAGTATCGAAAGTGCCAACCCGTGGCGATCATACGCACCCATGTGGTCCGACCCCGTTTTAAGGTCTAACAACTAGCCTACCAGTCTTTCCTCGTAAAACGGATGCCAACCTGGTACTTTCATAACATCGTTCACACCATGACGCATTTGTTATATGGAACCTAAATTTGTGTTTATTTTTGCCTGCTTATTTTTCTATTAGCCCCCATTAATGTGTTGAATAGCAGTGTTATAGGCTAGGCCTATTCTTATTTCAATCAGGCATATTACATTTCACTGTTCCATTTATTAACGGCATCGTTGTTGTCATCATCCCTTATATCGTCCTTGTTTCTTATGGAGAACGGTCGAGTTGTAGCCTCCCAATATACGTCGATGGCCACTTTGGGTGTACCCACTAAAGGATATTATAATGTCACGTTGTTTTATGCCCTGCGTCATTGGTCCAGTTAATCATTTGAAAATTGATTCTCCGATCGAATTATAGCGCTGTGTTCATGATGATTGTAACACAGAGTTGCACTGTATACTCCAGTCTAGGAAACGAAGAAAGTGTTTTAAAGTTGACCAGAAAACAATTAGAGACTGAATATTATTCTCAATGACTTGTATTAGAAGCACTCTAAGTTTACACTTGAAACTCGTCATCATCGTGTTAGTCTATGGTCGTTCGCTTTCAGTTCGCAGGCGTCCGTTGCTGTCATAGTTGATCTGCGCTGAAGAGCACCAGCGTTGACGCAGTTTCTGCAAATACATGTAAAGACACAGGTTCCAATTTCACAAACCACACCAACCGTTGTTACGGAAAATGACCCAATTTATTCTAGCTTAAGCCTTAATTAGGTCGCAGGTCGGCGCTCTTCATAAAGGCACATTTATATAGCGCCCCAGCCTATATAGCGCCCCCGAAGGAAAAACCCATGTAGGGCCTATACACTTGTATTACCTGTCCTGCTCGACGCAGAGCAGGAGTGCAGGACAGGACAAACAAACAAACAGAATAACAGTTTCAGCTTGATAGTGGTAGGCCCTACTACTAAAATGCTGAATGTTCGAGTGCCATAATAGGCCTATGTGTTATCCAGAGACAATATCATGCACGACCCTTTGTGAGTTCTTTGCTCTTACCTCTGCTTGTCCGGGGCGCAGATCCCTACGCTCAGCATCTCGGGGAGACTTCGTTGTTCCTTGCGCTCGTACCGCCATAACACAGCGTAGGGCATTCTCGGTGGTTGGTCCTGCCGTTTGGAACGATCTACCTCTTAAGATTCGCTCCCTTCCTAGGGATTTCTCTGGTTCCTTTTACAGTCTCCTTAAGACATTTCTTTTTGACCGGGCCTGGGTCGGGAGAGCCTCTGAATAGATTCCTTGAAGGGGCGCTATATAAATGTTTTAGATAGATAGATAGATAGTTCGTTTCGTTGCAATCGCTTGATTTGCTGATGAGTCAAGACTTTCTGGCTTTCAAGATAGGTGAATGGGTGCTCGGTGGTGTAGTGGTTAGCGCGCTGGACTGTTAAGCAAGAGGTCGGGGGGTTCAAATCTCCGCCAGGGCAGAAATATGTGTCGAGATTCAGCTATAATGAGTACACTGACGGTACACTGTCGGTGGGAAGCTGAGATGGCGAGGGAAAGGACTAACCACCCAACCTCATATGCCGAGGCTAAGCACATATGATCGCTAACACTTAATAATAATAATGATGATAATGATAATAATGATAATAATAATAATAATAATAATAACAATAATAATAATAATAATAATAATAATAATAATAATAATAATAATAATAATAATAATAATAATAATAATAATCAAACAATATAATTACCGTTGTACTCTGTCTGTCTGTCTGTCCGTCCGTCCGTCCGTCCGTCTGTCTGTCTGTCTGTCTGTCTGTCTGTCTGTCTGTTGTGTGATTTGGTGTATCGGCATTAGCGGGCCAAGCCGGTGTCCCGTGACAGAGTCTCCCCCCTAAAAGTCTCCCCCCGGAGACTCTATTTCGAAACAGATTCTCCCCCCGGCGGATCTGTTTCAGAATAAATTCGCCCCCCGGAGACTTTATTCTGAAACAAAGTCTCCGAGGGGAGAGTATATTTCATCCCCCGTTGAAATAAAGTCTCCCCCAGGGGAGACTTTATTTCATCGCGTGATACACATGAACCATATCTCGAACTCCTCGTCAATTCTTCATTTTATAATTTTTGCCGACGATACCAATGTATTTCTATGTGATAAATCTCTTGAAATTCTATATAATAGGCTAAGGTAAATAATGAATTAGAAAGTCTATCGGATGGCTTAACCCATTAGTGCCTAAGGTCCCCGAAAATGGGACACTACATCAAAAATTCACATTAAATTAATTATACGTTAGAAGTACATTTAAAAATGTAATAATTAGCACGTCAAGATTTTGCTCAATCTGGTTGGACTGGAAATGCGCACAAAGAAATAGTTTGTCGGCTGAAAACAGTGCTGTAACCATACGATAGCTAACGTGTAAACATTGCGGACTTTTCTTATCTAATATTAAATTATTTAATATGCGTTTATTACAACGTTGCGTTTATTTGTGGTTTCACAAAAGGTTGGTATAATATGGGTAAAGGTTTACGGTGGTCGCCTATTAACACAGGTTAAATTTGGATGGCGATCGATGGTTAAAATATAACACTATTCTATACAGGACAGATGAAAAACAAGTAAACTGAAACATTGTTTAGCATATGACATGTCAAGTGTTAACCAGCCTAATGTTTTAAAGAATGGTAAGCATAAAATTCTGTTTCAAAATTTGAGCATCAACCCAAACTTTATGAAGGTTCCATCATCATCAACAACAGTTTGGAGTAAATAGTCAAGTTGACTATTTTAAATAGAATAGTAAATAGTAGGCCTACCCATAGAAAACTATTGAAATTGTTTTCAAAATAATAAATACCTGTAGACAATTGCAAATACCACATGACTAAAAACTTGTTAGTGCCAGTTACACATAATCTTTAAATTTTCTAATGTAGTAACGGTCTGTTAGTATAGTTCTTGTTAACTTTGAGTTAATCCAACTGTTCAATAGTTTCATTGGATAAGCAATTCCTGTCTTGGTGAGAATTAGTGCTGCATTACTAAACAGCATAGATATCTACTGACGCACTGGATGGAACGGTTGTTTTGAAGCGCAGAAACACTGACTTGATTCATGGATGATTGTCCACCATTAAATTTTCTAGTTCACATGACGTTTAGTCAGTGTAAGTGGCACTCCATTTAACCAGAACAAATCCAAGACATGACTCCTTGTCACCTTGAAGGACATCTAATGTAGCTGCAACTGGTCCCATAAATGCCACATATTCTTACAGATTATATGTGTTACTTATGCTGCAGAAAAGCTGGTAGAGATAGTGCAGTGCACACTAAATTGAGCTTAGATTTAGCACTGAGTAAATTTCTCACAGAGTCATAATACGAATTCCAAAGGGTTGAACAAGACATGTTACATCTATGTCCAACAATATCAAATACAGTATCAGCTGATTTGGTGCTGCGACTAGTCATGTTCCACAAACCCGAAGCCTTAACCACTGAGTTAAAGTTAATAACAGTAATTAAGAAATTACAGAAGTTAATTTTTAAATTTATTTCTTGAGACTGGTGATCGACTAATTACTGTTTAATAAATAGTAAATAGGCACATAGTATTTCAATACTATTTGAATAGGACCTTTTACTTGACTGTTTTTAATAGTGGAGTCAATAGTCATAAACTATTGAAATACTATTGAAATAGTATTTACTATTTAAATAGTATCCAACACTGATCAACAACCACATGATGACTAAAAGAACACTGGTCACACAATGTTGATGTGACTATACATGAAAATAATAACAAGAACATATGTAAGACCATCGATTGAGTATAGGCCCATATATCTTGGGATTAAACCCAGTGTCAAATTCGTGCATGTAAATGCTCAAAGTTTGGAATGAGATTTACTGTGCAGGAGAGACTGCTAGCACTTGACTTGTATTACAAAAGTCCATCAGCCTATCTTTTTATGAGCACCAGTTTTCAATTACCATCAGAACGCACTCTGCAGTCGTACATTTGATGGCATGGCACTAAAAAGCAGTCTTGTTGTCAAGACCTTAAACCTCAAGACCAAGACCAAGACTTTGAACCTCAAGACCAAGACCAAGACTTGGAACCTCATATAATTATAAGCCTAATTTTGTTCAAGGATATCGAACAATCCGATTTCTTCTGACATTAGCTGCTTTGACTTTATCAAGACTTAATTGGCATCTGACATTTCTATTCTGACTTGACTTCTGGCTTAATTCTTACTTAATTATGAGTGATGACTTCATTATTCTGACCTTTCTATTCTGACTTGACCTCCGACTTGACTTATTTGTGACTTAATTCTGACTTCATTAATTCTTATTTCTGACTTAATTCTGACTTCATTAATTTTTATTTCTGACTTAATTCTGACTTCATTAATTCTGATTTCTGACTTCATTCTGACTTCATTCTTATTTCTGACTTAATTCTGACTTCATTAATTCTGATTTCTGACTTAATTCTGACTTCAAAAATTCTTATTTCTGACTTAATTCCGACTTCATTTATTCTTATTTCTGACTTAAATCTGACTTCATTAAGATCTTATTTCTGACTTAATTCTGACTTAATTTATTCTAACTTAAATTACTAATACTTGACTTCTGACTTGATTGCTGAATTGACTGAATTCTGACTTAATTCTGAATGACTTATTTGGGGTTCCAAATTTTTGGCCCGTTTGGGCAGGAGTATTAGTGCACTGGCATCAAACTGTCATGGCGTTCAGCCACTTGCATCTGCACAACGATGGTCGCGCACCGAGGGCAAACGAGTAAGCATAGAGCATCCATACTTGATCAGTATGTAGAACTCGTACATGGGAGTAGTTGACCATATGAACCAAAACATGTCATGTTACAGGATCACAATTTGGTCAAGAAAGTGGTGGTAGCCAGTCTTTGCCTATTTTCTTGTTGCTATGCAGAATTCTTGGCTCTTGTACCGCCTAACACAAGTTGCTAAGCATCACCTGCATGATCTGTTGGATTTTCGACGTGAAGTATGCAATAGTTATTTTCAGTGGTAGAAAGACTGGGTATTTGATGAAGCCTTGGATGACCAAAACAACATGCCATACGAGTACCTTATGAGATCCGAACTGATGATCTGAACCACTACAGCCAGGCCATTGGGACTCAAGATGGTGTGTACACTGTGGAATGAAAGTAGGCAAAGAGTGCAAGAAATGCAATGTCGGTTTACATGTGAAGTGTTTCGCTCAATTTCACGAAACTGTTCAGCAATAATTGAAGCAGCTTCAATGCTTCATACTACTATTTTAGATAACTGCACCAGTAATATTAAGTATAAATGAATAATTACCACTGTATATCTGTTAGACTGTTACATGATATATGACATTACTTTTCCTGATTGGTAAACACTGGTTTCTTTGGATCAATAAACTATTGATTGATAAAAAAGGTCTAAGCTAATATTTTTTTTGATAGTTGATGTTAGTGATATGAGACACGAGCTGTACTATAACCTAGCATTGTCTCTATGCAATAGATTTAAAAATTTGAACATTTTTGTGTATAAATTAATTCAGGCATGCCACTTTTACAGATGTGCTATTAAATTGGATCTACATTGAGTCTGAGTATATAATTATATTGTTTGTGTGTTTTTAAAATTAGCTGTATATAACAGGCATAAGTGAAATAACATGTACATGTATTAACATGTCATAGTTGACACGCCCACATGTGCCTAGCATCCCCAAAAATGGGACACTTAAAAAACTTGCTCTTAAAACATTAAAAGCTAAACTTCTGTAGAAATTGTGCATGGTATGTCCAAACTTATCATTTACAATATTTTTACACTTTCAGAAGATTACAAAAATCAAGAACTAATGGGTTAAAGCTATTAAGTTCTCTGTAAATTTATCCAAGACTAATTACATAATATATCGCTCGCCTAAGAAAACTCTTCCAATCCTTGACTTTGGCATAAAAATTGATAACAAAGAAATTATTCAGGTCACTTCTACAAAATTTTAGGTGTATAATGTTGACAAGCACTTAACCTTTAACGAACATGTACCTATAATATCTAACAAAGTTGCCAGAAATATAGGCATTAGCTTCCTTGGTTAAATAAATGCTTGAGTAATCTTTATCTCTAGACTGCACTGACTTCATCAAAGAATCGCAAAAAATCAAGCACAATTCATATCAGCTCACACCAGTTGAAGGGTAGGTCTAATCCGCATCAAGAATCGCATAGAAGCCAGTGCTAGCTCGTATCAGGAAGCCAGTACACTTTTAATTATTCCCATGTATTGTGTCTACCTCCTCGTGTAGCTAATTATCTGGCCCGATACATCTGACACTGATAATATTCAACGATCGATATCCAACACAACATCAGTGGCAGGTCTAACCCTCAAAGAATCAGCATGAAGCTAGTTAGCGCTAGCTGGTTAAAAAGAATACAATATCAGTAGATGGGAAGGGCTTACTGATCACAGAATCGTTTAAGAAACAAGCGCTAACTAGCACCAATAAAATGTCCACTTCTAGTCAGAGCCATTTTCTTAATTAGCCTATGGATAAGCTATAGGGCCTAACAATGTGTGTTATCGCTCCACTGCGTTCTAGTAGGCCTATTAGGCCTACATAAGCCGCCCGACATCCTAAAAGTGTTATTACATTATTTCATATTTTTTTATTTTATATTTATTTCATGCCCAATTCAACTAACAAACATATAAGTCACTTATTTAAGAAAATGCACATATTAAATCCTATTTAAAATTATATAGAAAAGCAACCGAAATAGAGAGGGCGATTTTAGAATGGGGGAGACTTTGTATCGTAGAAGGGGAGATTCTATTTCAATGGGGGAGACTTTGTTCCGATACAGAGTCTCCGGGGGAGACATTATTTCAGCCCGAGGGAGACTCTGTTTCGGGGGGAGACTTTATTTCGTGACACCGGCCCCCTTCCCGGTCTCTGGCCTGCATTCACGTACACGATTGACCTTTCCCAACCCCCTATCTCTGTTTCTGTCTCTGCCTCTCTCTGTCTATCTCTGGTTGGCTGCAGGGGTCTGTCAAGGGAAGTTCTTTAGAGTTTAGACGACAGCAGGCCTACGGGCTTATTATGGCCGACTCATGGTCGCCTCATGTACACGACTCCCTCCATGCCTGTCAAGGACGAAGGGTAGTAGGCCCTCCCGCCCTTCATGCCTTACCCCAGCCAGTGAGGGAGGAATGGGCGTTATCCTCCCTTCATCATCATTCAGGTCAGCTCGAAGCCAAGTGATAAAGTGCGGGAAATTGATTTGACTGCTTCAGTATTTAATAATAACTAGCTGTAACCCGTAAAAAATCACGGTGTGTAAATTTAGTTTAGAAACTTAGTTCAAATTTAACCCGTGAAAGATCACGAAACACAAATTAACTATCATCATCATCATCATCAGTTCCTGACGCCAGCCATTTAGCGGCGATGGGTACGAATAAATGACCTCCATTGTCCTCGATCATTTGTCAAGTCTATTAAGTGTTAGTCCAAGTGATGCTATGTCATCAGTTATAGTAGTAGTAGTAGTAGTAGTAGTAGTAGTAGTAGTAGTAGTAGTAGTAGTAGTAGTAGTAGTAGTAGTAGTAGTAGTAGTAGTAGTAGTAGTAGTAGTAGTAGTAGTAGTAGTAGTAGTAGTAGTAGTAGTAGTAGTAGTAGTAGTAATAATAATAATAATAATAATAATAATAACCTTTCTATCCGAAATTGGTCGCCGGCTGTCGAAAACCACCGATGACTCCCGCGAAACAAGCTTCCTATTCAAGAGCCTATCGGTGATGGTGCAGCGTTTCAACGCAGTGGCTTACCAAGGCGCCATGTCAAAGCTGCCCGGAGCCAAAGAGCAACAAACCCGTCGATATCCATCGCCTTCTTAACGGAGGCAGCGGCGGGGAGCTCGATTTTCTGAGTGAACAGAACCTAGACATGAATTCTCGGATAATAATAATAATAATAATAATAATAATAATAATAATAATAATAATAATAATAATAATAATAATAATATTCAGCGTTTCAACGCAGTTGCCTTCCACAGCACTTTCGTTGTTCCAGATCTTGACCAGGACGGCCACTCCAGAGTCAACATACTTAATTAGTATCTGACACCTGAGGGATCCTATATACCTCGGGTAAAAAAAAATAATAATAATAAAAAAAAAATAATAGTTAGATATACCTTCGCATATACCTTCGAGATATACCTGCGTACCTATCTCCGTTGAAACATTGGGCCCTACCAACAAAGAAGGTCTCGTCTTCGTTTCCGAAATCGGTCGCCGACTGACGGCAATCACTGGCGACGCCCGCGAGACAGCCTTCCTCTTCCAAAGCATATCAGTAACAGTGCAACGCTTTAATGCAGTCGCATACCAGGGCACAATGTCAGGGCTGCCAGGGATCGAGGACCGGCGGGCCCATCCAAGCTATACGTCATAACTCAATTGCTTTAATAGTTGTTTTAAAATAATAATAATAATAATAATAATAATAATAATAATAATAATAATAAAATAATAATAATAATAATAATAATAATAATAATAATAATAATAATAATGGCCTTTGAAACTCTGGGTCCAATAAATCAGGAAGGCCTCGCACTGATCAACCTCCTCGGCTACCGCCTGGCCCAAATATCAGGAGACAATAGAGAGACTACCTTTCTTTATCAGGGCTTATATATAGAAATCCAACGCGTCAATGCTATCGCTTTTGTTAGCATCTTTTGCACTGATAAAACCATCTGCGAAGACTAGCCATTCCAGAACAATGCCCCCTAATTTTTGAACTCCCGAGGGATCATATATGTACCTCGGGGGAAAAAAATAATAATGGCGGGGTTAGCTTCATCCGTGGGCTTGGCCAGCGTCTCTCGTCCGTTTCTGGAGAGCCGCGGGAGGTCACTTTTCTGTTTCAACGCTTTTCCATCTGCATCCAGCGCTACAACGCCATCGCATTTCGTGGCACTTTCACTAATATTACGGAGGACGAGGCCTGATTTTTCAGACATTCAACAGCAGCTCCTAGCATAATTTTATAGACTCCTGTGGGATTACATGTACCTCGGGACAAAAAATAATAATAACACGGACAATTTCTATATCGCCGTAATGCGACCATGCCGCTACAAGGGCGCTGTACTGCAGACACCACCTACAGCCTAACATAACACCCGGTCCTATTCATCAGAAGGATAAGCAAACCATGGCTGCCTCAGGGTCCTTAAGGGACTGCTCGGTCGTTCGATCTTCGGCGGATCACTAAAACTCCCGTCGTCTGAACTTCATCTTGTTCCATTTCAATAATGTCTTAGTCTCCTCCTCCTCCTCCTCCTCCTCCTCCTCCTCCTCGTCCTCCTTTTTCTCTTCCTCTTTTCCCTCTTCCTCCTGTTTTATGGTCTCCAGAGCCTGTAGTTGGAACACCTCAAACCAACAGGGCGGCATCGTTCGTATGCAACTCCAGATCGGCGAAGCGGGTGTCATCACGAATGTCTCGATCAACATTGCCTTGCATGTAATTTCTATTGTCCATTTTGACCGCCATTCGATCAGAAACCAACTGATCCCTAATGGCAATCGATTCAGAACCTCTCGGATAGTTCCCATTCTATTCAAATCAGATCAGAAGTCTTCATGTCAAAACTTCAGTCTCCTGTCGGTGTTATCCAATGGACCTGGACCGACCACATTCTGACCGCACCAGAGGATGCAGTAAAGTTCTCAATGCAAACGATGAGATCATTTAATTTGTTGGTGCACGGACCTCATGGTTTCGCCCAGGGTGAGATAGAGGCCGTCTTTCGTAATAACCGGATCTTCACTGGACTGCAATGACAACCTTTGTGCCAAAGCGTTGCCAAAATATTCTAAATAAAAGCCTGTAGTTGACAGAGTAGGCCTAATAGTTGACAAGAACAAATGCGGCTTCTGTGTCTAGGGCCAAATCAGCCCTAGAAAGTCTGATACTCCCTTCTGAGGACCACATCATAGAATTTAATAGCCTCCATGGATGGATATTCTTGTACATGTAGTTAAAACATCTCATTGGCGGTCGGCCCAGTAAAGAGTGGCGACATTAAGTTTATCATTCATCCACCCGTTAAAATGATGTCTTTCTGCTGCTATCGCAGTATGCGGACATCTCAGATTTCGGCTGGTGTCAAATCCATTGTTCGTAATTTTCAATTCAATTCAATTTTATTGATCCCAGAATAACAATAACAAGCAAGCAGCAAACAATCATAAGAGGAAAAGTAGCACCAGGGAAGTAATATCATGACATTGAATTTCCATTGGGTAACATTTGTAAAACGTACATTATTAGGTATCCTCAACATAGTATAGTAGCCTACTGTTGTTAATGAGATCAATAGGTACCCAAAAGGGACTAATCCCGCTAGGAAGGGGCCTACATTACAAAATAAGGTGGGAAAAGATGACAGAGGATGTATGAGTAGAAATGATAGTAGTTGTCAATGGATGAATGGATATGAGCAGGAGTCGATGCATGCAATTGTGCATCAAACGTCAAAGAGAAATACTGGAGAGATTGCTTTAGACATAAATTAAATATAGGCCTACAGCATATGCCTGCATCAAACGAATAACAAAACATGACAATCGTCTTAACTACATCTTAACTAAACAGTTAAACTATATGCTCTACTGTGTGTGCACGCAATGAGTGTTTGAATTGTCTGCAACATAAGGAAGTTCGGACACTAGGGGGGAGGCTATTCCATAGGTCTGGGCCTTGGTATTTGATAGACATTTGACGAATATTTGTTCTGGCGTAGATGCTTCTGTAATCGTATTTATTTCTCATATTAATTGTATGCGGAATTTGAATAAAATAGGACGTAAATGAGGGAGGAAGAAGATTATTATGATATTTGTACATAAATTCGCAAATTTGCATAGATCTGAGTTGCATAATGTTAAGTAGGTTATATTGTGTAAAACTGTAAATAAAGGTTTAGTAGGCCTATGTGAATTGTAAGGGGATTTAGTTTTAATGGTCCAGTTTAATGAGATTTCACAGAGTGACTTCCCGAGGGCCCTCTACTCCTCCTGTGGGGCGCGGGGCTGCGAAATAGACGCCATGATGCAGGCGTTGTTTTCCTTATCGTAAACTCCAAATTTCTAAAGCGCCTCTCTAAAGCTATAAGCGCAGGGAACCAGCTTATTGGCTTATTGCTAAGCTTATTCCCATTAACGTCGTATTGCGACTGGACTGACGACTAACCGATGATCAGATTCTCAGTTGCCTGTACAGTCACAGTTGACGATTGCTCTCAGTCGCCGATTAGACCCACTGCAGCTGAAATTGTCGATCAGTCTTTCAAAGTGAAAACTCATTTTCTTACCACTTAGGAGTCGAAATTGCACAGAGCAAATCATTTCCACGGAAATAGAAGAATCTTTGTGACAGACAATTGGTTTCGTATGATATTATCATTGTCCAGTGTTTACAGATATAGGGCCTACATTATAGGCTGCATACCACTGATCATCTGTAGTCATTTGCATACAACAATTAGATTTTATGTACTTATTTGCACTACATAAACGTATCGGTACACAAGCCTGTGTTTTAGGCGAAAATGTATAATTATTATTAGGAAGATAGGCCTATAGCTTGGCATCCAATTTTACGGTCATTGAAAAGTCGTTGAAAACTAAACGGCAACTTCGTCAGTAGTTTACAGGCTGTAGCGAAAATCATGTTCAAAGAAAATTATGTGCATAATTTATAAATCGATTTCTAACAGAATTCTCTGTTCACTTAAAGTCGCCACATCGAAGTGTGTGGTTCAGTACTTCAGTAGAGCCTACTTGGGCGGAGTCAAGCCCTCCGTATCAGATAGGAAATCGGCAAAATTAATGTCGATTGTAGGAGCTCCGACCCCGATCGGCCGAACGAAGAGTCATGTCACCCATGTGGCAAAAAAAGACAATGAGTCAAGATAAGATGGGACAATTCCCACCAAGCAGTTCCCCATGAAAGCTAATATCTTGATTCTTAAATTCAATGCGTTGACAACCAGTGCAAGATATCCAGGGTCCGATTTGTCAAAAAAGAAGCAGGGGGGTCGGAAATCTATAAAAAAATAGAAAAAAATTTAAACCATAATTAATTTTTTTCTCGTTATTTTTTAAATGAAGTTAATGAACTTTCATGATATGTCAAGATTCTGCAATGACCAACAGTCAACTACGATGCAAACATGACATGAAAAACAATTTAAAAATTAAAAATTAAAAGGAGTTTTCAGTTGCAGTTTTAGCTGAAGAACCAATAGGCACTGGCGGCGATCTTGTTTGACAAGTGGGGGGACGCTTTTGAAATGATCAGGTAAAAAAGAGAAGTTAACAAAGTTAACGCTTTTGAACTGATCTGGTCAAAAGAGAAGTTAACAAATGTTTTTGCGCGATATTTTTTTTACCTTTTTTCGTGTTTCTTGAAAATTTGGGGGGGGTCAAATGTATGATGTGTCCCCCCACCTCTAACAGTGGTGGTCTTGCTAATAGGAACAACAAATTGTACACACAAGCGTCAGATGTGACTAAATTGCACTGAAAGATGAAATACAATTACACAACGAAAGCTAACAAACCATTGCACCAAGTACTGTCACTGGAAATACTAGCATAACCAACGAACCAGTGGACCAAGTACACTAGTGCATCACTATGAAAAAAGTTGTTCATTTTTCTTTTGTTCTGGCACAATAGTCGCCATGCCAGTTGGCTCATCTATGGCACCATGGTGCCCAGATTTCAGCCAGGATATAGGCCTAACGTATTTCCTGTCATTCCTGAAATTCCAATGCGTTAGCGATGGCCCGTTAATGCTGATGACCCCCCATATGTTGGCCTTGTTTGTACATGAGTACTCAATCGCAATCTGGGCTGCAGGGCCGGATTTGAATGCTCATTCAGCACTACAGTTTGTGACTATATGAGCACCATGTACATTCATAGCATAATTTCCACATTTTGAAATAAACTTTCAACACCTTGTCAAGTATTAATTGGTAGGCCTACATGAACTGCCTCTGACTTACGTGTATGCTGAGGCATGCGCTACCTGTCTCGTATTTAAACATTTTGAAAAAATAAGAACACTGCATATTATGAGCTCATTGCCAAGGCTTTCATCGAGGTCATCGCCATATACTGCTACATGGATTTTCTCTGAGTTGTGCATTTCTTCATCATTATATAATTCAAGCCTATATAGAAAACCAAACCTTGAGCATTGTAGTTCGTATGATGCTATAGTCTTCTTGTCAACTCGGTTGTGAATTGATTAACGATGGGCAGAAAATTGTCAATCGGAAACTTCTCTGAAGCAGAGTGCGCGGCTTCTGCAGGGTGCTCGACAATAATCCAATGGTAGGAGACGCAGCCTACGTTTTGGACGTGTTCTTGTTTGAACATATTCTGCCGTTCCACAACAGAGTCAGGAGCAGACTTCCGAGCAGGAACGTTGTTGAACTGGGGATTTTTCAACAACAAATGCAGTACCACCACTGACATTATGCTCAGACGAGCCTGCATTTTGACCATCATCCACCGTGACAGCAGATGTAACCTACTAATAGCTGTTGCTTGAAGGAAAACAGTAAAATACGGGGTGTCTTTGCAAGTACTTTCTCATTTTGAGATGCTTTTTCTTCACTTACCGCGTTTTTGAGAGCCACTAGGCCGATTAATTGCCCTTATGCCGCTCTCCAATTCTGTTCTTGTCTGTTGGCTGAAATTACGGTACCGAGACTCTTAAAATTATACTATGCAATACTGATTTGCAAACTTAAACTGTATTGTGTAGCCTATAGAATGCATATAATTTTAAAGGTCGAATCCGATAAAACTGCGTGTCTCAAAGCCACTGTCAGCACAAAATTGACAGCATAGCCTACAGCTGTGCACTGGTCACTATAGATGTGCACTTTAATGTAGGTCACCCGAGGTCAAAAGCGCATCTCAGACAGAATATACCACTGTCTGCACGACCTTTACCCCGAAACTGGATGCTCGTAGCGTTGAAGCTGATAATTATGCTCGAGGCTAGGATCGAGGCGAGGACCCCGGGCATAAAGGCGCCTTTATCCCGGGATCTTCGCCTGAGGGCGCTGGCTTGTGGAGGGACCTCTGTCCGTTTGTTGTCTTAAAGTAAGATATCTCTCAACAGCTGAAGATGCCACGCTTAGAGCGCTACTCGTGAACAATATTAACGCGATATTTCAAAATTGGGGTACCGACTGGATAATAAATAATTACCCAAAGCTGACAAGGCCGTATTGCTTGCGATTGGTCATTATGGAGTCTTTTGGTTAGGACTGAGGGCAATGAAATTGAGGGGGTCAAGCCGACCCCCCGGGGGTCGGCCAAAGGCTTTAAGCAGGGGGGTCAAAAAAAGAAGCAAGGGGTCCAACCCCCCCGGCCCCCCCGGCAAATCGGACCCTGAAGATATCACGCATGTAGGTAGAGAGATGTGATCAAATTTCGGAATGCCACCAATCGGGTGAGCAGAAGCAATACGAACAAACTGCAATTTCAAGGTAAGAGAGGAGCCCACACCAGAATAGATAGCATTTTCAAGATTCTGGAGGAGATGAAAGCGTGGTTCAGTGCAGAAGCAGCCTGGCTGCCTGTGTAGTAAGTGAGCAGAACGAATCTGACGGATGTGATAGTAACAGCCTAACAGGTACGAGATACATTGTTTACATGAGAATAATGCCAAAGTCTCGCACAGAGGTAGAGAATGTGATGTCAGGAAAAGACCGGCGAAGGGCAGAAAGATCAATCTTAGAGATTTGAATCCGACCACCAAGCCAAATAAATTGGGTCTTATCAGAATTCAACCGAAGACGGTTTGAGGACATCCAAACAGCCAAGGCCCGCCGAAGCAGGCACATAAATTCAGGTCAACTAGCGTATATGAGTCATTTTCCGGTAAATGCATAAATTGACAATTCAGCTGTCTCCGGTCATTTCTAAGAAAACAATGCCTAGTCTGATCATGCTAAGTGATTAGATTAAAACGTTATTGATCAGTCAACAATTTAAGACCTTTGAAAGTAATTCAGAGCAATAAAATAATTTATTACAATTTATTTTGAATTTAAAATGTTCCACTCCGTTACCGTCCCTAGGCTATAGTACATATTGCTTTCGTCTACAATTTCAAAATGATTTGCATTAAACCAAAAATGTGCCTGTTTCTTTTATAATAAACATAATTGCATATTTCTAAATACAACTTAGAAACTTACAACTTCAGTATAATTTTTAAAAATATATTTTAACTTGTCCCCGGAAAATTATGTCCGCTCCGTTAAAATGTAAAAATTATCTCGTATCTCACAACCCTTCCAGTTCTTTGGTCCTGCTACTTAACACATCTCTTCTGTGAAGATCTATGTAAGTAAGTATGTCTTAATACAGGATCTGAATGCTAAGACAAATTTCTTACAAATTTTCATTTATTACGTACCTCATGTGTTTTTTCATAATACATCCACTCCGTTACTGCATTTTGGCAATGATTATGAATAAATATAATTTAAATAATATTTTTAATATAACATTTATAAGCTATATAATGAGTGTACCGACGATTAATGTGGACGCATGAGAGATAATATGATATTTACCGTGCTGATACACAATTTGTCCACTCCGTTAACTGTCCACTCAGTTACCATAAATGTGACCCTTGAGGTACTAAAATTTATTCCGCTGTCAGGATAAGTCGCCTACTTAAATTATCATTTCTAATACAACTTATATAACAATATATGACATTTTAAATAAATTTTTGCTTCGGCAGACTGTTTTTTTTAAGTTCACTTTTCACATTCTGTGCTCAATTCTCGACAAATGGTAACGGAGCGGAACTTTTTATGGTAATTTTTTATGTAATTTTGATGTTATGAGCAGATTTTTAAGACAACATCATAAATATTTTAATGTTTTTTTGTTCATTTGATCACTGGTAATGATTGGCTGAAGTGATTTTTATTTTGTTATTTGGCCAAAAAAAAATACAGTCAACTTTACGTTGATTAGATTCCCTATTTTTCTTTCGGTAACGGAGTGGAACTTCTTAACAAAATTTAAAATGTGATGGAATTAAATAATCATTTGTATTGTAATTTCTTTTATATTTATTTTATAAACATTAATACTAAGAACATATTGGCATGTCAAACTACGCAGTAGGAAGCTGTCTATTATATATAAATAGCTCATATGTTTTGGTAACGGAGTAACGGATTGGACAAACATTCCACTCCGTTTTTCGTAGGGCTATTTTCTTTCTGTTAAAAACTTCATAATTTTACATATTAGTGCAAAACCAAATATATATTAGTGAAATAGAAATATTCAAGATTTGCTTCAAACAAAAATCATTGTAATTTGCCCCAAAAATTTTTTTGCTTCTTCAATTAGTGAATGTGACATATTACCTGAAAATGACTCATATATAGCCGCTGCAGCAGCCTGGCCATGAACACGGGCCTGTGTGTCATCAGATGAGAGGTAACCCATTTCTCAGATAGAATGCGACTCGAGACTTCAACATCGGCGTCAATCTCTATAGGACGGATGTGCATCCATGTTCTCTTTATATACCGTTAAAGTGTATGCCGTGGTTGTACAACTGAAAGGGAGAATCTGGCTCATGGGGGTCGACCAAGGTCAAATACTCCGACACATAACATTAACGCTGTTAAATTAACAACCATATCGTTTGGTATCATTTCATAGGAGAAGAGGAAGAAGAGAGGTCGTCTAAAAGTTTCCGTTTATTTTGTACGGCCGTCTCTAAATAATTATGTGACTAATGGTGGAGGAAATTATATTACGAACAAAAGATGACTTTACCTTTTGGGTGAAAATGTCAGAAAGACGAACTCGACTCCCGTTATCAAACAAATTCAGGTTTGTCACTCATATTAAACGTTAGTTGGATATTTTTATTATTCTAGTTAGTTACAGAGAGCTTACATATATATATATATATATATATATATATATATATATATATATATATATATATATATATATATATATATATATATATATATATATATATATATATATATATATATATATATATATATATGTAGGCCTGCACAGACACACACATACATATTTATGTGTGTGTGTGTGTGTGTGTGTGTGTGTGTGTGTGTGTGTGTGTGTGTGTGTGTGTGTGTGTGTGTGTGTGTGTGTGTCTGTGCAGGCCTACTGAAAACATTGCAGTACAGCGTGTTGTTCCAATGCGTTTCTACACCGGTCGCGAGACGCGAGAAATAGCTTTGAGGGGCATTCTATTCGTGGAGCGGACTTATATCATTACTCCAAAACTTCTGGAATATAGAAGAAAAGGAACTACAAGCAAAAGAAGAAGGAGGGGAGGAGGAAGAGGAGGAAGAGGAAGAGGTATAGGAGAATAAGAAGTAGTAGTAGAATAAGAAGAGGAAGAAGAAGAGGAAGAGACAGAGGTAGAGAAGGAGGAAAAGGTAGATGAGGAGGAGGAGGAGGAGGAAGAAGAGAGGTCCTCTTTTCCTCGCCGGTGGGTTGTCTTTAGGTTGAGAGAGATTGGAAGACAGAGGAGCTGTTACGGTGGGTTAATAATAATAATAATCTTGTTCTTTAATAAAGCACCTGCAAACGCACTGCGCTGTACAGTGAACATACATATAGTAGAAACGGCAGCCACGCAGGGCGCCTTACATACATGTATACAGTAGAAGCACATGATAACAGTTTTACAGGAGTCGAATAGAACTGTATTTAAGCGGCAGCCACACGGCGCCAACATGGCCTACTATTCATTTAACCACCGCCACCAATCGAGTGGAAGGTTGAAAAACCTTACGGGATCTACGGAGTTCGATCTTGGTACCTTCAGCTCTTCACGCCAGTGTGTAATCCATTACTCTACGGACCCCCACGGTGGGTTGTCTTTAGGTTGAGAGAGATTGGAAGACAGAGTAGCTGTTACGGTGGGTTATCTTTAGGTTGAGAGAGATTGGAAGACAGAGTTGCTGTTACGGTGGGTTGTCTTTAGGTTGAGAGAGATTGGAAGACAGAGTCACAGAGGAGCTGTTACGGTGGATTGTCTTTAGGTTGAAAGAGATTGGAAAACAGAGGTGCTGTTGCGGTGGGTTGTCGTTAGGTTGAGACAGATTGGAAGACAGAGTAGCTGTTACGGTGGATTGTCTTTAGGTTGAGAGAGATTTGAAAACAGAGTAGCTGTTACGGTGGATTGTCTTTAGGTTGAGAGAGATTGGAAAACAGAGGTGCTGTTACGGTGGGTTGTCTTTAGGTTGAGAGAGATTGGAAGACAGAGTAGGTGTTACGGTGGGTTGTCTTTAGGTTGAGAGAGATTGGAAGACAGAGTGGCTGTTACGGTGGGTTGTCTTTAGGTTGAGAGAGATTGGAAGACAGAGTCACAGAGGAGCTGTTACGGTGGATTGTCTTTAGGTTGAGAGAGATTGGAAGACAGAGTAGGTGTTACGGTGGGTTGTCTTTAGGTTGAGAGAGATTGGAAGACAGAGTAGCTGTTACGGTGGATTGCCTTTAGGTTGAGAGAGATTGGAAAGCAGAGTAGCTGTTGCGGTGGGTTGTTTTTAGGTTGAGAGAGATTGGAAGACAGAGGAGCTGTTACGGTGGGTTGTCTTTAGGTTGAGAGAGATTGGAAGACAGAGTAGCTGTTGCGGTGGGTTGTTTTTAGGTTAAGAGAGAGATTGGAAGACAGAGGAGCTGTTACGGTGGGTTGTCTTTAGGTTGAGAGAGATTGGAAGACAGAGGAGCTGTTACTGTGGATTGTCTTTAGGTTGAGAGAGATTGGAAAACAGAGTAGCTGTTGCGGTGGGTTGTTTTTAGGTTGAGAGAGATTGGAAGACAGAGGAGCTGTTACGGTGGGTTGTCTTTAGGTTGAGAGAGATTGGAAGACAGAGGAGCTGTTACGGTGGGTTGTTTTTAGGTTGAGAGAGATTGGAAGACAGAGGAGCTGTTACGGTGGGTTGTCTTTAGGTTGAGAGAGATTGGAAGACAGAGTAGCTGTTGCGGTGGGTTGTCTTTAGGTTGAGAGAGATTGGAAGACAGAGGAGCTGTTACGGTGGGTTGTTTTTAGGTTGAGAGAGATTGGAAGACAGAGGAGCTGTTACGGTGGGTTGTCTTTAGGTTGAGAGAGATTGGAAGACAGAGTGGCTGTTGCGGTGGGTTGTTTTTAGGTTGAGAGAGATTGGAAGACAGAGGAGCTGTTACGGTGGGTTGTCTTTAGGTTGAGAGAGATTGGAAGACAGAGTAGCTGTTGCGGTGGGTTGTTTTTAGGTTGAGAGAGATTGGAAGACAGAGGAGCTGTTACGGTGGGTTAATAATAATAATAATCTTGTTCTTTAATAAAGCACCTGCAAACGCACTGCGCTGTACAGTGAACATACATATAGTAGAAACGGCAGCCACGCAGGGCGCCTTACATACATGTATACAGTAGAAGCACATGATAACAGTTTTACAGGAGTCGAATAGAACTGTATTTAAGCGGCAGCCACACGGCGCCAACATGGCCTACTATTCATTTAACCACCGCCACCAATCGAGTGGAAGGTTGAAAAACCTTACGGGATCTACGGAGTTCGATCTTGGTACCTTCAGCTCTTCACGCCAGTGTGTAATCCATTACTCTACGGACCCCCACGGTGGGTTGTCTTTAGGTTGAGAGAGATTGGAAGACAGAGTAGCTGTTACGGTGGGTTATCTTTAGGTTGAGAGAGATTGGAAGACAGAGTTGCTGTTACGGTGGGTTGTCTTTAGGTTGAGAGAGATTGGAAGACAGAGTCACAGAGGAGCTGTTACGGTGGATTGTCTTTAGGTTGAAAGAGATTGGAAAACAGAGGTGCTGTTGCGGTGGGTTGTCGTTAGGTTGAGACAGATTGGAAGACAGAGTAGCTGTTACGGTGGATTGTCTTTAGGTTGAGAGAGATTGGAAAACAGAGTAGCTGTTACGGTGGATTGTCTTTAGGTTGAGAGAGATTGGAAAACAGAGGTGCTGTTACGGTGGGTTGTCTTTAGGTTGAGAGAGATTGGAAGACAGAGTAGGTGTTACGGTGGGTTGTCTTTAGGTTGAGAGAGATTGGAAGACAGAGTGGCTGTTACGGTGGGTTGTCTTTAGGTTGAGAGAGATTGGAAGACAGAGTCACAGAGGAGCTGTTACGGTGGATTGTCTTTAGGTTGAGAGAGATTGGAAGACAGAGTAGGTGTTACGGTGGGTTGTCTTTAGGTTGAGAGAGATTGGAAGACAGAGTAGCTGTTACGGTGGATTGCCTTTAGGTTGAGAGAGATTGGAAAGCAGAGTAGCTGTTGCGGTGGGTTGTTTTTAGGTTGAGAGAGATTGGAAGACAGAGGAGCTGTTACGGTGGGTTGTCTTTAGGTTGAGAGAGATTGGAAGACAGAGTAGCTGTTGCGGTGGGTTGTTTTTAGGTTGAGAGAGATTGGAAGACAGAGGAGCTGTTACGGTGGGTTGTCTTTAGGTTGAGAGAGATTGGAAAACAGAGTTGCTGTTACGGTGGGTTGTCTTTAGGTTGAGAGAGATTGGAAGACAGAGGTGCTGTTACGGTGGGTTATCTTTAGGTTGAGACAGATTGGAAAACAGAGTAGCTGTTACGGTGGGTTGTCTTTAGGTTGAGAGAGATTGGAAGACAGAGGAGCTGTTACGGTGGGTTGTCTTTAGGTTGAGAGAGATTGGAAGACAGAGGAGCTGTTACGGTGGGTTGTCTTTGGGTTGAGAGAGATTGGAAGACAGAGAAGCTGTTACGGTGGGTTATCTTTAGGTTGAGAGAGATTGGAAGACAGAGGAGCTGTTACGGTGGGTTGTCTTTAGGTTGAGAGAGATTGGAAAACAGAGTTGCTGTTACGGTGGGTTGTCTTTAGGTTGAGAGAGATTGGAAGACAGAGGTGCTGTTACGGTGGGTTATCTTTAGGTTGAGAGAGATTGGAAGACAGAGTGGCTGTTACGGTGGGTTGTTTTTAGGTTGAGACAGATTGGAAGACAGAGTCACAGAGGAGCTGTTACGGTGGGTTATCTTTAGGTTGAGAGAGATTGGAAGACAGAGGAGCTGTTACGGTGGGTTGTCTTTAGGTTGAGAGAGATTGGAAGACAGAGGAGCTGTTACGGTGGGTTGTCTTTAGGTTGAGAGAGATTGGAAGACAGAGGAGCTGTTACGGTGGGTTGTTTTTAGGTTAAGACGGATTGGAAGGCGGATCGACGAAATATGCGATTTGGTTGTTTCGGCGCTAGAAATTATCTAAATCATCTAATCTTTTACAAAGCCTAATGTGTCACTCCAATATGGGTCGATTCATCTCTAACAGTGATAACCTGAATACGTCTGAACTCTTCGATTTATGCTCCATCACTGTACCTGGGCTACTAGATGAGATGCTATATGCACGTGTGTCATTGAGACTGCTTGCTACACGCTTTGACAGTGAGTTCCGTCATTCTCACCGTCAGACATTTCTCCTCAAGAGACATTTTCGTCGCACGACAAATCTTGTCGATCGCTGGAAATGAATCATCCAGTTGCGGTCTTTCCATCAACTGTATCAGAACAAGGGAACGGCACTTTGGGAAACGGTCGTCGGCCAGGATGATAAGCATTCGAACCAGATGTGAATCGTATCGGGACTACTATGTCGATCGCCCTCGTGCTCGACTGGGACGCCTCCGTTTACCGCCAGTGATATATTAACAAAGGGGACAGAAAGTCTTCGTGCTGCTACTGAGTGTCCTCCTCCTCCGCCGCCGCCGCCGCCGCCGCTGCCGCCGCCGTTCTCTGGCGCCAACTTCGACTACTTTCGTCGGCTGCGTCTAAAATGAAGCTAGGGCAGGTTATCCGGTTGTGAAAGATAAAGTCTTATGTATTCGACCCTCTATACTGCTATTGAGTATCTTGAAAGTTTTAAACAATGTTGCTTAATTTCATCAATTCTGCATGATTGTATTAATGTATTATCCAACTCAGTTGTAGACATGTATTACGCCTTAGTATAGCCGTAGTCGATTTGAGTAAATGTTTTTGTTTTAGATTAGTTGTTGGGGGTCATTTGCTGTAGTCAGTTGAGACATTTAGCCTTGCTTAGATTGTTTAGTTGCGTGTGGATTTTAATAAGTAAATTAATAATAATAATAACAATCCCTGCCCTGGCTCGCGACTGCCACCTCTGGCCTCGGCCTGTGCGTCGGCTTCGCAGGAGCAGGCTACGGAGTTGGATAGCGCCCTACGGTCGGGCGAGGATGTCGAGTTGGAGGGTCGAGGGGGACCAGCCCCGTTGGCTCCGGACCCGCCTCTCGCGCCCGGGACGGAGGTGATGGCGGAGGTATTCGTTGCTGAGGAAGGCTCTGACGTCACTGGGTTGGCCGGGCACCCGCGTTTGAGAGGCAGCAAAGTGATGAAGCATATCCTGAGGGGAGCCAGATTCGTATGCTCGAGCACACTGGTCGACATCCTGCAGATGATCATTGACAACCCTCATCGATCCGAAGCTTGGGGCCGACTTTTGCATTTTCCTTCAAACATCCTGGTGCAGCCTCGGTGTGCGGGTCGCAGACGCAACAATGGCCAACACGGTGAAGATGCGCATCGAAAACCGCGATTTCCTGAGGACTGAGGACGTAGAGGGACAGGAGACTGATTACGAGAGGGGACGCGCCAGTACCAGAGACCTTTCCCTGGCGGCAGTCAACGCCAAATTGGAGGAGGGAAACATCAGAGCAGCCTCCCGCATCCTATGTAGCCAGGACTACCCTGTCAAGGCTACCTACGCCACCTTTGCAGAAATGCAAGAGAAACATCCGCCTGACAAATGGGTGTCTAACCTGGCAAACTTGCCGGATGCAACACGGACAGCGCCTTTGCAGGTCTCGGAGAAGGAGGTGGCTGACGCGGTGCGGTCTTTCCCGGCTGGATCCGCGGGGGGCCAGATGGGCTCAGACCCCAACACCTGCTCGACTTGCTGAACAATCAAGAATCTTCGGACTCCTTCCTACGGGCCCTCACGGGTTTCACCAACGTGCTGCTGAGGGGAGAATGCCCTCCGGCGATGCGAGAGCTAGTTTTTGATGGCACTCTCATAGCCCTATCCAAGAAGTCAGGTGGTCTGAGACCAATAACGATAGGGTATGTTTGGAGGAGACTGGCAGCTAAATGCGCCAACAGATTCGCCGTGGGTAAACTGAACTGCTTCTTCGCACCGTTGCAGGTTGGAGTGGCATCACCGGGTGGTTGCGAGGCTGCTGTGCACGCCGCCAGAAGCTTTGTGACTGACATATCAGACGACCAGATCTTTGTGAAACTGGATTTCGCCAACGCGTTTAACACCATGCGCAGAGACACAATGCTCCAGGCCGTTCATGACACCATCCCGGAGCTCTACGCTTTCATCCATCAGGCGTATGCGGCAGAGTCTCGGCTTCAGTTTGGCTCTTTCATGGTGCGCTCGCGGTTGGAGCCACAGCAGAGGGACCCGCTTGGGCCCCTGCTTTTCTGTCTGCCCTTGTAGTCGGCGCTTCGCTCGATGCGCTCCGACTTCAGACTCGGCTATCTGGATGACATCTCGCTTGGTGGGAGGAGGGAGGAGGTCCGACGTGACCTGACCCTAGTTGCGGACTTGGCGGATTCGATGGGGATTGGCTTGAACAGACAGAAATGTGAGATCAATGCAACGAGTGAGCCGAAGGAGGCAGAGTTCGAAGGCTTCCGACGGGTGCCCATTGGGTCTCTCGTTCTACTGGGGGCCCCTCTGTTCAGGGGAGAGGCACTTGATGAAATCCTCCTCGACCAATGTGGCGCACTGGAGCACGCGCTGGTGGACCTGGCATGTCTGCGGACCCAGGCGGCACTGATCTTGCTGCGGGCGTGTTTTGGCGCGACGAGGCACACATACCTGTTGAGAACCGCCCCTTGCTTTGGCCACCCACTTCTGGCGAAGATCGATGACCAGCTGCGCAGCGGACTAGAAAACATTCTGAACATCAAACTCAATGACATTCAATGGTTACAGGCCTCCCTCCCGATCAGAGATGGCGGGCTCGGGGTGAGACGTGTCGCGATGCTGGCATCTTCCGCCTATTTGGCTTCAGCTGCATCGACCGGATCACTCGTTAGCGCCATCTTGGGGTCAGAAGAAAGACGGGACGCCCACCTCGATGAGCTTATGGAGGCTCGGAGGGATTCTTTGCCAACAGGCATGGAGCCGCTCCTGAACAAGCAAAAATCGTGGGATAGACCTTTGATAGATGCCGACAGAGCCGCCGTCTGGGCCGCCTGCGGTGACCCGGTTGGGAGGGCCAGGCTTGGAGCGGTTACATCTCCTCATGCGGGCGACTGGCTTCTGACGATCCCGGTGACAGCTTGCGGACTGGGGCTTAGTGACGAGGCCGTACGGGTGGCCACGGGGCTACGCCTCGGTTTGGAACTATGCGCTCCACATCTATGCCAGTGCGGTGAGATGACCGACGCCAGAGGACATCATGGGCTGGTCTGTAGGCGGTCTTCGGGAAGGGCGGCACATCACTTTGCGATCAACGACCTTGTCTGGAGAGCCCTTGTGGGGGCAGGCATCCCCAGCTCTAAGGAGCCTCCTGGCCTCAGTAGGACATATGGTAAAAGACCGGACGGGGCGACGCTGATTCCCTGGGCCCGAGGAAGATACATCGCCTGGGACGTCACCACCATACACACCTGTGCATCCTCCTACACCCATCTGACATCATCGATGCCCGGCGGTGCGGCTGAACACGCAGCAGACCGAAAGTGCCTCAAATATGCCTCTCTTCCCATCACACACGAGTTCATACCGGTGGCTATAGAAACACTAGGCCCCATCAACCATGCGGGACGCGAATTTCTGACGGAGCTGGGGCGCCGCTGGACCGTCGTTTCCGGCGACCCAAGAGAAACAGCTTACCTGTTTCAACGCATCTCAATTTGCACCCAGCGTTTCAACGCAGTAGCTTTTAGAGGCACATTCACTTTACACTCCGGGGATGAGGACCACGTACTCCAAGCTTAAATTTTCAATCACTGTTAATATCTTAGAGCCTGAGGGATCTTATATACCTCGGGCGAAAAAAAAAATAATAATAAGGCCCAAATATCAGGAGACAACAGAGAGACTACCTTTCTTTATCAGCGCTTATCTGTAGCAAGGCTTCAATGCTGTTGCTTTTGTTAGCACCTTTTGCACTGATAAAACCATTTGCGAAGACTATAGCCATCTCAGAACAATGCCATCCTAATTGTTGAACTCCCGAGGGATCATATGCACATCGGGGAAAAATAATAATAATAATAATAATAATAATAATAATAATAATAATAATAATAATAATAATAATAATAATAATAATAATAATAATAATAATGATAATAACAACAACAACAATATTACTAACAATAAAAATAATAGGGGGTAGAGTAATGGTAAAACTAATGGCCAGGAGAGCATTAGGTTAACGGATCGATTCCCGTAACCCCCCTCTAGGGCGGCACCTTGCATGGCTGCCAAACTGTGTGTTTAATTAAGATCTTGATTGTACTTTCATGTTTCAGTGTAATCTTACTGCGTCTGTCAGTTTGAAATAATAAAGAATATAAAAGAATATAATAGAGCCTAATAACAATAGCAATAATAATAACACTAGCAATAATAATAATAATAATAATAATAATAATAATAATAATAATAATAATAATAATAATAATAATAATAATCCTCAACCTTAACCTTACCGATATGCAATGGCTTCAAGCGTCCTTACCGGTCAAGACGGGAGGACTGGGCATACGTCGGGTCGCTTCGCTTGCGCTTCCTGCCTTCTTGGCTTCCGCTGCAGGCACCCACGTCCTTCAGTCTTCCATGTTAGGTTACGACCAATCCATCACCGACGCGCGCGTTGAAACGTTGTTACAGCGATGGAACGCCGAAAGTCAAATCACACATTCAGATAATTACGCAGCATACAGACAATCGTATTGGGATGGTCCTCTCGTGAAGAGAGTGGTGGACTCATTGGACGCCTCTCTGATCGACGCTTACCACCAAGCAAGATTCAAAGCAGCCTCAGCACCACACGCCAGCGACTGGCTGTTCGCACTACCGGTGTCATCATGCGGGCTGCGATTGGATGACGAGGCGGTAAGAATTGCAGTAGGCCTCAGACTGGGGACGAATATATGCGAACCGCACGCATGTCCCTGTGGAGCAATGGTGACGGCGGACGGGTCACACGGGATGTCGTGCAACCTAGGACCTGGCAGAATCGCCAGACATGCGGCTTTGAATGATTTGATAAGCCGAGGCCTATCTCGAGCGGGCGTCCCTAATATCAAGGAACCACCTGGGCTGTCGAGGACGGACGGGAGACGACCGGACGGACTTACGCTGATACCATGGCGCAGAGGACGAAGTCTTGTATGGGACGTCACCGTAACTGACACTGTGGCGCCCTCTTACCTTCATGCAACGTCCGCGACATCAGGAGCAGCAGCGGAACTAGCGGCCACGAGAAAGAACAACAAGTACAGCCAGATCCGCGCAGACCACTTTTTTGTCCCTCTAGCTTTCGAGACCTTAGGCCCTATCAATGACGACGGCATGGCCCTTATAAAAGACTTGGGGAGATACTTAGCTTTAACCACCGGAGACCCTAGGGAGACTTGTTATCTACTCCAGCGGTTGTCAATCACCATACAACGCTTCAATGCTGTTGCCTTCATAGGAACTTTCATGCGGCCAGAACTTGTCGAATGATGTTTTAAAAAAAATAAATATATATAATAATAATAAAAAAAAAAAATAATAATAATAATAATAATAATTATAATAATAATAATAATAATAATAATAATAATAATAATAATAATAATAATAATAATAATAATAATAATAATAATAATAATAACAATGGGCGGGTGCAGACACACCGATGGACAGGGCGCGATTGCTGGCGGTGGGATTTCCACATTCCGGGGACTGGCTGTCCGTTCTACCGATTCCATCATGCGGCCTGCGCTTGAGTAACGAGGCTGTACGGGTCGCAGTCGGCCTCCGGCTAGGTCTCGATCTTTGTGGCCTCCACCGTTGTGGCTGCGGCGACTTTGTGGGCCAGGACGGCCAACACGGCCTCGCCTGTCGATTGGCGTTCGGGCGAGCTCTTCGCCATCACGACATCAATGACATAGTCTGGCGAGCCCTTCGAAAGGCTGATGTCCCGAGTACGAAGGAGCCGTCAGGCTTTTTCCGTACAGATGGCAAGAGACCCGATGGGGCCACAATGATCCCGTGGGCGTCGGGTAAATACCTGGCCTGGGACGCCACGGTGATTCACACCTGCGCCGCATCTTACATCACTCACACAGCCAATGCTGGAGGAGCCGCGGCGGAGCAGGCTGCCATTCGCAAATCTCAGAAATATTCAGGGCTGCCCCCGTCCCACCTGTTCCTGCCCATTGCCATCGAGACACTGGGGCCAATAAACGCCGCCGGGATCAGTTTCCTTCGAGAGGTTGGTCGGCGACTCTCGGCCATCTCTGGGGAGCCGCGAGAGGTTACGTTCCTCTTCCAGCGCCTTTCCATCTGTATTCAGCGCTATAATGCCATCGCTTTTCGCGGCACTTTCAACGATTTTGCGGAGGACGAGGCCTGATTTTCCGGAAAAAACAATAAATAGTCTAATATCTAAGTCCCCGAGGGATCATATGTACCTTGGGGCAAAAAAAAACAATAATAATAATAATAATAATAATAATAATAATAATAATAATAATAAATAATAATAATAGCAATGACAACAGCAGCAGCAATGCCAATGCCCCTATAAGCTGCTTCTAGACCAGTTTCGTCTAATTACCCTCTCACCCGGAATGGTAGAACACACCCCTCTCCACTCTAGCCGACTTAGAAGTCACTCAGAAATGTAAATTAATTTATTTTGTACATCAGCATCATGCATGGTAACCCCCACTTCTGGCCATCATGCTTGCTAAACCCCTATTTTTCTGGCAACCGTGGGAGATCGCTCTCCCCACCCCCCAACTTGGTAGACGCCACTGCAATAGACTTAGGCAGTATGTTCATATATTTCGAATAAGCCGTATACATAGGCCTACTATATGCATGCAATGAGCGCTGATCGCAAATTTTTAACGAAATCATCTTGATGACGTCATATTATTGTAGACGTCATCGCGGGGCCATTGTCTTTAGCGTTCGAAATCCTCACTCGTCTTGGTTTTTGCGCTTTGATTAGACATAATTTGAAAACTGAGATTCTGATATTTCTTATAAAATTAATTCGTCGTGATGCTTCGGTCTCTTCTCGCCTGCGTTGGGGCCCGTTCGCCGCGGGACCCTGGTCGTGCTGAGGAAAAGGTGAGCTGAAATAGGCCTAGGCTACTCGTCAGTTAACTAGATTTTTAGATCGAATTAAACAACTTCCATCCTTCTAGCTTTCAAATAACGAACGTCGCCTTGTAAGTGATCAGCGCAAAGTTCTATTCGAAACTTCATAAAGTCGACTTTATTCAAATGAACTATTTAAAAGTGAACTTACCTGCGTGTCTATTTCATGCGTTTGGTTAATGACAGCTGCAGAGATAGGCTATTAGGTTAATTAATATCGAATTAACTAACTTCCATCCTTCTCGCTTTCAAATAACGAACGTCGCCTTGTCAGTGATCAACGCAAAGTTCTATTCGAAACTTCATAAAGTCGACTTTATTCAAATGAACTATTTAAAAGTGAACTTACCTGCGTGTCTATTTAATGCGTTTGGTTAATGACAGCTGCAGATATAGACTAAAAGGTTAATTAATCTGTGTGGCTGCATATGTGTAGGGAGAGCGCCGAGGTCGTTTCGGTCGGAGACGAAAGACTGTTGGAGGAGTGGATGAAGGAGACTCTCGTTCCAGTTCGAAGTCGACTTTCGGCTGTTTGAGGAAGCGTCGGGAGAAGGTCGCGAGGTCCGCTCAACTGGACGAGGACCTTTGCGATGCAAAGTAAGTGGTCAACTGGTCATGCGCTTTGTGGTCTTAATTTAGTTTAGCAAACTGGCTGAAATAAAAAGTGGAAAGATGATTTCCTCATATGCCGAGGATCATCAACAGGGTCACACAGTTATCGCACGATGGCGCGCTGTTAATGTTCACTCTGAAGAAATCTAGGATAAAAGGTCCTTGGTTTACTGTGTGTGATACATTAGAATCGTGGAACACGTGGCCAATATGTAGTCTATGTTTTACAAAGTTGTGTTTATTTTGTACAGGGTAGGAATAAAGAGGGAAATTGTGTAAAACATTGTTGCTATAAGGTATTATATTCATCGAAAACAGTCGTAGTTGCGATTGTTCTTATTATAATTGCTGATAAACTTGATTTGTACAGTTCTTGCGCGCCAAAGACATGAAGACGCCAATCATTTTCGTTCTAGTGTTGATTGTTTCAGAAGTCTTTTAGTTTTAGCAGATAAACTATTTGGAAGAGAAAAATTGTAGATCGGACAGAATCGTTTGAGTGATGATGGGAACATATATACAGCCATTCGTTATGAAATGGAGTCAAGTGCACACTTTTATTTGAGAGAATTCAGTATGCTGTAGGTTGGATGATTCTTAGGAAATGAATTTACCTACAGTCTACTTACTTACAACCTATTAATGAAGGTGAGGGAAGGTAGACGTTAACGACCGTGGTAACCATAAGAAGTCGTTAAACACTGTAAACTACTACTCATAGGAAATGAGGAATGGGACGATAAGTGAGAAGACAATCCCAGTTGCCTAACCTAAATTTTTACCTATGGTCAACAGACCCATGTATATGAAGTTTTCATAAAATATTCTTCACTCATATACATAACTGAGACAAAATATCAAGTCATCCTACCCAGTGATCTCGGTGCTTGAACTCCGAACACAAAGTGGGCATTCGACTTAATGAAGAATGATCCCCATCTAGCAAACCCATGTCCCTTTAGAGTATACTTATGGATCAATGGAGTAGTAAGTGTGAGTGGACATTTTCAAATTGAGAATCTAATGTAATGACTTCTAAAGCACCATTATTATGCGCAATTCATCAATCGATGGTTGCTTCAAGTGAAACCATTGTCAAAGTCAGAGTCCGTCCATTAGAGAAGTCGGATCAAAGTCCGATAAGTCCGAGGAACCAGAGGTCAAGCTGCAGATTGAAAGAAATGAGTTTTAAGTTTAGCTCTGCATCAGACTGAGTGCAATGTTTTGTGAACTATAAGACAGATTTTAATCTGAAATATATAATTAATGCTGCCAATGTTGTGAATGCTATAATGGTTTAATATGTTGATACGAGGTTGGGTTTTGTTATGGCTAGTGCCAGAGAATTTTGAACCATTTGCAGTTTATGCAAATCTCTTTTAAATTTATAAGATTGAAATTTGGTGCCATAAAAATATCCTCATTACTTACAAACCAGTTGTCTGGTATGATTTTGGCACCCCATTGAGCACTAAGGGGCACCGTGTACTATCTGTGTTTTTCATATTTTATTTCATTAAAATTTTAATTACCATTCGATGTATTTGGAAAATGTGAAGTAAATAAAACAAGGAGGGCGCCAATTTCATAGTTCGTCCCCGGACACAAAATACCCTAGCTACACCTCTCTGCCAGTGAGAAGTGAGTTGCAGTAGTTGAGTTGGCAAGAAAACAGGTCAGTTGCAGGTGAGACTAAGACAGCTTGGGGGCATGGAAGATCTGATTCCAAAAATATCATGAATGTGAAAGTGGGCTGATTTGCATATGGTTTTAACATGGTCAGAGAAAGATATGGTGGAGTCAAAAGATGTGCTCAAAGCATATACTTTTGGAACGATCAACAGTTCAACACTCAATCCACCTAACTCAACAGACATTGGCCAATCAAATGTTGGAGTTGTTGACATGTGCCTGAGAGGAGGAGCTTCTCCAGGAGAAGCTTGTTACTGAACACCAGACTGAACATCATCAAAGACAGAAGCAAGCTATTAGAGAGCTGCATTAGATGAAGAGCCATCAAATGAAAGAAAGAACTGTGCTTTGTCAGCATACAAATTGTAGTCTAGACTGTAGAGAACTTTCTGTGAGAAGTTAGCCGAGGGGAATGGTACAATGTAAACAGGAGCAGTTCCAGCATAGAACCTTGTGGAGCCCAACAGTTCAACAGAGTTGACTGATATGGACTGATTGAGTGTGAGGTTAGAGGTAAGATGCAAACCAGCTGAGAGCAGGACTAGAAAGGTCAAATCAGTTATTGAGTTTGAGGTTAGAGGTAAGATGCAAACCAGCTGAGAGCAGGACTAGAAAGGCCAAATCAGTTATTGAGTTTGAGGTTAGAGGTAAGATGCAAACCAGCTGAGAGCAGGACTAGAAAGGTCAAATCAGTTATTGAGTTTGAGGTTAGAGGTAAGATGCAAACCAGCTGAGAGCAGGACTAGAAAGGTCAAATCAGTTATTGAGTGGAGGTAAGATGCAAACCAGCTGAGAGCAGGACTAGAAAGGCCAAATCAGTTATTGAGTTTGAGGTTAGAGGTAAGATGCAAACCAGCTGAGAGCAGGACTAGAAAGGCCAAATCAGTTATTGAGTTTGAGGTTAGAGGTAAGATGCAAACCAGCTGAGAGCAGGACTAGAAAGGCCAAATCAGTTATTGAGTTTGAGGTTAGAGGTAAGATGCAAACCAGCTGAGAGCAGGACTAGAAAGGCCAAATCAGTTATTGAGTTTGAGGTTGGAGGTAAGATGCAGACCAGCTGAGAGCAAGACTAGAGGCCAAAACAGTGATTGAGTTTGAGGTCAGAGTTAAGATGCAAACCAGCTGAGAGCAGGACTAGAAAGGCCAAACCAGTGTTCGAAATAGGGAAAGAGTGTATCAAAATCAATTATATTAAAAACAGCAGAAAGGATAGCAGTTATCTTTCTTTTGTCCACGGAGCTGATTACTTGACTGTGAAGGGCAAGTATTTTCTGTTTCAGTGGAATGGTATTTACAGGGCCGCATTAAGGTTAGTGCAGGCCTGGGGGCTGTGATTACCTATATAAGCATCAGTGCAGGGCCCGATTACAAGTACAGTAAAAAAGTTTTAATGTACTTCAGAAAATGTGGGCTCTCAAAACTGCAGGCCTGGGTGCTGCAGCACCCTTAGCATCCCCGTAACGCGGGCCTGGGTATTTGTAATTGTAATTGTAATTGTAACCGAAAACTTATATAGCGCCACTCAAATCAGCGGCGCTTTCAACCCGCAACAATGCCGGCACCGGCAAAAAGGAAAGTTTTCAGGCGTCTACGAAACTGGAGAGGGGAGAGGGCAAGAAGCTCTTGGCGGAGAAACAAGGGGAGACAGTTCCAAGCAGAGGGGCCAACATAGGCGAAACTTCTGGATTGTGCCGTGGAAGATCGCATGCGAGGGACAACCATAAGGCCGCGAGCCGAAGATCGCAAGGAAGCCCTCGCAGGCAAGGAAGAAACTGGGGTGCAAAAATTCATTAGGTAAGAAGGAGCAGAGGCAGTAAGGCAGTTGCGCATGAGAGTGAGGGTTTTAAACTGAATTCGCTGTTGAGCAGGGAGCCAGTGGAGGGAATCACGGATAAAGGCAGAAATGTGGGCAAACTTAGGAATGTCACCTATAAGCCGAGCAGCAGCATTAAGGATAGTCTGGAGTTTGTGCATATTGGAGGAGGAAAGGCCAATGTACACAGCATTGCCAAAGTCTACCCTAGTGCAGATCAGAGCATGGACCAGTGTAGTAACAGCATGAAATGAAAGAGACTTGCGGATGGAACGGAGCTGGCGTAGATGATAAAAGCAAGATCTGGATACAAGGTTAACTTGATCAGTAAAGGAGAGGGTAGGGTCAAGGACAATCCCCAAGTCACGAACAGAGCAGGAGAATTGAATGAGGGGAAACCTAAGATGTAGAGATTCAAAATCAATCTTGCTTAGTTGGAGGCGACCACCGAGCCAGATAAACTGAGTCTTGTCGGGGTTCAGCCGCAAGCGATTAGAGGAAAGCCAAGAATCCAGAGCAGAGGCTGCTGCTAAGATGCGTTCGACCATTTGTCCACATGTTACCACACATTTCTTATACACTTAGAGTGCGCTGTGAAATTGCTAGCTGCCTGTTGTAGAGGCAGCGGGAGATGTTGGAAATGTGGGTGTTAATTTATGACAGGTAGACTGGAAAAGGGAGATTCTGTTTATGTGATAAAGGTGACTATTCACATTCAGCCCAATGCTAATGACTTCTGTGCAGCTAATCTGATCTGAATGGATTCTATTTGGCTTATCCATTAATACACAGAGGAGTTACTTAAAGTGCCTATAAAAACTACAAATGCACAGTGGAGAATCTGGACATTTCTGCAAATGTGTGTCACATCACTTTGATTCCTCAGTGTTATAGATTGGAATTGGAGCAAAAGTATGGGACTGTTTGCTATTCCTCATCCTCAATGTATTGTGTGGATGTCTGCTTTATTATGAGTTGGTATTCTTTGTTTTTTTTGTAGCTCTATGTCCACATGTTACCACACATTTCTTATACACTTAGAGTGCGCTGTGAAATTGCTAGCTGCCTGTTGTAGAGGCAGCGGGAGATGTTGGAAATGTGGGTGTTAATTTGTACGTAATTGGCATTCTGTGGTTGTTTTTCATTGCAGTCTGGAAGTCTGCAAGCTGGAAGCTGAGTCGACTGAGGCTTTGAAGGTGGTGACCGAGGTGCAGCTGCATGTGGATGTGTCTTTGCCGACCAAGTCTCTGGAGGTGATCGACCGAGTGCACTGCCCTGCTGTGTCTATCGAGCCGTCTGTTGTCGACTGGGACGCAAGAATTACTGCAGCCCGCGAAAAGTTTCAGGCATCCAGCGCCCGTGTCCGTGAAGCGGTGCGAAAGTTTGACCAGCGCCTGATCGAGCCACTCTACAAGAACAAGGAGATCTGTATCCTGCAGCCGATCTTGCCATTGGAACACACAACTCTTTCAACTGAGCAGCATAAGGTGGCTTCATGCGTCCTCTCTACAGACGTGTTGACAGAAGCTGCTCAGGAATTGATCGAGCGAGTGAAGTTTGCAAGTGTATCGGTTGATGCAGCAAGACCAGTTACATTAGCCGGAGCGCCTGATCCTGTGTCGGTTCCTGTGACCACACCAGAGGAGTCTGTCACTGTGTCCGAGCAGCAAGTGTCTGATTGGAATGTTGGACTTGATGCAGCTGATCAGTCCTTCAAGAAGTTTGACCAGCCACCGTGGACAGCAGAGGAGGAGACATGGAAAGGACAAAACCAAAACTGGAATGCTAATGCAGGTGCCGGAGAGGAGCATCTCACGGAGCCAATGCCGGAGATGAACCAAAACTCGAATGCTATTGCATCTGAGGCTGTGGCGCGGAACCTGTATTTTCAAAGGTACCGCAAACATCTGGATACAGAAGAGTTCCTGCCGTCCGAGCGTCTGGAGACGATTTGGTCTAGATACGGTGCCGATCAGGCCGTTCAGAGTTCTGACCAGCATCTCACGGAGCCAATGTCGGAGAGGAACCAGAGCTCGAATGCTACTGCAGGTGCTGCTGATCAGAGTGTCCGAAGACTGAAGCTCGTTGACGACTATTTTGCCGGAAAGGAGGATTGGTCGACACTCTGCCCTCTTCTGTGGACCGCGTCATCTGAAACTGTGGAGCAGAACGAGGATCTTCATGTGTACCATGAACAGGTGGATCCAGAAGAGTTCCTGCCGTCCGAGCGTCTGGAAGCCCATGTCGATCAGGCCGTTCAGAGTTCTGACCAGCATCTCACGGAGCCAATGTCGGAGACGAACCAAAGCTCGAATGCTATCGCAGGTGCTGCCGATCAGAGTGTCCAAGGACACCAGTCACTGAAGCTCTTTGACTATTTTTGGACAGCCGGAAAGGAGCTGTGGTCGAGAGTCTGGGGGGCCACATCGTCTGAGGCTGTGGAGCAGAACCAGGATCTTCGTGTGCACCACGAACAGCTGGATCCAGAAGAGTTCCTGCCATCCGAGCCTGTGGAGGAGATTGACACCATCCGTTCCGTTTCCTTAGCCATGGAGGAGATTGACACCATCCGTTCCGTTTCCTTAGCCATGGAGGAGATTGACACCATCCGTTCCGTTTCCTTAGCCGTGTCTGTTCAGCCAGATGCCGTCGATTGGGATGAAAAGTTCGCTGCCGCTCGTCAGATGCTCCGAGCATCCAGCGCTCGTCAGAAGCTCCGAGCATCCAGCGCCCATCTTCGACAGGCTATGGACGAGTTCGATCTTGTTTGACCGAACCAGTGTTGGAAAGAAGTCTTTCCTCCATCGTTCCACAGTAAGTCTCGTGCCTGCAAGATCAAAGGGCTGAGACTTGCACTGTGAGGGAATTAACTGTTTACCGATTTTGACGTATGAACTGCTGTTGGCTGTTGATGTTTGCTGTGGGAGAAAGTTAAACTACACTGTGCTCTGAGAACCTGGCAAGTGGATCATCAGCCATTCATTCCAGGAGCTTACACCTGAAACATCGATCGATGACTGTTGGTTGGTCTACTGGAGAACATTCCGCGATCTACTTTCCGATGGACATCAAACGTGGTTCCATGAAAAGTGGTGACGCCGTCTTTTGGTGGAGCTGAGAACCTGCTACCTGCTACGATCTTCCTACCTCTTTCCTTCATTCCTGCAGACGTGGTTCCATGAAAAGTGGTGATGCCGTCTTTTGGTGGAGCTGAGAACCTGCTACCTGCTACGATCTTCCTACCTCTTTCCTTCATTCCTGCAGACGTCGTTCCATGTACCATGGTGACGTCTTCTTTTGGTGGAGCTGAGAACCTGCTACGATCTTCCTACCTCTTTCCTTCATTCCTGCAGACGTCGTTCCATGTACCATGGTGACGTCTTCTTTTGGTGGAGCTGAGAACCTGCTACGATCTTCCTACCTCTTTCCTTCGTTCCTGCAGAGCCAGTTAAGTGCTCTGACACTTTCTTTACATTACATTACATTTAGTGACTGTGTTTTATCTCTTAACTGTAGGTTTATTTGTTTATGCATAAGAGCAAAGGCTTCAGTCAATGGCGCTTCTGGCCACTTTGCTTCGTCGGCACCCCGACACGTTTGCAGCTTGCCAAGGGCTGCCATGCCATCGGGCACGGGTTAAGACCTGTGGTGCTGTTAAACTGCATGCTTTAGATCATGTGTATATATAGGTAGGTCCTGTTTGTAATATATTTTGCGTGCTTGTGATTATTATCCTGTTTGTAATGTATTCTGAGTATCAACCATTGGTCCTGACACCCACCAATTCCAGTTGGTTTCAGTAGCCTACTGACTTCTGTAATGCTAAAGTAAGTTGGGATTACCAAACATTTATGATGCTCCTTTTGCTCCCACATTTTTTAATTTACTGCAGTTAGAGTTAGTTCATGAATGCATGACAGCGGCTTATACAGAGAAAATGCATCCATTAAAACTTGTCACTTGTCTTTCATTTTAGGCCAGTTTATTTATTCTGTGGTGCACTATGATTTGAACCTAACACAGATGGGGTACTATGTTTCATAGATAACACTTTGGTAATAGGTTTCTGTAGTAAGTACTGTATGTATTATGTACTAGTACTCTGCATGTACTAGGACTCTTTCCATCCAGTCTCATATCTACATTCTTTCCCTGTACTAGGTTTCTACATTAAGAGAATTCAAGGGTTACAGTGAGGCTTCTTCTTAATTTCTGTCTGTTTGTTTATGTTGCCGGTTTGTTGATCGAGTGACTCCTTGCAACTGTGTACAACTGCAAGTTCTGCGAGGATCAAAAAGATCAACATCGATCAGCGAACAGTGCATTCCACAGAGACTTGGAGACCTGCAGTGCATTTGTGTCAAATTTTTAAGTGCTATGATTAGAAGACTCTAAGGAATGTATGAATATGTGAAATGGATAGAAGATAAAGAGTGTGTTAGAGATAGGAGCAGATCGTTTGAAAGTGAAGGAAGAATTGGGTTGTGTGAAAGGGAAAGTAGATGGAAAGGAGACTGGTTGGAAAGGGAGAACAGGTGAGAAGTCATGTGAAGGTGAAAGAAGTGGATTGTGTGAAAGGGAAATAATGTGGAGAGGATACTGGATTTGGAAAGGTACAAATACAGTTTCCTCTCCACATTATTTCCCTTTCACACAATCCACTTCTTTCACCTTCACATGACTTCTCACCTGTTCTCCCTTTCCAAACCAATTCCCTCCCATCTTCATTCTCTTTCACGCAATCCTCTTCTTTCCAATCTCCTCTCCATTTTCTTTCTCTTTCACACTGATGGATTGTGTGAAGTGGAAAGAATGTGGAGAGGAGATTGGATAGAAGGGAAGAAGTGATTTGAAGTCATCTGAAAGTGAAAGATTTGGGTTGTGTGAAAGGGAAAGTAGGTGAAGAGGAGATTGGTTGGAAAGGGAGAACAGGTGAGAAATCATGTGAAGGTGAAAGAAGTGGACTGTGTGAAAGGGAAACAATGTGGAGAGGATACTGGATTTGGAAAGGTACAAATACAGTTTCCTCTCCACATTATTTCCCTTTCACACAATCCACTTCTTTCACCTTCACATGACTTCTCACCTGTTCTCTCTTTCCAAACCAATTCCCTCCCATCTTCATTCTCTTTCACGCAATCCTCTTCTTTCCAATCTCCTCTCCATTTTCTTTCTCTTTCACACAGATGGATTGTGTGAAGTGGAAAGAATGTGGAGAGGAGATTGGATAGAAGGGAAGAAGAGATAAGAAGTCATCTGAAAGATTTGGGTTGTTTGAAAGGGAAAGAAGATGGGAAGGTGATTGGATGGAAAGGTAGGAAGAGATGAAACATCATGGGAAAGATCTGGGTTCTGTGAAAGGGAAAGAAGACGAAGAGAGAACTGTGGTGCAGAAGTTGGGAGGCTTGATCATTTGATGCAAATGCACCGATTACTGGGATCTGTGGGATGTTCGATTGCTTTACGTAGGGGATTATTTTTTCTTTGGCATTTTTGTTTGAGATGTGGTTTACTTTATGTAGGGCATTATTTTTCTTTGGCGTTTTTGGTTTGAGATGTGGTTTGCTTTGTGTAGGGCATTATTTTTTCTTTGGCATTTTGGTTTGAGATGTGGTTTGCTTTGTGTAGGGCAGTAGTTTTTTCTGTGACTGTTTTGGTTTGAGATGTGGATTGCTTTATGTAGGGCATTATTTTTCTTTGGCGTTTTTGGTTTGAGATGTGGTTTGCTTTGTGTAGGGCATTAGTTTTTTCTTTGACTTTTTTGGTTTGAGATGTGGATTGCTTTGTGTAGGGCATTATTTTTTCTTTGGCATTTTTGGTTTGAGATGTGGTTTGCTTTGTGTAGGGCATTAGTTTTTTCTTTGGCATTTTTGGTTTGAGATGTGGTTTGCTTTGTGTAGGGCAGTAGTTTTTTCTGTGACTGTTTTGGTTTGAGATGTGGATTGCTTTATGTGAGGGGATTATTCTTTCTTTGGTATTTTTGGTTATGACCTCATTGCCATGCTGATAGTGTTTTGGTAATCCTGTAACTTCTATTGTGTCGTTGTCATGACAGATGAGTCTGTCAGCTTAGATTCACTTTAGCTGGTTGTTTTGGTAATCCTGTAACTTCTATTGTGCCATTGTCATGACAGTTATATCAATGAATAGTGCAAGGGATATCTGCACTCTTTGCTTGTAGATTTAGAAAATTTTACTTTATGTAGCACCAGTGTTTTCTGCAGCACCAATAAGTTTTATAGCATTAGTGACTTGTGCACCATCAAGGACTTGTATAGTATCTATGACTTGTGTAGTATCGATTACTTGTATAGTATATATGCCTTGTGCAGTACCTGTGACTTGTATAGTATCTATGACTTGTGTAGTATCGATTACTTGTATAGTATATATGACTTGTGCAGTACCTGTGACTTGTATAGTATCTATGACTTTATAGTATAGTATCAGTTACTTCTATAGTATCAGTTACTTGTACACCATCAATGACTTGTATAGTATCTATGACTTGTAAGTATCTGTGACTTGTATAGTATCTATGACTTGTATAGTATCAGTGCTTATATTTATATAAATGCTTAGATGATTGATTGATTTAAGGACTTGTTTAGTTTCAGTAACTTTTACACTGCCACTGACTTATGTAGTGCTTTTTGCTTCCTTTTATCTTTCCACTTCTCTTGTCGTACCCGTAGCAGTCTCCGTTCTCTTGTCTCATTCTGTTGTCTCATGCAGGTTCTCCTCTTGTCTCATTCTATTGTCTCCTGCAGGTTCTCATCCTCCCCAGGGTCACCAAGTAACAGCGGTGTTACCACTTGGATTCGAACCTGTGTCTGTGTGGTTTGCTGTTGACTTGTGTAACCTATTGGCTGTTTGGCTGCTTTCATCCTGGTCCAGGTTTTCAAGTGAGTACAGTGAGTTGGTCAGGTTTGTAGGAGTTTGGTTGAGAGTGTAGTGATGTGAGTTGCTGATTGGTGAACTGTTTTAAGCAGTGAGTTTTACTTTGTAGGTATTTTGCGTTTACTGCTTTTTTAGACTAGAGACTCACTTGAGATGTTGAATATAGTTATAGATTAATTTGAGATATTGACTCCAGACTCACTTGAGATGTTGAATATAGTTTTAAACTAATTTGAGATATTGACTCCAGATTCAGTTGAGATGTTGAACCTGTTTAAGCTTGTTACCGGTAAATGTTTTTTTGAGAAAGGGGATGACCAAATGCATCACTCTTTCTCCTTGTATATCTAGTTGCATTTGGGTAATTCCTTTGTCTGCAGCTTGAGGCCATTTCATTTATTTTAAATTGATTTAATTTTCAAGGGGACTGTTCTGCTATGTCCTTGCAACCTGTCCATGCTTTGTGCTAGCTGAGCTTTAGCTTTTCTCTGTTACTGGCTTGTTTCTCCACATCTGCTTCCTTGGTTTACTTGTTCTGTATCCAGTGACCTTTTGCCCAGTTATCTACTGCTGCCATCTCTTCATTTCTCTCCCTCAGGTTCTCCTTTCTTCCCATATCGGTTTCTTTCTCTCTGTCTCATTATATGTCTTTGTATCTGCTTGGATATTCTCCTCCTTTCGACGCTTGCCTTGTCGCTGGTCAAGGTATCCAACATTTCCATTTATCTCTGTCCAGAGCCTAGTCTTCTTTTCTGTGTCCTGGTGTTCTATGTCATAACTTCTGCCACTTCTGTCACTTTCGCTGTTTGTCTTTGCAATAGCAGAAAATTTTTAAAATTCAAAATTTCATGAAATTGGGAATTTTGGGTGCTTCTCGTAGAAATTATTTGCCTCAATGCAAGCGATGAACGAATTACGGAGGCCGTTGTCAATCACCTCCTCGCGGTGGCCTCTGGGCATGCAGTTATCTTGGATAGCTGCATGGCGAAGATTGGCAGTATATTCCATTGGCTGAACATGCAGGTTAACTTTGCTACTGAACACACTGGCAAACACATTATGAGTTTGGTCAAGCTGTCATTATTATATATTGTTGCTATTTAAACTGCATTGTTCAGCCAGTGAACCATAGTTGTTAAAACCGTTTTTTTCGTTTTTTTCGTTTTCTATTTTTCTTATCGTTTTTTTCCGTCTTTTATTTTCTTATGTAACTTTATTTATTTATTTATTTACTGTCTGTTAATTTGTTTCATTTTCTGTTTATTTAAAAAAAACTAAACTTTGCAGGTATAGATTATATTTTCTCACAGTAAATGCATTTCAATTTAGCCAATGCCGAGTTTTTGTCTTTCTCGTTTATCAAAGTTACGTGAATCCATTCCGCACCCTTTTCTTTCGGCATTTTAGATAACGTAGAAATAACCTTTTAAAATTGTATTTCTTGTACTGTGCTATTTCATAAAGTATTTATTTCTCAAATGATGCCGTACATAGTGACAAAAAAAATTAGCTGAATCCTTGAAAGTACAGAGACAATGTAGGCCTAAGGGACATCAGACAAAAAAATAAACATAATAATAAGTGCACTAAATTTGTCTGCATTATAATGGTACTAAGTGAACCAGTTATTTTGGTTCAGTTTGGTTCATGACATGATAGAGCCTTGTAATTCTGAAATCACCGGTCCAAGCCTTCCTTGAAACAGTTACTGTATAGGGACCTTGACCAAGTCCTGAAGTAAAAATTTCTCACTGCCATTGATTGAGCCTTGTTCATTAGATAGTGGCACTTAATAAATGCATAATAATATTATTAATAATAGTAATAATAATAATAATAATAATAATAATAATAAAAATAATAATAATAATAAAAACACACATGTAGATGTGGCACCACAGTAGAACCCAATGGTCATCACGGATTCTCTTGCGTCAAAGGAGCGGGAAGGCAACAACGACATAGCATGATTAATGACGTGATTTGGAGGGCTTTCACCAGAGCCAAAATACCGGCCATCAAAGAGCCCAATGGCCTCTCCAGATCTGACGGCAAAAGGCCTGATGGGGTCACCATAATACCTTGGTCTAGAGGGCGTTGCCTAGCGTGGGATGTCACGGTGCCAGATACATTTGCGGCATCATATGAACATGTAACGTCGCAAAACGCAGGAGCCGCAGCGGAAAGAGCAGCCCATAATAAGGAAAGCAAATATGCTGCCATCTCACAATCGCACCACTTCATCCCTGTGGCAGTCGAAACCTCAGGAAGCTGGCATGCTGAATCACTGGATTTCGTCCAAGAACTTGGAGCCAAGATAAAAGCAGCGACAGGTGACCAGCGTGAGACCAGCCATCTGCTCCAGCGCCTATCAGTCGCCCTACAAACTGGAAACTCCCTATCTGTTCTAGGCACCTCCGATTTGAACAATAAGGAGACGGTGCAGCCAGGACTATATGGCGGCCTATAGCCTAGATACAGTGACTGGAAACAGTAAATAATTCGTCTGTATATGAGTGTATTGGTTGTATGAAGAAATAAATTCGTATAATAATAATAATAATAATAATAATAATAATAATAATAATAATAATAATAATAATAATAATAATAATAATGATAATAATAATAAGGCCGTTCCAGATGATTTACTTATTTTAATAATAATAATAATAATAACATGTTAAACAACTCCAAATGAGTGCCTGCATTTTTTTTAGTGCACCATAACAATCTTTAACTAAATTTAAATTGTAGCCTAAACTGATTTTAGGATGTGCTATGTTATAGTAGTTTTTCAGTCATCTTTGCCTTTGCCTCTGATATCTGGTATATATAGACCTTGATCAGAATTGTCAGTTGTGCTTTGACATCTGTGACCTAGAATTTAGTAGCAAAAAATACTAAAATCAGTTGATTGTCAGTCATTTGCAATGTGCATTGTGTATGAATTTAAAAAAAACTGAAAAACTAATGACTCTTCTGTGCATTGTGAGTTTCTCTTTTTGTGAGTGATGCATGTTATATAAATATAGTAAAATGCCTAGATTACATACTAAAGTTTTTATTTTTGACTGCAGAATAATCACGGACAAGCTTTTATTGGCCAAGAAAACCTTTTTCTGAACTATGTATTTTAGGATCAACTCCAGATTTCATAATGGAACTGAAGCTACATGCAGGACAACTCGGCCTTGTCAGCTTTAGTGGGGTACAGTACCCCAGTCCAAAAAGTGGGGGGTACAGGTACCCCTCGTATACCCCCACAAATTACGCCTATGCATTGGAGGTCACGAATGTGCATGAAGCAGGAGCGTGAGAAGTTGGAGATGTGGTTAGAGAAAGAGAGGTGTAGATACGTAATACCACGATTGCTGACGGAGGAGTCAGAGGTGAAGCTAAGAGACAATGAGTTAGTCGATAGGTGTTTGAAGGATCAGGAATTTTGTTGATTTTGATCAGGAAGGCCTAGGATGATGAACTCTGTTTTGGAAGGGTTAAGGCAGAGGAGATTGGATGACTGTGCGTTAGGGTTACCACGTTGAGTAATTATGTGATGGAGGTGGAATAAGAGCTTAGGGAGGATATGTAGAGTAAGGTGTCTACGCGTCTGCGTAGAGATGGGGGTCAACAGAGGAGGATTTATTAGATGGCTTAAAGGATGGCTTAAAGGATTTATTAGATGGCACTACAGCGATCTATATGGGAACCGGCAGCGGATACTGGGCAGAGGCACCTGGCGAGGCGCCGGGAACTTGCCGTGAGGTTTATTCCGAGCGGTGAGCGAAAGGCGCCCCACGGACTGCCGTGAGCCTGTACTGAGTATCAAAGTGAAGAAATTCAGAAAAGCACAGGCAAACGGCAAGAGTGACTGTGACTCTCTTACGGAATGTGGTATACAGGATGGAGCAGTGGACCCAGGACAGAGCCTTGCAGGACACCACAGGAGAGAGGGAGGGGTTGCCAGTAGCGGCTGGAGGCTTTAACAGAGAAGGATCGGGACAAGTAGGACTGGAACCAGAGTAGAGTAGTGCCAGAGATGCCAAAGGAGAGATACAAAATCGAAGGAGGCTGTAGAGAGTTGAAGGAGGCTGTGATCGATGGTGACGAATGGGTGGGGGAGGGTAATGTAATGTAATGTAAATCTCCAAAATTTCTCAGCGCCACACAAAAGCCACATCAGGGAGACCAGCTTATTCACCAGCGCAGGGTAAGTCATAGACAACTGCTGATAAGTGGGAAGTAGTGGATCATACTGTTGCACATGACTTTTATGGACGACCCCAATTGCACAGGTATGGATGATATTAAAGTAAGGTAAAATACACGTGATACTGAAAGAGTTTACAAAGATAATGGTACCTGTATCCAGGTAATGGTGTCATATGCCCACATGACACACAGGTAATAAAGTAAATTAAGTAATAGTAGAGACATTGGCAATAACGGTACTAATAATTTTTTCAAAACAATACAGGTTATTATACAGTATGCACATCTGGCATACAGGTAACAAATGTAACAGTATAGATACTGGTAATCACGGTAATAATACATTTACACAAGCAATAAGGACGTTATAGGCACAACTAGCACAGAAGGTGAAAGTTGAGTACAGAAGGTAGCATATTACTGAAGGTAATACATCTATCCAGGTAATAAGAATATAATAGGATTAGGCACATCTGGTACAGGTAATGAAAGTCATGTTAATAAAGATATCATTGGCAGCAAAGACCCTACTAGCCTCCAGTCATAGAGGTATTTTCATGCAGGTTCCGGAACTAATAAACTTATTGCATAAGAAATCAATTAACTAGAGCTTTTGATTATAATCAGATAGCTTCAAAACTGCAGAAATGACACAAGAGAAACAAATAAATAATAATGGAAACAAATTTGCAGATAATAATAACAAAACTAATAAACTTTTACTAAAATCAAATTTCAACACAGATGCACTGGTGGTGAAATTCACCTCAACAAGGCTGTCATTAGCATATGTTACAATTACTTCTACTCAAGGTAGATATTATCCCTAAAAAACCGTCTGGAGAAAATACATGTGTTAGTACCATTAATATCAATATTATAATTATTATCATTATAATTAGTTTTTTTATCAAATGCATAAATGATCCCTTAGAATTGAAAATGTTAGCATCCATCTGGAACAGATCATATTGAAGTCAATGGTAACAACACATTCATGGTGTTCCTGTTACCTAGTAACATAACTACATTACAGTAATGTACACACACCTTATACCGCTGATGGTGTAACGCTGGGCTACACACATTATTCAAATCAATCATTTTGTGCTTTATGGGGTTCTGAGTAGGCCCCCATTCTTTGGCTGATCTGAACCGCCCCTCTCACAACTGCATAGGATCATAGTCTAACCTCAGTGATATATCCACAGTTGACGGTTTCACTGGGGGCCAGGCTTCAGTTGGGACAACATGTTAGAAGCACCTGAAGAAAGTGAAAGGACGGTATGAAGAGTAAGACCATTCATGACAGACAGGCTCATGACATCAAAGGCGTCAAGACATGATGTTGTACAAAGGGTGCACAAGCAAGTGATTTATAGTCACCCTAAGACGCAAAGACCTTTACAACATGGCAGTATACTGGTAACACGTTCAGTCAACGATCATGTGGTTGCAGGTTCAAATCCGTGTAATGACCCTGGGCAAGTTGTTCATATACCCTTGTCTCTGTCACCAAGCAATGTGAGTTGGTATCCCCATAAGCTGGGAAGTAACAGCAAGTCTTGTGATGTGCTGGCCCCATGTCCATGACCTTGGGTCTCGCCTACTGCAGGGTCAAGGACCGAGTGAAGGTAATGAGCCTATGTTACTTCCTTTACTGAAGACCAACCAAAAAACACAGGTCCCTCAGTTAATTAGAGATAAATACAATACAATACAATACAATACAATAGAACTGTAATTTGATTTGATAATGCCCTCCTTACAAAGTTCAGAAGTGCACACTGAAGCCGGGCATTCATTAAGAGCCATAAGTAGACTGGAAGAGGCAAGTTCTCAGTTTAGAGCAAAAGACAGTCTCGCTAAGAGAGTTGCGAACATGAGGAGGTAGAGAGTTAAAGACGGAGGGACCAGCAACTTGAATGACCGCAGGCCAAAGACAAGACGTGTACCAGGAACAACATACTTTCCAACAGATGCCGATTGAAGAGAGGCCAGCCTTTAACAAAGTTATAGGGTGCGACTTAGGAGAGATAAGTAGGATGGTAGATGACTTGCACATGCTCTGTACATGAGTGCCAGCTTGAAACAGATACGCTCACAGACCAACTGGCTTAATATTAGATCACCAACGTATGACAACAGCAATCCAACCAAAATACAAGAAATTATCCTATCCTGGCTCATAATTCATTCACATGGAGAATTTATATAGCGCCTCTTCAAGGTGGTTACAATGGGTTATGCAGGCAGTATTTTGTTTTCCTAGGACTTGTCTAAGTCGGCAAGAGACAAATCGCACTATCCTCAACATGGGACTCTCCATTTACTTTAGTGTCTCCTCTCTAGGCAGACATTTTTGGTGTTTTGACAACAAACTAACAATTTCACCTGGGAATAAAAACCTGGTCACTGTTGTTCAATGCTGACCTAGTACTGTTACACAATTCCTCCCAAAAGGACAAACATTTAAATGAAAAAGTCTTGAATCTGTGCAAAAAGAGAATAAACCAGAAAACAATGGCCAAGAATACCATGTGCCTGATCGTGCAGCTTAAGGCAAAAATACCAGTAGCTTTAGTAAGAGCTAACGCCTAGGCAACTTCGACATTATCTTTCTTCCTGAAAGTCCAAACCTGTTGAGATCACTCCAGGGAAGCATCGATACAGCAGAACGTCTGGCTAAAAAGTGACAAAGTGAACTAGCGCTAGAAACCACAAGCAAGCTCTGGCTGGACTCAATGGTTTCCTATCTTGGTGATTAAGCAATTAACACAGTACAACAGACACTCGTTAAAATGCTGGCTTCAGGAGCCTAAAAACAAATCCGCCTTACGAGACCATGTCATAATAAACATTTTCAAGCCATCTTAACTCCTTAAAGACCACAGGGATTAGTTCTCCATATATTTTAATACACGTTCGTCGTTAAAGTGTCAAAACGCACAGTTTTAAATCGGCTACTTAGCCAAGATAAGCGCCCTTGCAAAGTTCTTAAGAAACGTTTTACAAATAGCCAGATCCATACATACAAAGTTACCCTGCACAGTCGTGACCAGAATTCGTGTTATAATGAAGATATTATGATGAGTGTCCAGGGTAGCTGACACTCCACAATCAACCCTCAGTAATTAACATGCAGTAATACAGTACACAACAGTGCTAAAGTGAAGTATCAACATAGTGATCGAATGCAAGTAGTGAATGATCAGAAAGACTCCAATCAAACTCCATTCATACCTGGGCAGGGTCAGAACATCAAACGGAATCAAGTGGCAGACATTTTTGCAGATCAGGATAACTAACTCAAAAGGTCAGAACATAGTTCTTCTTGTCAACTTCGGTCACCAGATATCCTCCAAGTTGATCTCACGCAGAATGTCAGCTTCTATGCTCATCAGAGCCAGGTGGGACAACCGCTCATTCCCCGTCGATGTGCGAAGTCTGTTCTTTTGTAGTTTAATTTTTGAGGATGAACGTTTCGCTATGCAGTTACTGACCATAAGCACCAGATAGGCCTACATGCGGAGTGCAATCTCCACATTAGGAAATTATCCCTGAACTTGTTTCTGGAGTATCAGGCGATACATGTAATTCTCTCGAGAGACATCTTGAGGTTGTTCGTCAACAAACTGCACAATACAGTACAATAAAACTGCCTTTGATATCGCCCTTCTTCCTAAGGTGGCCCCAAGCTCAGAAGTGCACACGCCTCGGCGGCGCAGAAGCAATAATTATACTGCATAGTAATTGTGCGCGAGGAACTTGCTCAGCTTAGCCTAACTCGTACCAATGTTTTACTATACAGTACAATTGTAGCCTAACTCGGATGCCTATAGGTAGATAATAATAATTATAAATGAGGAGACAGTGAGTAGAGCCCTTGAAGAGGCGCTATATAAATTCCATGATTGAAAGACAGACACTTGAATGTTTTTCTCAGAAAATGATTTCTTCTTTAAGGTCCTTTCACCCTTCTTCGTATTCTCTGTCAATCTCTCTCTGTTTATATGTTTGTCTGTATCTCTTAGACCTTCTCCTTTTTCGCCTCCTTGACGTGTATCTGCTCGGTTTGAACTTTGAACAGCAATATACACACACCGGTAAAGCCAAAGAATGTGGCCCAGGAGAAGGAGAAGGAGAAGGAGAAGGAGAAGGAGAAGGAGAAGGAGGAGGAGGAGGAGGAGAATGAGAAGGAGGAGGAGAAGGAGAAGGAGAAGGAGAAGGAGAAGAAGATGATGAAGAAGAAGAAGATGATGAAGAAGAAGAAGAAGAAGAAGAAGATGATGATGATGATGAAGAAGAAGATGAAGAAGAAGAAGAAGAAGAAGAAGAAGAAGAAGAAGAAGAAGAAATCTCGTACGAAATTTGTGCCCTGATGGAGATTTTAACCCCGACCTCTCGATTGACAGTTTAGCGGCGTATCCACTACACTGTCGAGCACCCATAGACAGCGTCCTAAATGCGAAATGCTGTATGGCGAATATTTGAAGTGGCGTGAATTTTTCCTCCACACTTACCAATTTTCAAACAAGAATAATAAAAATGTTATTTTTGGAACTCGACTCCAAAGCTTCAGAAAACCACCAGAGAAGAAGAATCATTGCCAAGTTAAGAAATATGTGCCTCAATTTAGTATTAGTATATTTATTATAAAAAAATTGTTACCTACTTTAACAGACAGACAGACTAGCGCCGCAGATAGGCAGAGAGAGAGAGAGAGAGAGAGACAGAAACAGAGACACGGACACAGACAGACAGACAGACAGAGTTAGAGAATACACAGGCTGAATTCATTTGATTTTTATTTATGAAGACAAAATTAATATGTGCGTGTGTGATTGAAAATTAAATTAATGTGTGTGTGTGTGTGTGATTGAAAATATGCCTTTGTTCATTTGCCCTCACAGCGGTTATTTATGAAGACAGATGTGTGTGTGAAAATATGCATTTGTTCATTTGTCCCCACTGCGATTATTTATGAAGACAAATGTGTGTTCGTGTGAAAATATGCCTTTTCTCATATGTGCTCACAGCGATTATTTATGAAGACAAATGTGTGTATGCGTGTATGAAAATATGCCTTTGTTCATTTGTCCTCACAGCGGTTATTTATGAAGACAAATGTGTGTATGCGTGTGTGAAAATATGCCTTTGTTCATTTGTCCTCACTTGTCGTGAAGTAAATCAGGCTGCTAAAAATAAAGTGAGTTTGTTTCCAATAGTGTATTGTAATGTAGCTCCAATACAGGTATCTTGTCACCACTCTGCGGTTCGACGAAAACATATATTAAACTGGCCCCTGTCAGAATCCCCGGCCCCTCCGTGCCCCCACAGAGCCGCAACTGCTTAAGCCTTAAAGGATATAGGGAAGTCGCCCATACAGAGTGAGAGATTGATGATTTTGGTGATAAGAGTAACGAGGATAGAGGCAACGTCTTTCACATGAGAGTAGGGAATGCAAACCCGAGTTTATGCCTACCCGAGTACCCGGGATTTTCGGAACCCAATAACCCAGGCTTAACCGCGATTGAAACACGGGTTTGAACAATGAGATTTAATTTTCCCTGTCTCATTGCCCTACAATATAAGTGTAGCATAAGTCGGATGCCTATGATTAATATACTACCAAGGCAGCCAAACTTCATAGATAACCAATGCGGATCTGTGCCTACCCGGGTACCCGGGTAACCAGAGATTTTCGGAACCCAATTACCCAGGCTTAACCGCGATTGAAACACGGGTTTGAACAATGACATTTAATTTTCTTTTATATTTTATTATTTAAAGTTTCATTATTTTTTATTATAATATAATATATGGCTTAGCCTAACTCGTACCAATGTTTTACTATACAATATAATTGTAGCCTAACTCGGATGCCTATGATTAATATACTACCAAGGCAGCCAAACTTCATAGATAACCAATGCGCATCTGTGCCTACCCGGGTACCCGGGTTACCCGAGATTTTCGGAACCCAATAACCCAGGCTTAACCGCGATTGAAACACGGGTTTGAACAATGACATTTAATTTTCGTTGAGTTTTTACTATATTATAATATATGGCCTATAGCATAACTGGAATAAAGGTTAAACTATACAATATAAGTGTAGCATAAGTCGGATGCCTATGGTTAATATACTACCAAGGCAGCCAAACTTCATAGATAACCAATGCGGATCTGTGCCTACCCGGGTACCCGGGTTACCAGAGATTTTCGGAACCCAATAACCCAGGCTTAACCGCGATTGAAACACGGGTTTGAACAATGACATTTAATTTTCTTTTATATTTTATTATTTAAAGTTTCATTATATTTTTATTAAGATATAATATATGGCTTAGCCTAACTCGTATCAATGTTTGACTACACAATATAAATGTAGCATGAGTCGGATGCCTATAATTATTAATTAGCCTCAGAGTAGCTTACTTGAAGGGACGCTATAAAAATGTGTGATACTTTTACTTTTTACTTTAAAAGTATTATTTCGAAGAATACTTTTTACTTTTACTTAAGTAAAAAAATTATCAGTACTTTTACTTTTACTTAAGTACATAAAAACCTGTTTACTTTTACTTTTACTTAAGTACATTTGCCCGATACTTTTAACAACACTGCATAATATATGGGTTAGCCTGACTAACTCGTATCAATGTTTCACTATACAATATAAATGTAGCCTAACTCGATGCCTATGATTAATTTACTACCAAGGCATCCAAACTTCTTAGATAACCGATGCGGATCTATGCCTACCTGGGTACCCGGGTAACTCACTCGGGATTTTCGGAACCCAATAACCCAGGCTTCACCGCGATTGAAACACGGGTTTGAACAATAACATTAAATTTTCGTTGATTTTTTACTATATTATAATATATGGCCTATAGCATAAATCGATTAAAGGTTAAACTATACAATATATGTGTAGCATAAGTCGGATGCCTATTTTTAATATGCTACAAACGCAGCCAAACTTGATACAAACTTTGAATGTCAAGGAGGTTGGAGAGTTTGGAACTGTAACATGAAGGGAGGTTATTTAGGGAAGAAGCAGCTGCGAGTACAGAATATACTGGACGAAGGCCTGACAATAAATGGATCCCGTGAGACGGTAAGCATGTGTAGAAGGAGGAGGCGCAGCGAAAGGTTTGATTTCAAGGTCAACCATGATAAGATAATGATCAGTAGTGTTGAGAACAGAGTGTGATAGCTTGGGAAATTAGTGGGAAGCAGCGAAGGTGATGCGCAGGTAAAGGATGTGATTCATGACATGGGTTCGGAAGTGAACATGTTTGGTGAGACTGGCTGAGGACAGGAAGTTAAGGAAATCTGATGCAAGAGAGTCAGAGGCATTGTCTAAATGAATGTTGAAATCGCCAGTTAGTAAGAATTCATTGGAAGTAATGTCAGCAAGACAGAGAAGGGAGCCAAATTTTTAAAGAAAGATAAAGGGTTTGGACAAGTAGGCGGACGAGAAAACGCTGAAATGGATAAAGTATAATGAATAGCGATTTCAGAGACAGTTGGCTGTTTCAGATATAAAAAAGGAACGATCTGACACGACATCCAGAGTGACTGGACGAAAGAGAAAGCAAAGTAAACAGCGAGGTCGATAAAAAGTAGAAATTAGTGAGGATGGTAGAGATTGAAAACTGTGAGCAAGTCGAAGAGTTATGGAGGAGCATTCAAAAGAGAGGAAGGCATGGCGACAGAAATTTAGGACAACACCCGGTTGACGGACCAAGAAGGCAATAACACAAATTGAGTTTTTGAAGATTTTAATTTGAGGAGAAGGTGATGCGAGGACGCCGAGGAAGGCTAACAGAGAGAAACCACGAGGGTTGTAGGGCAATGAGAGGGTGGACGAGAGCAGTTGACAAGATCACTTAATGCAATGGAGTTTTTTGGGGTTGAGAAAAGACCGAATATTTAGGGAATTGAGTAGAAATTTCTTGTTGAGAGAACTGTATATATAAGACGAGGAGTGTTTGCTGGGACCAAGATTTGTTTTGATGACACCGGAAAGCAGTAGAGGGAACAGAATTTAACAGGTGTTTATGGCAGAGAAATGACAATGACAATCTGTTTATTGCCAACAAGCAAAAGCCAAAAGCTAAAGCAGTTTCACAAATATATGTAGGCCTACGTAGTTGCTGGTAACAAGGGGCCCAAAAGGGATTGCTCCCGCTACTAGAGACACCTATCTGCATAGTAATGTTATTATGGCGTACAACCAACTTAGATTCACAAAATTTAATGGTCATTGAAACAAAAGTGGCGATGAGGTACTTAACTATAGGCCTACAGCGAAGAACAGAAACCGAAACATATACTGCCACCATTTGGGGAGTGGAAAACAAAATGAAACAAATGGAAAAAATGAAATAATGTAACTAGATAGTTAGACAATCTGGAAGGAAATAAAGTAAGAGAGGAGACACAAGAAATAAACTTTGTAACGACGGGTGATGAGGAGTGAGGCTGTGGGAACGGTGTTCAAATGAGAATATTGTACAGGGTCGGTTGTCACTGTTGAACTGGGGTATGAGAGGTGTTTAGGTCCAATGTGATTTAGAGAGAGACGGATGAAAATGCACAGCAGTAATGTTGAGGCGAACGTAGGCATTTTGAAATATAGGTCACAATGGCGGATGAGTGTTTGCTGGGACCAGGATTTGTTTTGATGTCACCGGAAAGCAGTATTTAACGGGTGTTTGTGCAGAGAAATAAACTTTGTCTTTAGGTCCAATGGGATCTAACGGGTGTTTATGGCAGAGAAATAAACCTTGTCTTTAGGTGCAATGGGATTTAGAGAGAGACGGATGAAAATGCACAGCAGTAATGTTGAGGCGAACGTAGGCATTTTGAGATATAGGTCACAATGGCGGAAGACGCAAAATACACAACGGCGTGCGTCTCGTTGCAGATTGAAACTTAATATGACGCTTTTTAGAGACAGTTGGCTATATCAGATTTTTAAAAAGAAACGACCTGACCCGATATACTGAGGGATTGCACTAAAGAGACAGTTGAGCAAACAGCGAGACCGATAAAAAGTAGAAAATAGATAAGTTACACAACGCTTTCACAGCTGTAATGGTACCCTAACATCACCAATAGGGGCCTACTAAGCTTATAATTATTCTAGTAGTAAAAACATTCTTGTTAAAATCGTCCCTGTAAAATATTAGAAGTTTCAATACGTTTAGTTTAGCATGCCACGGGTTGTTTATTACAGTTATTGTTCATTAGCTTAGTTGGTTGCGATAACTGTAGTTAAAAAATTACACAAATACAGTGCCGTCTTAAGGCATGGTGGGCAGTAGACATGTAGAGAGAATGCCAATTGACCGAATCCAGCGCACTCATGCAAGATTCGAAGGAAACAGACAGAAAGACAGACAAAGATTAGGCTAGATAGATAATATAACTAAGGACATACCATTACTTGGACCAACACTAAGGGGCAAGAGATTTGACAAATGACTGAGGACAATGGAGATAATTTATTCGTACCCATCGCCGCCAAATGGCTGGCGTCAGGAATTGTTTATGATGATGATGATGATGACGTTACCTCCATGTTTAATAAGATGGCAATGGACAAATATTGTACATTTTCAGGAACTACTTATTCATCGCAGGTCTACGTTTTTTCCTATGCGTAAATAGGTTAGCTCCACACATAATTTCCCACACGGATACCATATGGGGACAGCGGCGCTGCTTTTTAGGCGGAGCATTACAACATCTGTTTGCAGTTAAATGTCAAGTCGTTCCCATAGAGTGACACACAGAGACAACTTACCCAGCATTTGCGGAAGACTACATACTGAATATATTAGTGCATATTTCACACCAGATGGCCGGATTTTAGAAAAAAGTTTGTCAGGACAATGCGTGTGTAGTGTGTGTACACACACATACACACAACTCAGTTGTGCTTATGAGCACACGTCCACACAAGGAAACCTCAATTTCGAGACTGGATATGGATAAAGTAAGCCATTTCTGATGAATTCCATAAACGGACGTCGAAAATGTCCCCGTGTGGAATCGAGTACCCATAAGGTAGCTTTTGAACTCATGAAAATCACTCTAAGGTAGTGTTTGCAAACGCACACACACACACACACACACGCACGCACGCACACACACACACACACACACACACACACACACACACACACACACACACACGCACACATATTCGGAAGACGTATTAAACTAGCATAGAATGGCTATCGATTAGGACCTAGTGAACTTCTGCTGCAATATATTATGGCTACAAAATTCTATCCATTCAGCCTATATTGACCATGTGCATGGCTGCCATTAAATTTACATTGGTCGTTGATTCAGTTTCTTTACCATTTCGACGGATTACTTGGACTTAAAGCAGAATTTTATTACTTGGACATAAAGCAGAAATATTGTTAAGTAATATCTAACATGTTTGTGTTTGCTGTTGTTAAGTTTGCCTTTTGGAATTACCCTTCGTTTATGTGGTGGATTTTGAGCAGTCTTCAGACGGTATATCTTCGCATGTCGTCTTGACCTGAGTGACTGTATAAGGAGGCTTCATAACTTTCGGTCGATCTACTGTATAAGGAGGCTACGTACGCTATCTTAAGCCGGGTAATTTTCGTCTTTGTGGAGGAGAAGCTACGCGTGTCTTTGGATTCGATCGCTTTTGTGAGGTAGCTAAAAGGCGCATAAGTAAATGTCACTGGTGTTGCTTTCATCTACCGACTGGTGACTGCTAGACGACGAATACCTGTTCCTCCCGGTGGCTCGAAGGATAGCCGGACGTGTGCGTCATCTTCCACCACTGGAGATAGTCGTAGTCCTAATCTCCAAATTCTAAAGCGCCACTCGAAGGCCAAGCGCAGGGCACCAGCCTGTTCACGAGCGCTATAGTCTAATGAATGTAACGTCTGTAACCCTAAACGGCGGGACGAACCTTGATCCTCTGCCATCTCATTGATGCGCACGGGCGGATTGCTGTCACCGTCAGGGGCGTAACTTTAGTCTAAAAAGTGGGGGGTACCAATATTTTGGTTGGTAAAAAGTGGGGGGTACCAATTTCTTTTCCACTTTCGTTTTCGCATGGTGGCCATTTTGAACATATTCCCTGTCAGTATTCTCATTAATTTTGGCTCTCGGTTTACCTGTGTTTCTAAGTACTTTCGCACTTTGGCGGAGACTGCATTATCTGGGAAGGCACAATAACAAAAATATTGATTGACATTGTTTAAAAAGTGGGGGGTACAGTACCCCCCAGTCTAAAAAGTGGGGGGTACGGGTACCCCTCGTACCCCCCACAAATTACGCCTATGGACTCACCGTCCAGTGACTCTCGTGAGTCGGCAGCCACCCTCAGCCGACAAGGACGTGACTTGAACTTTGAGGGAACTACGCCAAGCGAGGTCAGAGTATAAATCCAGGAGGTCAGCGTCCAGGCAGTTTCACGGAGGTCAGTTTTAAAGTTCAATTCAATTTCGAGAGATAATCGCCGACTGTGTGGTTGAGGCAGAAGGGGTTGGGGTTCAACAGAGGGACAGAGTTTGGGTTTGACCCGAAGGTCATTACACGGAAGGACGACGCACTGAGTCTGCAACCGTCGTGCATTGCCATCAATTTATGTTTTATTCGAGTCATGTATGATCGTGTGCTGCCTTGTTGGCTGAAGACTGCACGGGTCTTGCGATGATCACTGGAAGCTGACACCAATGCGCCCCGCGTCAATAGCAAGGAAAGGGAATGATTCTGCACCGTGAAGAGTTAAGGTGACCGATGTTACATCGATGTAATAAAATGATATACATTCATGTTTATTGACAAACTCCCTGACGACAAACCGCAGTATGACAGTACAATCATCAAGATCTTACAGAACACACGTCTTGGCAGCCTGGGGCTTTATCCGCTTTAGCTCATGTGACAGATGTCCCATAGGGAGTGGAAGGCTGAGTCGACATGTAGGGAGCTTATAGGTATCGAACCGCGTCTTTCAAGACAAGAGTGTTACCATTCATCTATCCCCTCCCCGTGTGTATGGATGCACGACTGTCGACTATAGCATAAAGTCTATAATTAGACTTTCATATATCAGAATAGATGCATAGCAGAAGGAACTGAAGATTGTGTCAACAATGAGCTCAACTGTACAGTAACCACGTATATGTCCTGCTTCAATCAACTACGTAGATTAAGATCATTCGACGACGTGTATATTTCGATGCCACCGCCACCTTGTGACCCTTGTGACCCTCGTCCAATCTTCCGAATATATTAAGACGCTCTGCTGATGCAGATCTTTCGAAATGGAACAAATTACTTGTAGCAAATGTTGCTAATCACCTCAGCATTACGGAGCCGTCTCTGCTCTGTCCGCTGGGCTTCAACTTGTCTCGGTGGCTCTGATTTGGTGTTCTGGCGGCCACAGTGCTGCACTGAATTAATCTCAACGGACCAGAGTCGCAATGCTTGCAACGAGACAAGGCACCGATCCTCTGAACGTCTAGTTTATAACACGCTTTAATAGTACACCGACTTCATGACCAGCTGCCCCTTGAGGGGCGGGGACTGTGTTAGCTGCGTCTGACGCGTTGGAATCATTAGCTTGCAGTAAGAGGAATATGTTCGATAATGGTCGTTTGTTCAGAAGTCTACCGCTGCAGCCTAACATGTCCGCGTCTGCGTCCCAGAGTTATTTCTTAAGTCTGATTAGGATTTGGTGTGTTTTGACGGAATTATTCAGATAGCTATTTTGAAATGATCGATTTTACCGCGGTGTGAGTTGATTGGTTCCCGTTTTTCCTCGGCAAGTCATTTTCTTATCAGTGGTGTCAGTTGTCCACTACTAGAAGGAAGCTGTGCAACTATTGCCCTGGAATGTCTGTCCTCGGAAGACCTGTATATTTGGGTGCAATGTCTTCTGCCAGTTACTCAGTGCGCAGCTAGGATATTTTGTGCCCAGGGACGAACTATGAAATTGGCGTCCTCCCCCCGTTTAATTTATTTCACATTTTCCAAATGCATCGTCGTTTGCAATGAGTATATGGTGCCCAGTGCTCAATGGGGCGCCAAAATCATACCTGACAACTCGTTTGTAAGTAATGAGGATAAAACTGGATATTTTTGGGCGCCAAAATTAAATCTTATAAATTTATTTAGGATAAATTAGTCAAAATCCGCCCCCCCCAAAATTAAGAGTATAATTAACATTATTAATGTTAACCTTCATTTTGGTGCCCCCTACCTTTGGCGCCCGGGGACACATGTATCCCCGGCACCCCCTAGCTACGCCTCTGTCAGTGCGGCCTGTGCTGCTAACGTTTCATTTGACTGTCGTCATTGCTCACCCTCAATGCATCACAAACCCGAAACTTTGACCATTGGTTGGGTTATACGTGTGTGCAAACGTCTACCAGTGGTGACTTTGCTCCTTTCCATTCGCATGAGCATTTGTTTGGTTACGAATGAACTTTTTATTAACTGAAATCCTAAACTGTAGGTTTATGATGTTAGGTGAGCATCACCTACGAGAGGTAGGCCTACTTTAAACGTGCTGAACAACAGCGGCGTTCATAATAATTGAGCTAGATCATTTACAGATATAGCTATGGTTAACGTTTCCGTCTTTGTGGACACTTATCGCATCCGATTGTCATGACTTCACTGGGTCGGCATTACTTGATGTCCTGCATTTTATTGCAATAAGCGCTGTAGAGGCTAATTAATTAGTTTAAATGTTCGTGCGAAATCGCATAGGAAACCCTCAGCGCAGAAGCTGTCTTATTCATTTAGATGACCTGGCGAATTTTGGATGCGGCGATTAGATGTAAAGAAAGATCCGATTTGAAGAACTACCTGTTTACTCTCAGACGGATCTCCATCTTGGCGCTGATTGGTGCCACCGGCGTGACGCCGCTCTTGCGCTCATATCGCCAAGCGAGATGTCGCCACCGTCATAATCGTCTTTTCGCTCAGTCTTGTCGCTACGGCCATCGCTGGCGCCATATCTCGAGTCGTGATCTCTGGAAAGAAAAGCCGAAAACCCGGATATTAAAGCGATTCAGATGTAGGCCGCATCTGAAACAATATCGTATCGGAGAAGCGTCGAGACATTCTGCAGACGAAGGCAGTACAGTAGTACTAGATGGTGGGCACAGGGCGAAACCCTCCTTGGCTCCAGGGCAAAGAGGGATCAAGAGGTTAGAAGGCGAGGATTCATGAAGCTTAAAGCACCTACGTAGCCATTAAACTATTTGTGTATGTAACAAGAGAGATAACGCAGCGCCTTCTCTGCAGACCTCAATAGCTCTGCACCTAATTTGGTTAACTATGTGATCTAAAGCAGACATTGCAGTTAACCCGAGACAGGAGCACAAAGCTCCATGATGATGTATATGACCCCTGTGCCCTGCAGGGTGGTGCCGACAATGGAAACTTATCCCAGCAGAAGGAACTCAAATGCTACTCAATCTGCCAAAGTTTAAGCAGCAATTAATCAGCCCACATATTAATTAACATGATTAAGGCTTGGCTCTGGTGAGCCATCGGTTGATTCCTTGTGCATTAGTTACCGGCGCTCTAGCAGTCGCTAATTAATTAATAATAATACTTAGCAGGCTTAGACTAATAGACGTAATATTTAGTTATTAATTGGAAAGTTATTAATTCTTTTGTTTCTTTTACCTGTTGATCATATTACTTGATCGATGTTACCGTTCAAAGTATTGATTGTGCTGCCATTTACTTATATTACGATAAATGTTAACTAGGTGGCCCTGCTAAGCGGGATCAAGATCCCTTTTGGGTCTCCTCTTATTGTCAAAGTTAAAACTTTATGTTGTATTTTCCTTGTACTTCAAATGGCTTCAATAAAGGATTGATAATTGATGTGGGTCATTGGCTGCGGGACAAATTGTCAATGTCATTGTGTCATCTTCTGCGATGGACGAAGGTTCTTGGTCCAAAGTCTACCGTTGCTCTTACGTTGTCTAACACTGACTTGGTTCAGCCTGCATTTTCAAACTGCCTTTAAACGCGCCTTGAGCAGAGCATTTGTGAAGCACCTAAGAGATGCTGGATCAAGTGATTAAAGTTTCATCCATCCATACATAAATAAAAAAATGACCGGCAGACAAAAGAACGAACAAAAGCACAGACAAACAGACAAAAGGCGCAGACAGACAGACAGACAGACAGACAGACAGACAGACAGACAGACAGACAGACAGACAGACAGGCAGGCAGACAAATGACGTATACCTTTCACTCAGTAGAAACGGTGACAGTTGATGGATGTCATCGTCTATAAACGGAGTTTGTGGCACTTCCGGTTGGTCCTCTTCTTGATCCTGCTCTTGCGTCTGCCGTTCCTGTCGTTTTCCCAAGTCGCCTCTGAATGAACTTCTCGCCCTCTTTCCCAGGTCACCGCGGAACCTGCTGCTCACCTTGATCCTCTTTCCCGGAAGCCACGTGACCCGCGTCGACAGGTCGTCTTCCGGTGACAGGGCATCTGTCAACACTAACATCCGCTTTCCTAGGTCGCCTCGAAATGAACTTCTGGCGCGTTTTTCCTGGTCGATTGAGGAAGAGGAGGAATCGACATACGAAGCGAACGGTTCTTCTACCTTCATCGTCGTTCGCTTCCTCCTCTGTGCGCCCAACATACGATAAGGCAACATTGCCACCTTTCCACTTCTTCCTTCCAGATCATTGATGTCATCCGTTCTGTTGGCGATCCTCCCCTGCGCTTCCGCTTCGTCTGCCAGTTGAACAACCACCATCATCCCGAATACGATGAGAACGTAAGCGATTCGACTCAATTCAGACGACGCCATACGTGGCAAATTTATCGAGGACCGTTGCCGCAGGAGTGGCTTCGAGTGAAACCTTTAAACAGACAAATGCTTCAAGAAAGTTATAGCTTTCGGAATCGTTATAGGCAACAAAAATTTAACCCAAATTATTTCTCAACATTAAAACTATTTAAGCACTAGAGTATTTGACGGTCATAATGACGGGTTAAAAAAGAAAAGAATGGATTGATAGGAAAAGCAGTTGTTTATTGGAATGCTTGATTATAAGTAACATTGCGAGTGAAAATTCAAGCTGTTTTTGGCTTTGTCGGGCCATCCATCTTTGCCGTCGCTGACGATTTAAACGTAATTGTCGGTCTTGTGAACTTTCTTTATTCATGGCAAAACAAAATTTTGAAGGACCAACAAATCAATATAGTATTTTCCAGTTTTATGATGTCGTGTGCACTGTTAGAAGAAATTATCAAGGACTATATACGAACAATAGAGTGTTTGCCCTGTTTTGCACGTGACCAATCGATGTTTAGGCTACTCAGTCTTCGCCTCCTCATTCTTCGCTTCGTCTTTGCTTCTCCTCCCCTCAGCCTCGCCCTCAATCTCCCGTTATTGAGGGGGAGAAGGAGTAAAGCTTATGAACTTTTCCTTATGAGGGAGTGATGAGGGAGGGAGGGAGGGAGGGATCGAGGCTTCGCCCGAAATCGTCTGTCTATCCTTGGCCCGTGACCGGTCTTAGGGAGGTCGGCCAGGTCGGCCTGTCTGGCAGCATCAGTTACATCGCAGAAGCGTTTATCGTACGACAGATCTTGAAAACTGTATATTAGATTCTCCACTGTTTCAAACCGTTCCACGCCTGTGAAGTTTCAGCGACCTTCAAAGTCGCAACCACTCCTTCGCTGCCCAAAAAAGAAACCTGCATGGTCTAAGTTTAAGATTATAATGCTACACGTGATTGCCTTAAGGCTGTGCTCCACCTGACCATCTTATGTCAACAAGTTCTGTATCTCAGTATCATTCATACATGGCCGCAGATTTCTAACTTCAGCGATTGGCAGTTTGCCCTTTTGCCCTTTTGCACTCCAATCAGATTTGCAAGTGATCGTAAATAAAGAAAAGCAGACTGAGGAGGATTAAGGTGTTGAAAGCGAAAATGTCTTGAGTGGAGAACAGAAGTAAAGACGCTATAAGGACCGGGCATTTCGTGGGAGGCATTTCGTGGGGGCTCGTAGAGTAATGGATAACACACAATGGATTACTCGTAGAGTAATGGATAGCACACTGGCGTGAAGTGCAGAAGGTACCAAGATCGAATCCCGTAGCCCTCCATAAGGTTTACTCAGCCTTCTACTCGCTAGATGGCGAGGGTAGTTAAGTGAGTGTTAGGCCGTGATTGGCGCCTTGCGTGGCTGCCGTTAAAAACAGTTGTATTCGACTCCTGTAAAAATGTTATCATGTGCTTCTACTGTATACATGTATGTAAGGCGCCCTGCGTGGCTGCCGTTTCTACTATATGTATGTTCACCGTAGCCTACAGCGCAGTGCGGTTAGCAGGCGTTTAATTAAAAAAAAGATATTATTATTATTATTATTATTATTATTATTATTATTATTATTATTATTATTATTATTATTATTATTATTATTATTGCGAAGAAATTGTGGTAGTGAATTTTAGAACATTGGCTCAGCAAATGAAAATATCTTGCACCCAGTCAAGGCACCGGAAGAGAAAGACGTATAAGAGAACTGAGGAGTATTTTGAAGGTATAGCGGTTGACCAGAATGCAGAATCTGTTATGCAGTTAGGCCTACACCAATTATTTTAAAACTTGTTCCCCAGAGAGCCAATAGTCATGCTTGTCAGGCAGAACTTCCGTCCAGGGTCTCGCGTCATTCGTTGCAACGGATTCAGCGCATGCCACTTATTCGCACACATCAGACTGTGTGATTTTAAACGAGACAGTGGATGGACCCCATGGTAAGAGACGGGTAGAGGGCATAAATCTAAAAAGTTGCTAACTTTTAGTTTAACTTAAATTTTTAGGTTTAGGATGAAGTTTTACTGGAGAAAAATAGTTTAGTTAAAACCAAAGTTTAACTAATATTGCTTAGTTACTAACTGAAAAGTTTAACTAACAAGATCAGCAACTATCTTCCGCAGTGAACAGTGTTCACTGAACACTGTCAACAACTCAACGGGACGTTTACTGCGGAGGTCAAGCCAAGGAGACAGACAGCACGGTGCTACGGTGGAAATAGGTTTCGGGATGCGTGGCCTGAGTATAGCCTAAATTGACTCGTTTTTATACCCGTTAAACTCGTTCGTTTCAGCCTGATCGTCACCTAAGTATAGTTGTTTCAGTCCGTTTGAAGTCGATCGTTGGTTTAAAAGAGCAGCCGTTTACAGTATATTAAATTTACGTTGATATTCGTTGAAATGTCGCCATTTGTAAACAGTGACGCCATTGGACATGAATATTCATTAGTTTGGCGATTAAAATAATAATAATAATAATAATAATAATAATATAATAATAATAATAATAATAATAATAATAATAATAATAATAATAATAATAATAATAATAATATCTTTTCTTTAATTAAGCGCCTGCTAACCGCATTGCGGTATAGGCCTAGTAGAAACGGCAGCCACCCAGGGCGCCTTATAACATACATGTATACAGTAGAAGCACATGATAACAGTTTTACAGGAGTCAAATACAACTGTTTTTAACGGCAGCCACACAGGGCGCCAATCACGGCCTAACACTCACTTAACTACCGCCACCATCTAGCGAGTAGAAGGCTGAGTAAACCTTATGGAGGGCTACGGGATTCTTCTGCACTTCACGTCAGTGTGTTATCCATTACTCTACGGGCCCCTTTGGAACGCAAGTTTTCGGCTTGCATGGCCTAAGCAAATTGGCCCGTTTAATCCCGTAGGCCCTAGAGCTCGTTCGTTTCAGCCTGTTTGCCACCTAAGTAAATTAGTTTAAGCCCGTTTTACGCCGTTATTTTATAGAGCAGCCCTTGACGGTATATTTAAATTTACGTTGAATTAGGTGTGAAACGAACGTGCGTTGGAATGTCGCCAATTGTAAAGAGTGAAATCATTGGTCACGAATATTCATTAGTTGGAAGCGGCCAATGAGAGGAGCGTAACAAAAAGTTCACTTCATGACTTCGTGACATTTCTGTTTTTTTTATGTTATCAATATGAAACAATATAATTGGTTGTAGGGGGCCTACTTGTACTCGACATCAGAGAACTTGTGATTTCACTTGTACTGAAGACACTTATCTATGAAATCGTTGGCCAAATATATCAGTAATAATATTTATATAGCTATATATATATATATATATATATATATATATATATATATATATATATATATATATATATATATATATATATATATATATATATATACCGGTATATAACGTCTTTGGCTCAGAAAAGGGGCTATCTTCGCAGCAAACTGGAGCACAACAGCCAAATGGGAATTTTGTATCTCCTACCAAATCCTATTCGATCCGCTCGATCAGACTGAAATATATGATGAGATTTTCTCCGATCGGATGTCCAATCAGCCGACTGTCTACGTACAACAATCCGATCGGATTTTCCAGTCTGGTCGAATCGGATATGATCGATAGGCCTATATATATATATATACAGCCGCCTTAAGGAAATGAACTAGTCGGGCTGAATTGCTCTAGTGAATCGCCGGAAAGGGAGGTAAAAGAAACTCATCGGCCGATTCTGCTCACTGTTGGTGTGAACCTTTTCGATAGGGGATCGAACTCAAAACCATCTTCAGACAGCTGAAGACTAGCAGTTGCTTTAGGCCAGTAAGACCTATAGTCATTAGGTCTAATAAGTAGGTTACATAAGCTGTGTTATAAGCTGTTATAAGCTAAACTAAGTTAAGCTAAGCCAGAGGCGCGTTTACGTATAGGCGCACTAGGCGCGCGCCTCGGGCCCTCAAATCTCGGAGGGCCCCAAACGAATGAAAATATTTTTTTCAATTATAAAATATAACATTTTTGAATTATTTTAAATCTAACCTGTTTTCTATTTTTTACAGTTTAGCATTCACATTAATTGTTTTGTTCATTTGGGCTATTAATTCATTTTGTGAATTGTGCAAAATAACATCAAGTTCAGAAGGCCCCAAAAATGTTTGCGCCTAAGGCCCGTTTTCTGTAAATGCGCCTCTGAGCTAAGCTGTTATAAGCTAAACAGCTTATAACACATAAGTTGTGTTATAAGCTTATTGTTGATTGAAATGAGGCTAAAGAGCTGCCAAAAATTTAGTTATTCGATCGCCTCGGTTGAAGATCATAGATTGAAGGGAAGAGAATGACTGGATTTAATTTTCAGAGGCTATTCTGGAAATTCATTACAAATAGTCGAAGAGGATTCCAGAGATAAGAGGAATTGTCTAATATCATGGATGAAAGAGGCATAGAAGAAGAAAGAAGCACAGAAACATTAGGCCTACTGAATATAGAATGTGCGGAGAAGGAACTGTATATATATATATATATATATATATATATATATATATATATATATATATATATATATATATATATATATATATATATATATATATGTATATATATGTATATATATATGTATATAATCAGAGCAGAGAGAGAAAGAGATAGAGTGATGAAGGAGAATATAGTCAGGAGAGATTTGACGAATAAAACAAGGAGATGGAACGATAAACAAGACTGGTTAACGCATATAGGGATAGAGTGATGCGAAAATGAAGAAAGAGAGAGCGGAGGAAGAAAACTGAGGGAAAAGATGCGATCAACAGAGACTGGTTGGCAGTTGAAGGGAAGGAGCGAAAAGGACGAAAGGAACCCCATGTGATGGATATGGAGGAAGGAAACAGAAAAACGAAGCAAAAACTGAAGAATAAGAGGGTTAGAGGAAGAAAAGCCGAAGAAAGGGAAGCCGTTGAAACAGTGAGAGATAAGTGAGAGAGACTTTGAAAGAACTAAGGGCGGGGGAGGGAGAAGAAGTGAGAGTCATTGAAAATGAATTGATAAATATCGAAGCAGAAAGCAGCGAAGGTGTGTGAAGCTGAACGCCTTTGGAATGGGAATGGCTGTCAGGTGTTCCTAAGTGTCCTATAGACCGAATCGTAAATGGCGGAGAGAAGGAAAAGAAAGTGGGAGAATGAAGTGATGCACGTTAGACCAACGACTGAGACTCCAAGTCATGATCAGTCGACAGCAAGAATCACAGTTTATAGGATGATGATGATGATGATGATGATGATGATGATGAATTCAGTTTAAAACCCTCACTCTCATGCGCAACTGCCTTACTGCCTCTGCTCCGTCTTACCTAATGAATTTTTGCAACCCAGTTTCTTCCTTGCCTGCGAGGGCTTCCTTGCGATCTTCGGCTCGCGGCCTTATGGTTGTCCCTCGCATGCGATCTTCCACGGCACAATCGAGAAGTTTCGCCTATGTTGGCCCCTCTGCTTGGAACTGTCTCCCCTTGTTTCTCCGCCAAGAGCTTCTTGCCCTCTCCCCCTCTCCAGTTCCGTAGACGCCTGAAAACTTTCCTTTTTGCCGGTGCCGGTATTGATGCGGGTTGAAAGCGCCGCTGATTTGAGTGGCGCTATATAAGTTTTCGGTTACAATTACAATTACAAAATGGTGTTTTAGAAGTTCATAATCACCTGTCGCCGCTCGATATGTTGCTCGCCTTCTCCGACGTTGATTCCTCCTGCTGCTCCTGCTGCTGCTCGTCTTCGTCGTTCTGCTTCTACTCTTCTTCCTTCTTCTTCTCCTATGATCTCGCCTTCTCTGTCGTCACCTTCTCTTCTTCTGCTGCTTTTCTTCGTCTGAAAACAACGAAGGTCTAACTGTCGTCGTCGACGGCGACGTGTGTAGGAGTCTTCTGCCGTCGATCGTCACCTCACAAGGCCTTTATATAGCGACGCTGTCCTCTCATCATCATCGTCACCGCCACCAGAAATCCCAATACACGCAGGCATGCGCCTCGAGTATTCATCGATTAAATGCACGAACGATAACGAGTCTCGAACTGGGAATTGGCGCCTGAAATGCAATACACTGTATGTTGGCGACCTTCAGAAGTTGTGTATCGATCGGTTTTAGAACAAAGACTTGATCGATTAGTTGCATATCAGTAAACCTAGGAAGCCCCACAGTCTAAAAAATAAATATAACAATTAAAATAAACTTAACGAATAGGTGCCGTTCCAGACGTTTCTTCATTCTTCTTAATGGTTGCGTCCCTGAGGGATCCTTCGTACCTCTTTCTTCTATGCCTCTTTCAATTAAATCCAGTCATAATAATAATAATAATAATAATAATAATAATAATAATAATAATAATAATAATAATAATAATAATAATAATAATAATAATAATAATAATAATAATAATAATCAGGAAGGCCTCGCACTGATCAACCTCCTCGGCTACCGCCTGGCCCAAATATCAGGAGACAATAGAGAGACTACTTTCCTTTATCAGCGCTTATCTATGACAATCCAACGCTTCAATGCTGTCGCTTTTGTTAGCACCTTTTGCACCGATAAAACCATCTGCGAAGACTAGCCATTCCAGAACAATGCCCCCTAATTTTTGAACTCCCGAGGGATCATATGTACCTCGGGGAAAAAAATAATAATAATAATCATCATCATCATCATCATCACTATGGATCATTGGTAAATTCTAGGTCGTGGTCTTCGAGATCGAACGCATCCGCATAGAGCCGATGGGGATGCGTTCATAGTCAAAGAGAATGAGACAACATACTGATTTAGCATGTACTTCAAGGCCTATCAGAAAGAACTAGAGATGCTGCGGCTAAGGCCCGACTGCTAACTGTGCTACCACCACATGTGACATGCATTCAGGAGACCCATGGATTCATGCACTTCCCATCACCTATGGATGTCAGGAGAGGTGCTAAGAATAGCATCCGGCATCCGGTTAGGAACTGTCCTATGTGAACGAAACACATGTAAATGCGGTGGGACTAGTTGAACCCAAGTCCATTTCCTATGCTTATGGCTTTCCCGTGTCACCGTCATAGTCAAAGACAGCAGCCAGCCAACTGATGGATTTTAAACAGAGGACGCGACCTTTCGTTTGATCTGAAGAATCGAAGTTGGCACCAAAGACAGACAATGAATTGCGTGGCTTTTATCGTACGTCACTTATTCGCATCGTTTGATTCAGTTAGCAATGCTTTAGATTGAGATTCGCCATCAGACACCGAAGCAGCAGCAGCAGCAGTCGGCTGCTGAGTCTGCTGCTGTGTCTGCTGCTGTGTCTGCTGCTGTGTCTGCTGCTGTGTCTGCTGCTGGGTCTGCTGCTGTGTCTGTTGTTAACCTGTGTATCACTGCAGTAAGCTTCAATGTATGTCAGTCTGCGAACGAATACCGTCGTTGAAAAAGATCAGATTGTTATGGTAATTGAAAATTTATATAGCGCGACTTTACGAAAAAAATATTAAAAGCACTTCCTGCACTCCAAACATGATGTTAAATGTCATTAAGAACAGATATTTCACTTGTAGCAAATCAATGTCCAGAAAACTAGATGACTCATCAGTGGAAGGCCCACGCACACACGTGAAGCCCACGCACACACGTGGAGCCCACGCACACACGTGGAGCCCACACACACACGTGGAGCCCACGCACACACGTGGAGCCCACGCACACACGTGAAGCCCACGCACACACGTGGAGCCCACGCACACACGTGAAGCCCACTCACACGTGGAGCCCACGCACACGCGTGGAGCCCACGCACCCACGTGGAGCCCACGCACACACGTGAAGCCCACGCACACACGTGGAGCCCACGCGCACACGTGAAGCCCACGCACACACGTGGAGCCCACAAACACGTGGAGCCCACGCACACACGTGGAGCCCACGCACACACGTGAAGCCCACGCACACACGTGAAGCCCACGCACACACGTGGAGCCCACGCGCACACGTGGAGCCCACGCACACACGTGGAGCCCACATACACGTGAAGCCCACGCACACACGTGGAGCCCACGCGCACACGTGAAGCCCAAGCACACACGTGGAGCCCACGCACACACGTGGAGCCAACGCACACACGTGGAGCCCACGCACACACGTGAAGCCCACGCACACACGTGAAGCCCACGCACACACGTGGAGCCCACACACACGTGGAGCCCACGCACACACGTGAAGCCCACGCACACGTGGAGCCCACGCACACACGTGGAGCCCACGCACACACGTGGAGCCCACGCACACACGTGGAGCCCACACACACGTGGAGCCCACGCACACACGTGGAGCCCACGCACACACGTGAAGCCCACGCACACACGTGAAGCCCACGCACACACGTGGAGCCCACGCACACACGTGGAGCCCACGCACACACGTGGAGCCCACACACACGTGGAGCCCACGCACACACGTGAAGCCCACGCACACGTGGAGCCCACGCACACACGTGAAGCCCACGCACACACGTGGAGCCCACGCACACGCGTGGAGCCCACGCACCCACGTGGAGCCCAAGCACACACGTGAAGCCCACGCACACACGTGGAGCCCACGCGCACACGTGAAGCCCACGCACACACGTGGAGCCCACAAACACGTGGAGCCCACGCACACACGTGGAGCCCACGCACACACGTGAAGCCCACGCACACACGTGAAGCCCACGCACACACGTGGAGCCCACGCGCACACGTGGAGCCCACGCACACACGTGGAGCCCACACACACGTGGAGCCCACGCACACACGTGAAGCCCACGCACACGTGGAGCCCACGCACACACGTGGAGCCCACGCACACACGTGGAGCCCACACACACGTGGAGCCCACGCACACACGTGGAGCCCACGCACACACGTGAAGCCCACGCACACACGTGAAGCCCACGCACACACGCGGAGCCCACGCACACACGTGGAGCCCACGCACACACGTGGAGCCCACACACACGTGGAGCCCACGCACACACGTGAAGCCCACGCACACGTGGAGCCCACGCACACACGTGGAGCCCACGCACCCATGTGGAGCCCACGCACACACGTGGAGCCCACGCACACACGTGTAGCCCACGCGCACACGTGGAACCCACGCACACACGTGGAGCCCACACACACGTGGAGCCCACGCACACACGTGAAGCCCACGCACACGTGGAGCCCACGCACACACGTGGAGCCCACGCACCCACGTGGAGCCCACGCACACATGTGGAGCCCACGCACACACGTGAAGCCCATACACACGTGGAGCCCACGTGCAAACGTGGAGCCCACGCACACACGTGGAGCCCACGCACACACGTGAAGCCCACGCACACACGTGGAGCCCACGCACACACGTGGAGCCCACGCACACACGTGGAGCCCACGAACACACGTGGAGCCCACGCACACACGTGGAGCCCACGAACACACGTGGAGCCCCCGCACACACGTGGAGCCCAACCATAGTTTATAGATAGCATCATCTTCATGCTTCATCCATAGTTTTCTGGATCAAGCTGCGCTGATAATATGGGCGACGAGAAGCAGCAACTTTCGCTGCACACGATAAGTCTTGGCAGTCCTTCACTGGTGGAAGATGCTGCCCGTCCGGCTATCCTTAGAGCCGCCAGGTGCACCACTTGGAGCAGGTATTCGTAGCTGACGATCGGTAGATCGAAGTTCCACCCGCGTCGCTTCTCCTCAGCCAAGACGAAAATTACTCAGCTGAAGGCGGCGAACGTGTCCTCACAGAGTCCCAGACTCTGCGGCGGGACATCAAGAAGCCCATAAATCCTGACGTCGTCATGGACGCCAAGACGACATGCAAAGAAAATGCCGAAAAATTTGCACCATAAACGAAGAAGGAATTCAATACGTAAACTTAGCAAAAAGCGAACTTCAACATCTTAAACATTACTGAGCAAATTTTGCATTTAGACAATGTTATCCACCGAAATGACAGAGAATGCGAGCCCGACCGACGTGGCCTGGAACATGCGCAGAAGTCCTGCAAATGCGGTACTACTGTGGTAAGGCCTAAAAGTCGAAAAATTATATTTCTGCTCCACTTTGTTACGAAACCAACAACCTACCCTGATCGAGATATCAGTGCAAGTAGGCCTACTTTACGCAAGCTATTCCGGCACCCACGGTACCTATCTTTTCCGAAGATTTGATCTTTCTCCGGCTCTTTGATCCGGAAGTGGAGTTGGCCACAAAACGGTCCATGCTGAAAGCATCAACAGAGAAAGAAGGAACAATTGACCCATTGAAACGTATAGAGGTGGGCTTAGTGTCAGTACAACAGAAGACTCTTTTTGATTTCGTAACGCTGGGCATGCATGCCGATTGAATTCCTAACCGAAGACCCTGATACAGCTAACAGTATGGATGACTTCAAGGCTGCAGGCGTAATTGTCCGCACACTATCAGTTACCAACGATCATGCCGCGCGAGCTGTCACGCAGGGACGCAGCGCAGTCAGGGCGCTTCAAGAGTTAAGAACATTTGTAGCATGCGCTTTAAGTCGTCGATCTGACTCGGAAAACTTTCCCGATGCGAGAAAATTTTACCCTACTTAAAAACATAAAGTGGAAAGTTTATTTCAAGAACTGTTATGTATTGGTTTGAAACTGTTTAACAACTTAGTGAAACTGATGGCAAACATTTTTGACTTCCATCATTTTAACGCGACATTATCTGCTACATAAACTGTTATCATGTGTACTTCTACTTAATACATGTATGTAAGGCGTTGCCCGGGGTTATAAGTTTCAATCCCTGTAGCGAATAAGCAAAAAATTTTGGTATATGTTTAAATCCGTGTAGCAAATAAGGAAGAAATTAAGGCGACCTGTGGGGGAGACTGCTTCGCAGTCTTGTGTACGCCTTCTGGCGTACAGCGAAGACTGCTTCGCAGTCTTGTATACGCCTTCTGGCGTATTGCGACCTCTGCCGTGGACTGACTGCTTCGCAGTCGCCCTGTGGCGACGACTGCTTCGCAGTCTCCCGTGGACTGACTGCTTCGCAGTCGAAGAGGGTGAACCCGGCGTTGGCGGGTTAAAAAAAACGCCAGAAATCTAGCCCTCACTGCCCTTAGTAAAGCAGAGTCTTTGAACATACAATTTTGCTGTAAGACGATGAATATAGTTCGAATCGATCGTAATTAAATTTTGTGCGAAAGTAAACAACGTCGTTATGCGCATTATTAATGACGTTGGGGAATACCCGCGCCATAAATAGAACCGCTTGGCAGTGGAAGAGGCGAGCTGGGGCGTGAGGGACGGTGTCGTTATGCGCATTATTAATGACGTTGGGGATTACCGGCGCCATAAATAGAACCGCTTTGCATTGGAAGCGGCGAGCTGGGGCGTGAGGGACGGTCGGTTGGGTAGAGTTTTTGGGGATTTTCACCATGTTAGCGGTGAAAAGGGGGTACGCGAATCCCTCCACTGGGTGTCCGATGCCGAGGCCGACACAGTAGTGAAGGTTTCGAGTGAAAAGGTGCAAAATTGTAGAAGTTAATCCCGGTCAAACAGACAGACAGACAGACAGAATTCTCGCTTTATTTATATAGATTATTACATGGCTAAATTTTGACGTTGTTGAGCCACACTACGCTGCTCACAAAAACAATACACAGTCTAACACAGAAGAACAGATGCCAAAAATTTCCACAGGAAGAGTAAGATATATGCTATCAACAAAATGAAAATGGCTAAAGCACCAGGCAAGGATGGAATCACTTCAAGGAGGCGGAGAAACAACTTTTAAAGCTTGTTACAAATATTCAGCAAGAGAAAGAAATGCCAGAACACTGGGCAAATCGAGAATGATCCCTATATACAAAAGAAAATGAGATTCGCAAGACTGCAATAATTACAGAGACGTTAGCCTACAGAGCAATTCAGGAAATGTTTTCACCAAAATGATACAAAACAAAATAAAATATATGTTGAGAGGGAACGTGAAGAAGAACAAGACGGGTTCAGACCAGGAAGAAGCACAATTAATCAACTAATCAGAATGAGACAGATATATACAGCGATCTGGTAGAGTCTGAAATAGATCATGTCTCGGCTTGGGCGGTGGCCTGCAATTCAAAACTAAACCATTCAAAGATCCAGGAAATCATCGTTCGGCGACCTAGGAAAAGCTCAGAGAGGATACACCCAAAGTTATACAGGGCCTTGTCAGGGTAGGGCACCTGAAGGTCTTGGGTGTCACGATGACAGAACAATTCAACTTTGATATGCATGTAAACAATATAATCATCAAAGCCAGGCAGTCGATGTACGCCCTCCGCGTCCTAAAAGCACATGGATTATCGGGCCAATCACTGAATGATGTGGTAAGTGCAACCACAGTTTCACGGTTGCTGTATGCGGCACCGGCGTGGTGGGTCTACGTGGGAGGAATGGGACGTACACGTCTTCAGGCAACAATGCGAAGATTGGTCCGGTCTCGATATTTACCGGAATCCTATCTGTATACTTTCGAGCAGCTCTGCCAGAAAGCTGATTGTAACCTTTTCTCAGCCATCATAACTAACCCAACACATGTTTTGCATCAATTATTACCTCCAGAGAAAGCTGTCATATACTCACTGCGCCCCAGGGCACACAATAGAATTATACCTAATGCCGACTCTTTAGCTCGTAAAACGTTTGTCATTCGAATGTTATATGCTTAAATTAATATTATGAACTATGTACACCAAAATGCGGTTAGCAGTTGGTTTTGAATAAAGGACATACTTACTTACTTACTTACTTACTTACTTACTTACTTACTTAAAGCATTGAACACAACCTCAATCTTCATCAACTTCATAGACTTCAAACAGGCACTCGACAGTATATGGCATAAAGGAATGTGAAGATTAATGCAAATGCTGGAATACCAGAGAAACTGATCAAACTTGTGAAACAGATATATCGCAAATGATCAAGTGCCATGAAAGTAGATCAAAAGATCACAGAATACTGTCACACGAAAATGGGAGTAATGGCACTTAGCCTAAGCGGCACTTAGCCTAAGCAACACTGAGGCAGGAATCAATTTAAATGGAAGACATTGGTCTACTCACCGCTCAACGAAGGCTCCGATGGTGTAGAACTGTAGACATGTAAGAAGATGCCAAGGGTCAGACTTTACCTTGCTTTGCATTTCTTTTTCGTTATATATGTATAAGGACCGTGTAGGCCTATGTATAAGTCTCCTAAATTGGTTAATGTTCGCATATGTCTGGATCTTTAAACGTACCCCGGAAAGCAGTCGCTTTGTAGTGCTGCATTGTTGTTGCATCACGCTGGAAGAGGACAGAGGTCTTCAGAAATCAGATAGCGAACCATGCTAGAGCCACGAACTTCAATCCCTGGTGGCTGATCGGTCTCAAATGCAAGAAGGACGAACTGCAAAGAGACTGACAAGTTGTCTACAGCAGTCACATCCCAAGTGAGAGTCTTGCGCGTCTGCCTAGGTGTGAAAGTCGCGCCATTTGGGCGCTTACCATCAGACCTCATGAGTTCAGCTGGTTCCTTAAAAGAGGAAATTTCAATTCATCTCTGAGACTCTGACTAGGGCTTGCCAGATTAGGCAATTTAGGGCAGCATTCCTATAGTAGTAATTTATAAGGCGCCTGTCGCAGTATAAACTATAGTAGCGTCCTGCCAATACCAAGACGGCATTGGGACCCAGGCCCGGCCCTAGGGCAAGGCGAACGAGGCAGCCGCCTTGGGCCCCGCGCTTTCAAGGGCCCCGCGCGCTGCTGGCTATAATTTTTTACTGTGATGAGATTGAACTCTGACAACGCTCACATCTCTTAGCAACAATACTGGAAGTCAATTTCCAGCGTGAATTTGATAGGGTGATTTAGAAAAAGCAAGCCTGCAGATAAAGCGAGTAACAACTAGAACCCACGCTATTGTCTAGGCCTATTGTGACTAACGAACTTTCAATTAGAAGGATGTTAAAATATCTAATTATTAACACCCTTTTCAGTTGTTAGATATTTAAATAATTCAGTAAAACATAATAACCCGGTATTGCCACAGTATAAATGTAATTATTTATTTATACTGTGGTATTGCTTTGATGGTAAAATACTGGTATTAAGAGCCTCATTTGCATTTTGTGTTCATTAAGCACAGTACTTGTTTTCTAGAAAAAAGGTTCCGGAACTGAATAATTATGGAAGGGCTAAAATCGAGGGCGAAGCCCTAGAAAAAAGGGGTTTGGGTTCGGGGAGGGATCTCGATGAGACCTTTCCCAAGAAAATGTTTGACGTAACATTAAATTAAAATAGCTAAATTATTCTTGTATTAAAATAACTAAATTATTTTTAATAGCTGAAAAAAAGTGCCGGAACGCCGTTCCAGAGCGTTCCGGCAGAAAAAGCAATGATGAAGCCATTTAATTCCCATTTTGCATTATTCTAATATATATGGTTTTGCCAATACCGTATTGAGAGTAAATCATCTCTATGATGCCTTTTTATGCTTGGGCCCAGCTCAACACTTGCTGCCTTGGGCCCCGCACATCCTAGGGCCGGGCCTGTTGGGACCCATCGGTATAAACTATGAACCACTTAACCTTAAGGGCTCCTATGGGTATCGAAAACTTCGATCCCAAGAAATAAACCCGCAGCTCTGCATATTGCCTCATTGTCAAGAGTTAAACTGCAAACATTATTGAGGATAGCAAGAACCATGCTGTCATCAGCGTAGGGTGAAGCTACTGCCTTAACTTGTGCCCAATGATAGTCCGATCTAATGGACTCCTGTAAAGCAGCAGGGTTCTTTGCGACAATGGAACGGTCCCAAACTGATTGCTATGGGCAACAAGGTCATCAGGAATTGGTGAGTTTGAGTTAAGACCACAGTGAGCATTGGCTGAAGGAAGAGCTTCGTCCTCGGCAACGCTAGAGTTGGTTCAGAGGAAACATGGAGAGACGTGGCACCTGCGACTAAAGCCAAAGAGGCAAGAAGTGCCAGGGAAGATGCATATTTTATACCCAGACCTCGATATCTAGCAGGTAGTGAAGATTGAAGCCATTGCATGGCTAATAGACGGGTGTCTATAAGGCCTTAACGCAAAATAAGATCAACACTCTCCGAGCTGAGGTGGTCCATGCAAGGGGCACTTCTGTTGGTGTTGAGGCAGAGCAGGTATAAGTCCAGGGAGCAGCTCACTACGATCTCTTTCACCGTTTGACTGTCACGATGGGGTAGCCTCAAGGCCTTCAATATGAAGACGCGACTGGATGGGAACATGCAGGGGAGTTACTTCAAATCTCGGTCTCCCGTCTTTGCCGGATTCTGGCCTAGCTCCCATAGTTACAGCTCTGCAGGTTAGTTATGCTATTCTGGATAACACATCATGCAACATTCTTGAGTCAGACTTGAAGCAACCTTTTGGAGTAGCATTGAAAATTTCTATACATGCTCTTTGAACAGCAAATGCCTGTAGCTGTAGCATTTCTTATTCTGTATTTAACTGTTTAGCTGCATCTTTTTGAAACAAAGGCACACTATTAAATCGTGCATTATCACTTTATTCATTCGTAATTAATTCTATTACTGGAAATACAATCTAACAAGCGGTTTTGACAGGACATAATTTAACAGCACTGGAGACAAATTAATAAGTGTTCAACTGAAAATTCTTTTGCTAAAAAGTTAGTTAAAAACTACAGTTAACTGAATTTAACTGAATTTTAATGAGTTTAACTTTTAGTTAAACTACTAATTAAAAGTTCCTGCTACTTTTTAACTAGTTGAACTGTAGTTTAATTACTGACTGTTGAACACGGTGCTTCTGCCCATCACTGGATCCTGGTCCCTGTTCCTGGTTCGTCTATCATTCCTTCTTCGTTCCTTGGTTTCTTCCAGTCTTGTTGTCAAGACCTTAAACCTCAAGACCAAGACCAAGACTTTGAACCTCGAGACCAAGACCAAGACCAAGACTTTGAACCTCGAGACCAAGACCAAGACCAAGACTTTGAACCTGAAGACCAAGACCGAGACCAAGACCCAATAAATCACATTCAGCCCATGACTTTCTTTTCCTTATAAAGAAATTGTCAAGTCGGACTACGATCGCTATTTTAATGAAACGTGAGTCTTTAATTTTATTCAGCCAAAATAACTTTAAATGCAGACTGCAGAGAATTCCGAATTTGTATTTACAAAAGTTCTTCATGCAAAATGTTATTCCAAATGCCTTCTGTATTTTATAAAACCAATTTTTAAAAATGTTCTGACCACAAAGTGCCTTGTGGGCCTCATACAAATTCCGCCATGTGAAAAAATACGTTCTACAGATGGTGAAGTCGCTGGCACACACAGTAGCTTTTCAAGCACTGGATGTAAATGTACAAATTGTGGGCCTTTTTGAAATCCTCCCATGGTTTATCAGACCGTCTGGCTACAGAAAAAGTCTCGGCAGGGCTTCCAGACACAGCATAACTTTAGCTGCTGCTGCCGATGGGTTTTCCTGACCAACAAGACTTGCATCCGTCCGTAGGTATTTGTCGTAGGCTATGATACAAACAGGCTTGATAAATTTTTTTAATTCTTGAGTCTTGTTAAATGGCTGTTCATATTGGCAGCCGGTCTTGGTCTTGGTCTTGCGAGACCAAGACCAAGACTTTGAACCTCAAGACCAAGACCAAGACTTTTGGTCTGAAGACCAAGACTAAGACCAAGACTTTTAAAAACGAACTCGAGTGCTCTCGAGACCAAGACCTTGGTCTCGAGGACAACAAGTCTGGTTTCTTCCTCACCCACTTCATCGCCTTCCTCTTTTCTCTTCCTCCTTCAACTTTCATAAAGTCTTCTTACCCCTTCCTTACTACTCTTTGTTTTCCTTCTATGAATTCTTCCTCTCCATTTGTCTTTCTCGACCTCCTCCTCCTCCTCCTTCCTCATTAATCTTCCTCCTTTACTTTCGCCTGCTTCATCTCCATCGTCCTTCTCCTTCTTCTCTACCTCCGATCTCTTCCCTCCTCTTACCTGCTCTTACCTGCCTCTCCTGTTCCTAATTACGCTGATTAATTCTGACATCACACTTGACATTCATTGATTTCCGTTCGTATCGTCTGTTCGTGAACAAGAAGGCTGATCAAGAACGCTGTTGCCCTTCGACCGAAGATTAAGTGTCTCTCCTCCTCATCGACTTGCTCTATCGAATTTTCAGACCACAATAGAAGACTACAATACTCAAGCAAGGTTTATAGCTTTAGGTCTATATATAAAACACACACACAGACAAATATTTACATGCTGACAGCGTAGTTGTCAAGTCGGGATAGACGCGAGCTGATTCTAGTAGGGTCGAACGATTGGCGGCGTCTGATGTTGCGCTAAGATCGATTAGCTGAGAGGGGGGCGGCAATGAATGTGTGCCAGTGAACGAAACATGGACTGATGAAGAGCGATCGGTTGCCAATAATCGAATCTCTGGTTGTCTATAGCCACTCCTTTAAACTGACAGAGTATAACCTTTATTGGTCTACGTATAGGATCAATTGAACGCCATATGTTGGCTTAAGTGCCGATACTCCTGTTGATTGTACAGTATTAATAATATTTACTGGACTTAGGCAGAGCGACGGGTGGCACTTGTACTGCAGCAGAACGGTTCCTTGACTGGCGAAGAACACAAGCGCTGGCCGATTGTATCGCAGCATCTATCGAATAACATTGTTAGGCAATTTTGAAGAGCGCTTATAGCATAGATTACACATACGTATTATATTGATTGAGCCGTTAGATAACATAACCCGTTATTTATTATACGTCTGTCTCTATGTATGTCTCTGTCTCTGTGTATGTCTCTGTCTCTATGTATTTCTCTTTCTCTCTCCATATGTCTCTTTCTCTATGTATGTATCTGGCTACTTGTAAACCGCCTCTGAAGAACCTCATAAGTGCTATAAACGTGGCAATATAACACATCTAAGAACGTGGACTTAAAATAGCATGAATATGTTTCTCGAGCTGTCTTTCACGAAATAATACGGTTTTATTAATGGTAGTGCAATTCATGACTGAGAACAATGTACCTGCATCCTCATATGGAAGCGCGGGACCAGCAAGTCTCCACTGGCCGATGAACGCAACGATTGTCGACTTGGCTAGCTAGAAACAGGAAAACGGAACTCTACGATGCATTTGTGGGGTCGCACAGACTATTGAAGCTCTACCCACGAGCATAGGCGTAGACTCTGGGGGCAGCCGGGGCACGTGCCCCCAATAATTGAGATGAACTGTACACCCAATGCAACAAGTGTAGAATGAATAATCAAATCCCCCCATATTTAGGACCAGTTTAACCCAGTGCCGACGAGGAGAATCTTGAAGGCAATCATGTGACTACTGTTCCCGACCGGGAGCCAGTGCAGAGTCTCTCACATATAGCTGGAAACAAACGAGATTTTGTAGGTTGGCGACAATTCAGCTTCGCAGTTGAGAAGAGACTGAAGCAGTTGTATCCAGAATGTTGGCTAGTCAGGGATAAACCGGAGAGTTACAATGATCCAAGCCCGTCAGAATGAATGAGTGGATGAGAATCGCAGTGGAGTAGAATGATAAATTTCGCTGTATGACGCCAATCTGACACTATTGATAAAAAACAGGGCGTGCAGAGGGAGCTGCTGATCCATAGATAGGTCCTCATACAGAAGCACTCCAAGGTCCCGGTCAAACATGTTGTGCTTTAGAAACTGGGAATTCCGCCGCTATCGTTGCCCTGTCAATCCTTGCTAGCACCTGTCCAGCCACACCAATTCTGCCTTCTCCGGGTTAAGTCTTTGCCCAGTTGAAAACATTCATATCTGCACTTTCGTCACGATTGCCTGCAGTTTAGACACAAAGATGACTTTAACTCACTGTGTTAGGTACAGCAGGACATTGTACTGATGAACCCGGGCTCCAAGAGTGGAAATAATCTAAACGCGCTCATGCAGTCATTATACTTAAATGGCAATTATTCCTCCAAACTTTGCTAATGTGCGGCGTTCATGAGGAGTCAATGTTTGGTTCTTGTTCATGAGGATTCAATGTTTGGTTCTTGTTCATGAGGATTCAATGTTTGGTTCTTTTTTATTCACAATGTACAACCGACCATTAGGTAGATTTCTTAGCAGTCGTTCACTTGGATATCGTTTTTTATGCTGATGATACTCACATTTACATTTCGTTGACAGTTCGTCTTGTGATTTACCTGTAGAGCTATTTACCTGCAGAGCTATTTACCTGTAGAGCTATTTCCCTGTAGAGCTATTTCCCTGTAGAGCTATTTACCTGTAGAGCTATTTACCTGTAGAGCTATTTACCTGTAGAGCTGCTATTGTCCTCTGTCTTTGAGGAGGAGATACAGACTTGGCTGTCCTCAGTTGACTCTTCAGTATATTTCATGAGTTTAGTCAGTTGATATAATTGTACCAGAGGTGTCTTTAATGCTTCGAGGTGATTTTAATCAACTGGATGTCACGGCAGTCTCAGCTTGAACAGGTTTAATGGTGAATACCCGTGGAAAGAGTATTTTGGATATGCTTATGAGTTCTACGCCAAGACTGTATAGTGTATGCCATCAGGGTTGTGATCCCAACGATACGGACATAATTATTACAGGGTAATAGTAGCCACGACGTATCTGGTTCTACCAGCCATAAATTAAAGAGCAGATAAGGAGTTTAGGCGGCGGTCTCCTAACCAAAATGTTAATATACTTCTGGCCCTTGGTGACTATGATTTTTGTCTAGCTTCAGAACATCTAAGATAGATCCTCAGATTGCATGGACAGCTTCTATTAAATCATCCATGACTCGATAGATGGATTTCTCTCCTCTGCGAGAAGTGTCAGTAACAACTACCGAACCGCTATTCATGGCACCTCAGATCAAATCCCTACTAAGGCGGAAGAACCGACTTCTGCGCTCAGGCGGGACTGAAGTTGTGGCCTCTCAGATAGGAACAATGATCCCCTGATCTATTAAGAAGGAATTACAACACGTAGACCCGCGTAAAGGAACTCAATCATTATGGAGAAAAGTTAAACAGCTGACAGGGAGAACTTGTGACTCATGTGCTGAAACCATGGTCTCTGCCTTCAATTTGAATAACCACTAAGCATAAATCTCTATGGACCATAAATATGAGAAACAAAAACTGAAACTCACAGTACCGTAGATGATTGTACTACTACAATCACAGAAATGGAAGTCTAATTCGCCCTTGAACATCTGCATCACATGGCTGAGAGGACGGATACTTTACCTGCCTGGCTATTGCGTCTGCGGTTCTGGCTTATCTCTTCAACATACATGTATATCGGTGAAACCATGCCACGTACCAGAATGTACAATGGAAAACGGCTATAATTCGACCAACACCTAAGTGCCAACTCCTTCTGCCCCATTAGACTTCAGACCAATCTCTGTTGCTCCAATATTATCAAGGATCATGGAACGTCTTATAGTCCCCAGATACCTTTACCCGGCTTTTAACTTCCTCCTATCAGTGAAATGATGGAAGACCAATGTATTACTCCTGGACATATTCCCCGGACATATCTCCCCCGACATTAATCTCCACGCTATGACAAAATCCTATTTTGAAATTAGATATGCCTACATTTTGTGGTCAATAAAGTTGACCACCATAGGCAAATAAAAAAACTTACTGTTTTAATTAGCAAAACATCATTATTGGTTATTAGTGATCAAAATATCATATGTCCTGCACTCGAACCTAGTCGTTTCTCTACAATATAGGTTAAAAATTATAGGCTAAATACGCCTACTTTCTCTAAAACCGAATGTTGTGACCAAATCCGTGCAGCGTGTCCTCAATGGATTTTATGCCATCTCGTCGATTCTGGCACAGCTGCAGCAAACGTGCCTGTAGCTGCAAGGTGCTGCGCTTGACCCGCTTTTCAGGTGGTTGACCTCAAGCAGTCTGTAGTATCGCGGTGGTCACCATGCTCTCATCCTCTTGCAGCGCTCCTATAAGCACCCAGAGTGACGGGTGACAATGATTCACCAGGTGCGAGAAACCATTATTCCACGATTCACAGAAATTGTTGGTCATGGCGTTGCCTGTTAAGGTGGCGTCATGGACAATTCACAGAGTCGGAGGAAACAATGCTGGAATTCTTCTGATTCGCAATGGCAGAATGTGGTGGCTGTTTACAAGTAAGATGCGGTAAGATTATCGTGTATTTCATACAAATTGATTTAAAGTAGGCAATTAGCGAAGACTCGATCATTATCATTTACTTCAAAGCTTCCGTTTTCAAGTGGTACGATTGCTAATTGCGCAGAGGGGGAATTTGTCCGAAGGAATATGACCTACTCAAACTGGGGGAACATGTTAGGGGAATATCGGGGGGATATGGATATATCCGGGGGAATATGTCCAGGGGAATGTTGTGTCCTGCACTCTTTGGATACCATTCGTCATCCAACGCTGGCAAAAAAGTTAGCCTCCTTAGAAGTTCCGGAAAAGTTTACAACTGGTTAATTAAATACTTTGATAATAGAAGTCATGTTACCAGGTTCGCTGGTACTATCTCTGAACGGGTTATAATTAATGTAAGTGTCGTGCAAGGCTCTGTGCTGGGCCTTCCCTCGTATGCTGTAGGAGCATCTGACCTCGAAACCCTAAATAGTGTACTGTAAACTACGTTATCGAATAATTATGCAGGTGACATTTATTCATAGGCGCGTTTACGTATAGGAGCACTAGGCGCGCGCCTTGGGCCCCCAAATCTCGAAGGGCCCCCAAACGAATGAAAATATTGTTTCAATTATAAAATATAACATTTTTGAATTATTTTAAATCTAACCTGTTTTCTATTTTTTACAGTTTAGCATTCACATTAATTGTTTTGTTAATTTGGGCTATTAATTCATTGTGTGCAATTGTGCAATTAACATCAAGTTCAGAAGGCCCCCAAAAATGTTTGCGCCTATAGGGCCACGTCTTCTGTAAACGCGCCTCTGCATTTATTTGATAGTTGGCTCTTCACAGTTGGAAACGGCATTCGGTGAATTTGAACACATTTCTTGTTGGGCCAGAAACAATAATTTTCTCCTGAATAAATCAAAGTCCTTCTCTAATCTCGAGGAGGGGTCCGATTGCCACATCAGTCCCTCTGGTTATCTCGGAGGCGGAGAGAGTAGATGGAATCTGATTGGGAGATACCTTGCGTTCGGACCGTAGAATGTCTCCTCAATTGAACTCAACATTATCAGCATTATCGTGACACACACACACACACACACACACACACACACACACACACACACACACACACACACACACACACACACACACACACACACACACACACACACACACACACACACACACACACACACACACACACACACACACACACACACACACACACACACACACACACACACACACACACACACACACACACACACACACACACACACACACACACACACACACACACACACACACACACACACACACACACACACACACACACACACACACACACACACACACACACACACACACACACACACACACACACACACACACACACACACACACACACACACACACATTATTCCGGATATTTCTATAGCGCCTCTCGAAGTCAACTCAGAGGCGCTCCCGACTACAGCATTGGTATACTGTGACGGAGTTTTCACGCCGATGCGGCACGAGCAATCGCGAATGAAGGTCCGTACGCAGCGGCTAGAGTGGGATTCGAATCTGCAACCCTCCGGTCACAATGCGCCGAAATTACCACTGAGCCACCACGCCCCACAATATATATATATATATATATATATATATATATATATATATATATATATATATATATTAGGGTGTCCGAGGACAAACAAGGAAAAAAAATTTTTTGAAACTTATGACGCAGTCCCTCTAAAAAGTTTCTTTATGGTCCCATAAGAACACATGCAAAATTTTATGACATTTACAAAATATTTAGGGGTCCCCCAAGGCTCTCAGAATTAGGGTAGTTTGTCCTGAAGTACGTATGATGTCTCTGAGTTTGAAAATTGCCATAGGATCAGACTTTGATCCCATAATAACAAGCTTAGTACCATTAGAAAGCTCTTAAATAGTACAACATACAAACAATGTCAACATAATATAACCTTATTGTATACTAGCTGGATTACGCGGCGTTGCCCGGGGTTATAAGTTTCACACCACCACCACCACCACCACCACCACCACCACCACCACCACCACCACCACCACCACCACCACCACCACCACCACCACCACCACCACCACCACCACCACCACCACCACCACCACCACCACCACCACCACCACCAACAACAACAACAACAACAACAACAACAACAACAACAACAACAACAACAACAACAACAACAACAACAACAACAACAACAACAACAACAACAACAACAACGACTGCTTGGCAATCTTGGCAGTCGCCCTCTGGCGGCGACTGCTTCGCAGTCTTGGAGGCCCTTGTGGCGTCTGGCGACCTCTGGCGGAGACTGCTTCGCAGTCTTGTAGACGCCCTCTGCCGTGGAGTGACTGCTTCGCAGTCGCCCTCTGGCGGCGACTGCTTCGCAGTCTTGGAGGCCCTTGTGGCGTCTGGCGCCCTCTGGCGGAGACTGCTTCGCAGTCTTGTAGACACCTTCCGGCGTCTAGCGACCTCTGCCGTGTAGTGACTGCTTCGCAGTCGCCCTCTGGCGCCGACTGCTTCGCAGTCTTGGAGGCCCTTGTGGCGTGAGGCGACCTGTGGGGGAGACTGCTTCGCAGTCTTGTAGACGCCTTCTGGCGTCTAGCGACCTCTGCCGTGGAGTGACTGCTTCGCAGTCGCCCTATGGCGGCGACTGCTTTGCAGTCTTGGAGGCCCTTGTGGCGTCTGGCGACCTGTGGGGGAGACTGCTTCGCAGTCGAAGAGGGTGAACCGGGCGTTGGCGTGTTAAAGAAAACGCCAGAAATCTAGCCCTCACCGCCGGTCTGTAGTCGGCCTCGCCCTTAGTAAAGCAGACTGGTCGTTTCATATACTGTAAACAATTTAGATCTTTGTCTTTGAACATACATGTGTTAAAATTTTGTTGTAAAAGGATGAATATACTTCGAATCGATCGTCATTAAATTTTGTGCGAAGTAAACAACTGATGCGCATTATTAATGACGTTGGGGAATACCGGCGCCATAAATAGAACCGCGGTGTCGTTAAGCGCATTATTAATGACGTTGGGGAATACCGGCGCCATAAATAGAACCGCTTGGCAGTGGAATAGGCGAACTTCCGCGTGATGGACGGTCGGGTGGGTAGAGTTTTGGGGCATTTTCACCATGGTAGGGGTGAAAACGGGGGACGCGAACCCCTCCACTGGGTGTCCGAAGCCAAGGCCGAAACAGTAGTGAAGGTTTCGAGTGAAAAGGTGCAAAATTGTAGAAGTTAAGCCCGGTCAAACAGACAGACAGACAGACACACACACAGACAGAAAGCTGGCTTTATTTATATAGATGTAAATAAAGTTTCAAGTATGAAGAAGACAGAAAACATGCAAAATCGAGATTTCTTGGCTTCAGTTGTATTTTGCAATACTTTTACATAAATTTCCCAATAATATTATTCATGACGATCCTAGCTCCTCTAGTCAACGGAATAGGCTGCTCAACATCTTCAGCAGTGCTTTCTAAGGTACCATTCACCGTCAACAAAACACTTTCGTAGTGAAGCTGCCGAGCAACCAAGGATGACTTTCAAGCCTGTAAATCTGTCGTGCACTGGGAGACAAGCTGCTATCTATGACACCACTGCAGTAGACGTGGACAAAATGGACAGAATGTCAGTCCTGATATCTTCTCTAGTTGATGGAAGTACTAATACTTCTGGGTGTGCCAAAGTTGGCCTCTGAGTCAGGACAGGCAGCAGTGATAGCAGTTCTGGACCTTTTGAAGTCATGGCAGCGCGATTTGCTATCAGCATGTACTTTGACACAACGGCCTCAAACACCGGCAAAGTTAATGGAGTCTGCACTCTTCTAGAGACAGCCATCGGTCATAATCTGCTGTGGGTGGCTTGTCGACATGAAATGTTTGAAGTCCTGTTGTCTAATGCATTCGTATTGTGCCTTGATAAAGTTTGTCCATCAACTGGGCCTGACATTCTGTTCTTCAACTGATTTAGAGATAAATGGTCCGACCTGTTGCACCATAAACCCAAGCTTTTTGATGAAAACGAATCTGCTATCTAGTTGATGGCCTGTGAATTACAGGGCATCTAACGTTTCAACAGATTTGTAGTCAACATCTACATCCACTCGTGGTCCTCATGTCCAGTCACTGCTGATGCTTGATGCTGCTGCTCTGTAGACACAGGACTGAATTAAGATGATACAGAGTCATTCTTGGTACCTAAGCCAAGAGCTAGTGAACCCCTCTCTCTTCTCTCAGCATCTGTCTTCTGAAGAGAAAGCACAGCTTATCTCAACCAATGAAATATGATCGAGGATTGCATGTGGTTCAGTCTCTTCCCTGTACAATAACGGAATTATCTATTTCTCGAAGCTTCTTCCGAGCTACCGCCATCGACGGCAGTTTTCTCGATATCCCAGTTGCAGAGTTGCTCGAAAGCCAATCAGATAAGATGTTTGTGAGTTTGTTATCAACTTGGCATGTGTGAATGAGAGTGCTGAACGTAGTGTTCCCCTTATACAGTATGTATACAGTATGTAACAGTATGTATGCAGTATGTAACAGTATGTTCAACAAAACGAAGAACAGGAACAGTTTCTTCTACAAGTTGTTGAAGTTGTTGATATAGGCAAGACTTTTCTAAGTGCAATCATGTAGATATGTAGAATGTAGATTGTAGAAATGAAGAATTAAGCAGCTGAAGGTGTAATCAATGATGAAGAATAAGCAGATGAAGGTATGGAGGAGCTGAAACCAGTCTTGTTGTCCTCGAGACCAAGGTCTTGGTCTCGAGTGCACTCGAGTTCGTTTTAAAAAGTCTTGGTCCTGGTCTTGGTCTTGAGGTTCAAGGTCTTGGTCTTGGTCTTGGTCTTGAGGTTCAAGGTCTTGGTCTTGGTCTTGAGGTTCAAAGTCTTGGTCTTGGTCTCACAAGACCAAGACCAAGACCGGCTGTCAATATGAACAGTCATTTAACAAAACTCAAGAATTCTGTATCAAGCCTTCTTGCATCATACGACCAATATCAATGGATTGGTCAGGAAAACCCATTGGCAGCAGCAACAGTTATTCCGTATCAAACGGTATGATAAACCATGGGAAGATTTTAAAAGGACTCACTATCTGTACATTTACATCCAGTGCTTGAAAAGCTTCTCTGTGTGTGTCAGCGACTTCAGCATCTGCTGTAGAACGTATTTTTTAACATGGCGGAATTTTTATGAGGCCCACCAGGCACGTCTTGGTCAGAAAATTCTGAGCGAATTGGTTTTTATTAAATACAAAAGGCATTTGGAATGATATTTTGCATGAAGGACTTTTGAATACAAATTCGGATTTCTCTGCAGTTTCCATTTAAAGTTAATTTGCTTGAATAAAATAAAAGACTAATGTTTTCATTAAAATAACGAATATTCCGACTTGACTTGGCAGCAGCAACAGTTATTCTGTATCAGACGGTATGATAAACCATGGGAAGATTTCAAAAGGACTCACTATCTGAAATTTTAGAAGTCTTGACCTGATTGCGATTTTTTGGGTCTTGGTCTTGGTCTTGGTCTTGAGGTTCAAGGTCTTGGTCTTGGTCTTGGTCTCGAGGTTCAAAGTCTTGGTCTTGGTCTTGGTCTTGGTCTTGAGGTTCAAGGTCTTGGTCTTGGTCTTGGTCTTGAGGTTCAAGGTCTTGGTCTTGGTCTTGAGGTTTAAGGTCTTGACAACAAGACTGGCTGAAACCAGGGCGTGTTGCAATATCAAAGATTTGTACTGATGATTGCTCCTAACTATTAGTGGTAATAACTGATATTGCAAAAGTCCAAAAGTCTTAAGTTTTGCTTGATTTTTGTACTATTTGATCGTAAAACCATACATATAATATAAAAATAAAGTTACATACTTGTAGATTCTACTATTTAAGTGCTTTCCAATGGTGTCTAACATGTTATCATAGGATCCAATATTGATGTCTAAAAGCGTTTAGAAAATGGACACGTCGGGCGCAAATGATGCCAATATGGGGAAAATTTGAGTGTCTTGGGGACCCCTAAATATTTTTTAAATGTCATAAAATTTTAAAGGTGTTATTATGGGACCATAAAGAAACTTTTCAGAGGGACTGCATATAAAAATTCAACAAAAACTATTTTTGGGACACCCTAATATATATATATATATATATATATATATATATATATATATATATATATATACATACATATATATATATATTAGGGCTGTACCGAATAGGTGAATATCACTATTCGGCCGAACACGAATAATTGGACCAACTATTCGGCCGAATACGAATACGAATAGTGTACGAACTAGGTCTACCGACAACATTCACAATTTCAAATGTAAGCAAACGTTTCAGTTCAGTAAATTTAATACATAAACTAAAAGTAAACAGTTAACTACATGTAATTTTTGCATCCTTCTGCCAGTCTGTGTAAACTAGGAATGGAACTAATTTAACTAAACTTAGAAATTGTCACTTACTTAACGTTCACTCCACTCGCTATAGCAGCCGCATATGCAGAAACAGATGTCACGTGACCACTATTCGTATTCGGTCCGACCGCTACTATTCGGCCGAATACCGAATAGCTATTTGGCCCACTATTCGGCCCCGAAGCGAATACGAAGCGGATATTCGGTACAACCATAGTATATATACATGTATATACATACATATATATCTATATATGCTCTAGGGTTGTTAATGTTGCATGGTCTTCCTTCTATGTCCCTGCATGTAGTTGATAAAATAACAACCACTGCACAAGTAATGTATACCTCACCGGCATGGTAGGCAACACGAATGTTGAAGAAAGAATAGAACAACTAATGGCTAGGATGAAGCGTATGGGCTTTGATTAGCCCAGACTGCTGCAGAGCTGGCTGATGGGGCGCACGACCGACCGCTTATTTGCAGCTATAAGAACAAACGAAAGGCATGTCTAGCACAGACCATTCCCCGACGCCGTACCCATTCCCGGTATGAGTGAAGACCAAGACCGCATGGTTTCCTCTTCCCCGTTAAAGATGATCGTGATTTTATATCTTGAGTTTTATTTAAAAACATCTACTGAATACTAGGCCTATACCTACAAATTCCTAGCCATACCTCAAATTAGGGCCAATATTGCTTTTAGTCATAATTTTCTAATTACTTGTGAATCATTACTTATGATAATTAGTTGTAATCTGCTACAAGTTGCGACTTTGTCAGCTGGATTTTGAGAATAAACTAAATTGATTGATTGACTTAGCGACTCAGTCGACTGGCTGATACATACGTTGAAGCCAACGTAATTTCAACGCTACTTTTGCGAACAGACGCCAGTTTCGATAAAAACGATTGCGTGACGTCATGCAACGTTACAGACACCACTCTGGCAGGTAGTAAGTAAAGAACTGACATCGACTGATTGTTAGGCCGTTAGTCTGTTGCACTGTGACCCGTACCGTATAAGCAAGTGTTGCTTCTGTCATGGTGCTGATGTCTTCGTCAAAAATCGAAACTTGGAGACCACGATTAAAACAACAAGCAAACATATTAACCTGAACGAAGTCGCTAGCAGTCGATAGCTTATAATATATAGCGACTTGTTTCGACTTGAGGGCTTAGCGGCAACGGCGGATGGCGGTGGTTCCGGGGACTACTTCTGGATGGTGAAGGATATGCCTGGTTGTGGTACGCCGTCGGTTGATGCCTTGCGCATTAGACACCGGCCCCCTAGAAGTTACTAATTACTAATTAATAATATAATAGAAAATAAATGTAACCAAGTAGGCCTATGTTACGAATTAAGTGTTACGAGCCTTTCGTTGGCTGTTTCCAACTAGGCCTATTTAATATTTATGACCAATAACGTATTGTTTACAAAATGGCGACATTCTGATCGAAGTTAGGTTGCAAACTTCATACCAAGTGACTTTAAAGGCTGTTCTTTTAAACTAACGGCTTAAACGGGCTTAAATAAAAATTTACTTAGGTCGCGAAAAGGCTGAAGCGAACGAGCTTAACGGGTTTAAACGGGCCAGAAATATAACGGGAAGTGACGAACTGAACAGAGGCCCAAATGAACATTCGCGACTTGATTATTTTGATATAGGCTAGCACCGATAAATAAACGGGATCAAACTAATTTACAACGGCTATTTGCGACTTGATTTTATATAGGCTAGCGCCGATATATAAACGGGATTAAACTAATTTACAACAGCCATTCGCGACTTTATTTGATATACCGCCGATTAATATCAACCCAGATAATATTATAATCACTTATAGCACAAAGGTGTGCAGATGACCAGTTACTAAAACTCAACTGAACCTAGGAAGAAACTGCAACTGACCCTTCAAAATGCACTGCACTGATTTTCTTCATAACTAGGCTACAATTAGAAAATTACACTTAGGAAGTAGGCCTACACGACCTCAACATCTCCAAACCTAACTCCAGTCTGACATTAACGCTCGGTATTCTTCCTTAAATATCCCTTGCGGGTTTCTCGCCATTACCATAGGACGTGCAACTTATCCTAAACTATTATACACGGTCAGGCCCGGGTTAACCATTGGAGCACACGGAGCACGTGCTCCTGGGCCCCGACGACCAAGGGCCCCCAGATATGAGTCTTTTTTCTCCGTCTCAAAATAAAAATTGAATTCACTTTTGGTGAAGAAATGGAATTCATTTTCAGAGGCGCCCGCAGGCGGACGCACTGGACGCACGTGCGTCCACCCACCATATCAAATCCACACAAATATAAGGCAGAGCATGGATATTTTTTATGAACGACAATACGGCATGTTAAAGATTTGGATGTTATCTTAATTGAATTGTGTCTAATGAGTCACTCTGAGTCATTTTCAGTGTATGACTACCAGCGGCGGACAGAGGACGGGTAGGATGGGAGGGGACGGAGGGAGTGTGCGTCTAATTTTTTTGGGGTGTGCGTCCAATTTTTTAAAGCCTGCGGGCGCCCCTGTTCATTTTGAGTAAAATGCTCCGACAAGTCACATAACTTTGCACTCAGCCTAGGTAATAGTAGGCCTAATGTCAAGACTCTAGATATAATTAGCCTATCTCTGTGGTTACGTCATCAACTCATCATCTTGTTGACATGTTGTGCCGACTTGTGCGTAACTACATAACTGGCGACGTTCTTTCAAAGTAGTAGTTGTGCGTAACTACATAACTACATAACTACGGTATCTTTGCTGTAGTTTAAGTAAAACTTAAAGTATTGAAGAATCATTCAATAATGTCGAGTACTTGCAAGTATGCCAGTGGGTTTTTAAACCTGCTGCAAATAGGCCTACGAACAAGTGGAGCGAAATCTCGAAGTGTTAACACTCCAAAACTGGCGACGTTCTTTCAAAGTAGTAGTAGGCTACTGTGTCTGATAGTGCGCCTGTGACTGTGAGTAGACAGGCTAGTGATGGTAGTGAGCCGGAAACAGTCGGCAGATCGATCGTTGACGAACTTGACGATGATGCGCAAATTAATTTGAGTTTTTTTCTAAGGACAACGACACAGCGTACATGAAAATGAAATGCTTTGCTATTTATCTGTTTCATTCAGTTCTGTTCACACAATTTGAGCTTTACCGTTTGAACTAGTTAGTAGTGACTTGTGAGTCTTAACGTGAGTTGAACTTAAGGTGCTAATGTAATCATTGTGATGCAATGACAGAGTCGCTGTAGTCTGCTGCCTGTATCCATAACCCGTTTGCGCGTTTGTTGACAGTTTGATGATGAAAAAGCCAATGTGACTGTATACTGACTAGTGCAAAATAATTTGACAATCCTTTTACTGACTTTTGCACTGAGCTGTTGCTCTGTAATGTAATGCGAATATGCGTGAGTAAAATTAATGTATTTACTATTACTGTATTGTTGAATTTGTTGTTGATTGGAGTCTGAGCAGGTTTTAATATTACTAAATTAGGGAAGGGGAAAGAGAGGGAGGGAAGGAGAGGTAGGGAGGGGAGGAGAAAGGGAAGAGACGAGGAGGGAAGGGACGGAGGGGCCCAACATGACAGAGTGCTCCTGGGCCCCAGGACCCCTTAACACGGGCCTGTACACGGTACAACACGCCGACATTCAACAATGTGTATGTCCCGGTATGTATACACATAGATGTAAGCCCGGTGTGCATGTATGTATGTATTATTATTATTAATTAAATTTGTAACGCGCGCATGGTCACACCGAAGTGTGAATCTGAGTATATCTGAGTACACGTGAACATATAAGTAATAAGTATGAATCGGTATGTATGCATATACATACATTATACATATATGTATATGCATATGCAAATATTTATGTGTTTATTCATTCATTCATTCATTCATTCATTCATTCATTCATTCATTCATTCATTTGAGCACTTATATAGCGCTTCTTCAAGGGGACTACTCAGAGGCGCTCCCGACTCCAGTCTTCTTCTTCTTTAAGTTCTCTGCCCTTCGGCAGGTTTCCACTTCAAATGACGCCATTCCTCTCTTCGCTGTGCTCTTCTCTTCAGTCCGCTGTATCCTTCGGTCATCATCCATCCCATCATCATCTGTCGCGGTCTTCCTCTCCTTCTCCTTCCCTCCAATCTCCACTCTATGATTTCTCTCAAGAGGGAGTCTCCTCTTAATATATGTCCAATCCAGTTCTTTTGTCTTTCTCTTAATGTTGTCATCAGTTATCTTTTTTCTTCTACTCTTTGCAGCACCTCTTCACTTGTCATTCGCTCCGTCCAGCTCACCTTTTCCATTCTTCTCCATATCCACATCTAAAAGGCTTCCAATCTCTTGATATCCTCTTTCCCGATGGTCCACGTCTCCGACCCATACAGTACCACACTCCATACCAGTGCCTTGACAAGTCTCTTCTTTAGGTCTTTGCTCAGTCCTCCTCTCATCAACGCTCCTCTTTTCGTGAACGCATCTTTTCTCAATACTATCCTTCGTTTAATGTCACTATGGCATCTTGCATCTGTTGTTATCACGCTTCCCAAGTAACAGAAGCTCTTGACCTGTTCCACCTCCTCTCAATTTATTGTTATTTTCATTTATATCTCCTCCTCCCCTGCACTTGTCCTCATAATCTTTATCTTTCCGATATTTATCTTCATGTTGTACTTTATTGAGGTCCTGTTTAGTTGATCCATCAATTTCTGCAGTCCCTCCTGTGTAGTCGCCAGCATTGCTTGGTCGTCAGCAAATCCAGGGCTCTTATGAGTCTTGCACCCACTTTTATACCCTCTCCTGTCTGTTCCATTGCCTGTTCTTCTATGTATATGTTGAAGAGAAGTGGTGATAGTGGGCACCCTTGCCTTACTCCCCTACCAATTACTTCTTCCTCTCAGCACTCCCCTTCTATTATTATCTTTACTGTTTGGTTCATATATAGGTTTCCTATTAGCGTCCTGTCCCTCCAATCTATACCCCTTCGTCTGAGTGCATTCATCAGCTTTTTCCAGTCTACTTTTCATAATCCACAAAACAGATATAGACCTCTTGGCCGTACTCTAAGCTTCTTTTCGTTAGCACCCTCAGGGCTCCGATGGCGTCCCTTTCTGAATCCGAATTGGTCCTCTCCTAGGCCCTTGTCCGCTTCTACCATTGCCTGGATTCTCTTTGTGATTATCTTCAGCATGATCTTGGCTGCGTGTGGGAGCAGGCTAATTGTTCTATGGTCCTTACAAGCCGTTGCATTATTTTTCTTCTTTATGGGGATCATGATGGTCTGTAGGAAGTCCTCAGGCCACTTCCTAGTGCTGTATAATTATATCCTGGCATAGTCTTACTAATTCTCCTGTTGCTTTTTCTCCCAAGTTCTTAAGTATTTCAGCTGGGATGTTATCCACCCCTTCTGCTTTATTGTTCTTCATGTCACTAATCGCTGCCAGTACCTCGTCTCTCAGCACTTCCGGGCCCACGTCGTCTCCTGTCCCCATGCATGGTCCCTCATCTAGATCCGTCGGTTTTTCCTGACTCTGGTATAATTCTTCGACGTATTCTTTTCAAGGATTTCGGATCTCCCCTGGATCTTGTAATATCTTTCCCTCTTTATCATCTACTGCTATTCCTCCTTCCCTTGTTGGTCTTTTTGTCAGCTTTCTCACTTTTTCATATACTTGATCGTAACTTCCCTTTGCCTGTAGTTCTTCTAGCTCTTGACATTTCTCCTCCCACCATTTTCTCTTGCCTTCTTTGTTGTTCGTCTCAATTTGTTGTTTAACCTTCTATATTCCTTCTTTGCTTCTTCTGTGCTCTGGTACTTCCATTTCCTTCTTTCCTCCATTTCCTGTATGATTTCCGTTGTTAGCCAAGGTTTCCGTGGTGTTTGTCCCTGCTGCTGCCCCACCGTACTCATCGCCTCCCGTATGATAGTCTCCTTTAGTCCTCTCCATCTTCCCTCCGTTGTGGCTGTTTCCATCTCTATGATACTCTCTTCTATTCTCTCTGCCAGTACATTGCTCTTTGTCTTTAGTTTCTCCTTATTCCATTTGTTAACCTTCTTTCTTTTCTTCCTGGTGAGTTTTAGCTGCAGGTATACCGTCATATTGATTGATTGATTGATTGATTGATTGATTGATTGATTGATTGATTGATTGATTGATTGATTGATTGATTGATTGATTGATTGATTGTCATTGCTACCAAGTTGTGATCTGTATCCGCATCCGATGATCCGCCCCTGGGAGAGTCTTAGTGTTTTTCACGCTATTTCTATATCGTTGCTTTATCAAGATGTAGTCCAGTTGATAGCGCGCAATGTCTCCCGGGGCCTTCCACGTATACCTCCGTCGTTTTTCTTGCTTAAACCAAGTATTCGTGACTACCATATTTAGTCTTCTGCAAAACTCTACCAACTTTTGTCCTCTTTCGTTCCGCTTTCCTAATCCCTATTTTTCAATATAGCCTTCCTCTTCCCTTCTCCTACCGATGCATTCCAGTCTCCCATTATGATTGTGTAGTCTTTTCCTTTGGTGGTCTCTAGTCTTTTTTCTATATCTTCATATATTTTATCTATCTCCTCTTCCTCGTGTGTTGTAGTCGGCATATATACCTGTATGATTACAATGTCGACTGGGTATGTCTGTATTCTCACCGATAACAGTCATCTCCGCATCTTTCTATTTCTGTTACACATTTAGCAACTCTGTCTTCCAACAAAATCGCCACTCCACTCTGTCCATTTCTTCCTTCGGTGTACATCACTCTTATTCCTTAACTCGTAAAATCTCTCTCCTCCCTCCTTCCATCTCACTTCTGATAGTCCCAATATATCCAGTCTAGCTTTCTCATTTCTCTAATCACATTTGCTAACTTTCCTGGTCTCATCATCGTCCTTGCATTCCATGTTCCCACCCTTATCTTCTCTTTACAAGGTTTTCTCTGGGTGACGACCTGGGAGGCCTTGAAGGTCGAAGCGGCTCTTTTTCCTCCCCTGCCGTACGTGACTCCTCTCGACAGCGGTTGAGGGGAATCGTTCACGTTGTTTTCGTGTACTTTATTCGTCATTTCCCAGTATGTCTTGGGAAGTTTAGAGAGGTGGTTTCCCGTTGCCTTCCTCTCGGTGTTTTTAAGGAGGCACCATCTCCAAGCGTCGATGTCTTTCATCGTCCGTCCTTCCGACTCCTTGTCTCTGGGCTAGAGCCCTGCGCCGATATCATAGTGTCGGCGGCGGCGCGCTGGTCATTTTTGGTCGGCGGCGGCGGCGCGCCGACGAACAAAAATCGGCGGCGGCGGCGCCCACAAAATGTCGGCGTCGGCGCGGCGCGGCGTGCCCTAGTCAGAAACATGAGTCACCATGGAGTTTTCCGGAGGGGGGGGCAAAATTTTTCTAAGGGAGCAACATTTTTCCAGGGGGCAAAATGACGTTTTTGCATGAAAAATCTATTCACAAATCCGGACGCCCATGTGAGTCACTATGACAGTTGAACAACCGTTGGTCCTGTGACCAGTCAAAGGGCCAAGTTCTCTAAAGTCACTCCATCACACTGAAGCTCAACTACATATAAAGGGACTGGAAGAGAAGACACCTTCAGACATTTGCCTTACAAATATGAACATCCTTAATTACACTGCACATCTGTATAGGTATTGCCAAAATTGTAATCAGATGAAGAAACATGCATTTGCATATTGCTTAAATACTCTTGCATATGCACTGATGCAGTGTAGGCCTACACACCAAGTCACAAGTCTGGATAACAGCATCCTCCCAGTAAGAGAGGCTGCTGAAGCCATGAAGTGAAATGTAAATATATACGTTTTCCGTATGGTAATACACTGGCCGAGTGGCCTCACTCCTGTTAATTTTTCAATGAATTTACCAGGTGGTCTGCTGCACGTTTGAATTGGTGCCACGACATTTAAAGTTTCCACATATAGACCATTGTTTGTATCAGACTAAACTGAAAAAGACCATTCTTAATACTATACGTACTAAGTCAAAACCTGTGTGAACTGAGTTTTGTGTACAGTCTTGCAGTGCGAGATATTAGCGTATATATATAGTGCGCTTACTTTAGTTTCACGTGTATATGTATATATGATAGATGTATAACGTTTAGTCTTAGTGACACGCGCGGCCGGCCGATATCGGCAGCGGCGCGCTATATGTATATTATTAGAGTTCGTTTAAGCGCACAGAAGACAGGTGTGTCAAGAGGCGCGAAGAATTATGCTGACTAGAGAAGTTTGAATTCGAGTGTGTTCGCTGTAGTAGTGTGGCTGACTAGTTGAGTTGTAATCGAATTGAGTTCTGTCTGTTTGTTTCTTATTAAACTGAAAAGATATTAAACTGTGTTGCTGATTAATTCAGGTTATACTTATACGTAGAATTAGTGTTCAAAAGGTGAACGTTAAATAGGCGTTAAGTACGAAGAGAACAAGGATTTAATCAGAAGGATTGTCAACAGAAGGATTGGGTTGACAACCTGTGTCAATTGATACTGTTTACCTGAATAGATTCCAGCCAAAAGTATTGATCAATTATACCTTCCCTTCTGCAGGATTATTACTTAAATGGTATATCTTGATATTAATAGCACTCATAAACGCCTCTATAATCTTACAACATTAAGCCAAAAATGTACGCCATTGTAATAAGACTACAGACATCAAAGACAACAATCAATAAGTTATAGAAGCTATTCAACATGAAGGTAACGAATGAGGGAATACTGTAGTACACATACAAAGACGTGCATTGCATATTGCTTTTGTTGTCAAGGTATTAAGGAAATGGCAGATGCAGATAATGGCAGATAACAATGGTTACTTGTAACAAGATATTGCTTTAAATGACTGTGTGTATCATGGCACAAAGACAAGATCATCAAAGCATAAGGAAAACGAATTTAGTCAGCAAGACAATGCAATCTTGGTATCAAGATAAAGACCACAAACATTGTGGTCTTTATCTTCTTCATTAACACACGAGTTCCTCCCTACCACTCAAAGTGCCATTTTTGAGAATAGTTTGCTTATCGTTGCAATACCATGCAAAACATGAAAAATGCAGCAATAACAATTAAGCATATCAAACTGGCATCGGCGGCGCGCCGATAGATTGTCGGCGGCGGCGGCGGCGGCGCGCCGACAAACAAAAATCGGCGGCGGCGGCGCCCACAAAATGTCGGCGGCGGCGGCGCGGCGCGGCCGGCGCAGGGCTCTACTCTGGGCTCGCATATCCCGGCGAGGGCTCGGTCGTCCATCACGCACTCTCTTATCAACAGGTTACCACGTGAAGGTGGCGTGGTGGGCATTTGGGTGGTAGACGCTTTTGAAGACGCATACCACCCCATTTCCACCCCGAACTCCAGTACGAACACAAAAAACAGTTTTTAGCGCAATGTAGAAAGACTCACGTTGGGTTTTAGGAAGGAGATGAGATGCAGCTCCAGAGCTAACCCGTTCCATACTACTGGACCAACCACCAGAAATGTTTGATTTTGCGTAGTAGTAGTACGGGCAAATGTCACCGCAAGCACCCCCCCTCTCTGCAGAGCGGAGTAAACGACCACGGGTTTCCCCGACAGGCTGGCAGAGGGATCTCAGATCGGCCGGGTCGAGGCCCAGCTGGTAGCACCAGACCAAGGAAGCAATCCTATACTAGATGCGCAGGGGAATCCGTAGCCAATGCTAGTCCCGAATCATGAAGTTGGACACATGGTCAAACTTGGATATCCGACCAATAAGTCGGGCAGCAGCACGCATGATGCGTTCAAGAGGCCAAGGCCAAGCGCACCGCAGGTAGGCCAAAATAGAGAGAGGAGCAGTAGTCTACTCGGGCCGTGATTAAAGCATGGACCAGAGTGGACGTAGTAGATGGAGAAAGGGCGCGAGCAATAGTGCGGAGCTGGCGCAACTGATAGAAGCAGTCGCGGGTTAAGCGGCGAAGCTGCGGCAGGAAAGTGAGCTCCTGGTCAAGTATGACGCCAAGGTCGCGCAGTGCAGGGGAGAAGGAGAAAGAGGGGAATTCAGCAGCGAGCGATGCCAGGTCAAGCCCGGCCAGCCGCTGCCTAGTACCCAACCAAATGAAGTTTATGTATGCATGTATGTCCCGGTATGTATGTATGTATGTATGTATGTATGTATGTATGTATTGTATTGTATTGTATTGTATTGTATTCTAGCGGGAGGGCCATTCAGAAGCGCTCCCAGTGCGAGAGACCTCGAGAGAAAAAGCAAGTTTTAAGAAAGGTAAAAGAGGAAGAGACGTTACCTGAGAGAATAGAAGAACGAACGAACGAACGGAGGAAGCTCATTCCAAAGAGCAGAGCCAATGGAGGCAAAAGACCTAGATTGAGCCAGAGAAGTCCTGACACGGGGAACGAGGAGGTCCAAACGGTCAGATGAACGAAGAGGACGAAGAGAAGCAGCAGTGTGAGGGCGATGTATTAAGTCACATAAATATTTTAGAGCGAAACCAAGTTGAGCCTTACAGACAAGGATGAGGACCCTAAATTGGATGCGGGCAGAAAGCGGGAGCCAGTGGAGTTCTTCTGCAATAAAGGTGGTGATATGAGAGAATCGAGGAAGACGGGCAATTAATCTAGCAGCAGCATGTATGTATGTATGTATGTATGTATGTATGTATGTATGTATGTATGTATGCATGCATGCATGTATGTATGTATGTATGTATGTATGTATGTATGTATGTATGCATGTATGTATGCATGCATGTATGTATGTATGTATGTATGTATGTATGTATGTATGTATGTATGTATGTATGTATGTATGTCCCGGTATGTATGTATGTATGTATGTATGTATGTATGTACGGATGTATCTATGTATGTATGTATGTATGTATGTATGTATGTATGTATGTGTATATATGCATATGTAATTATAATAATAATAATAATATCTTTTCTTTAATTAAGCGCCTGCTAACCGCACTGCGCTGTGTAGTGAACGGCAGCCACGCAGGGCGCCTTACATACATGTATACAGTAGAAGCACATGATAACAGTTTTACAGAAGTCGAATACAACTGTTTTAGCACGTTTTTGACCATGCGTATATTATGTGCATATTATGTAGGTATATGTATATGCATAAGTAAGCATGCATATGTTTATGTGTGCATATTCATGTGTGCATGTCTTGGTATAGGCTATGTATGTCTCGGTATGCATATATCTTCCGGTATTATATAGGCTTATATAGGCTTACATGTGTGTATATCCCGGTATGTATGAATGTACGTGTCTATAATTATGTCTCCGTATGTATATATATGTACCAGTACGTACGAATGTATCTAAATACATCTGTATGGTCGTATGTATGTATCAATGAATTTATACGGCGCCTTTCAGGATCTCATAAAAGCGTCTGTTGCGGCTTATTGTGCAATGTATCTGTGGCTGCAGTCGGAGGCATCTGATGGTCCGAAGGGCAACCAGTTCGACCGCATCGAAACAGAACTGTCTTTAATTTGGCCTAAGTGATGAAAGTCTCAACCAGGAGAGAACCGGTTGAACGGTGCTTCTGGAAAATAGATTGTTCAACGTGAATTTTGGAAGCAGTTCATTGGAGTCCAAGTGCAAAGAGCTTCTTTAACCAGCCACGTGCTGTTGCAAAGGAACTGAATAATAAGTGGTAACGGTCACATCAAATTCCACATGTTATGCAGACATATATCTGCTCTATGTAAGACTGCGATCCGGTCGCCTCTCGTTCAGTAGGTCAGAAATAGAGTGTGGGGGACATCTACAATATGGTAACCAGTGATGGGCAATAGTTAACTAAAAAGTTGCTAACTTTTAGTTTAACTAAAAAAATTTAGTTAAGGAAGAAGTTTAACTAAAAAAAAAGTTTAGTTAAAACCATAGTTTAACTAAAAAATTTTAGTTGCTAACTAAAAAAATCAGCAATATGCAACTATTTTTCCACAGTGAACATTGAACACTGTCAGCAAAAAACATTTAAACACTGCATGGTTTTAGCATTAACAGCCTGTGTTTTCAAATTCATGCACTACTTACAGTAAACATGTAACTGTATGCCAGAACAGCACACATTGCATAGTTTGAAGGTGAAATTGTCATTGACGTTTTGCATTATTACAGTTCACTTAACGTCTTTTATTGTGAAAATGTTTGTTGTAAAAAGTTGGAAAAAAGTTGGAAAAAGTTTAACTACTTTTTTTAGTTTAGTTAACTAATTTCCAAAATCAGTTGGCAACTTTAGTTAAAATTTTTTTTAGTTGGAAAATAGTTTTAGTTTAACTTAAAAAAATAGTTTAGTGCCCATCACTGATGGTAACCTGTAATCTGCGTAACGCAACGTCTCTTCTTTTTCAACCAAAACAAAGACTTCTTTGTACAATTTGTTTACCAATCGCAAGATAGTTTCAGACTGAGAGTTGAAGATGAAGAATTCATATGATGGCTAGTGCAGAGTAGGCACTATAGTAGGCCCTTTAATGTCTGATCAGTTGGGTAGTCTAGATGAGAAGTTCGTTGTAGTTGTTGTAGGGCCTAATCGTTCAGCAGTATAATGGCGCTCGGTACTCTTCTATGAATTCGAAAGTTTATAAAAAAGACTTTCTTGAACAGAAAGTCAATGAACGCTGAAGAAACTTTCTTGTCCGATGAATGTTGGATAGAGAGCAGACGACTTTCCCACAGGTCTGATAACAGTTTGTTAGCTGTCCTTCATGATTGAACGCCATCACATATGTTGGATACAACATGAACTCCAAGAACTGTCAAAGTCCATGACCTCACACTGAGACTTTGTGGAGCGTGGTGGCTCAGTGGTATGTTCGGCGCCTTGCAGGTTCGAATCCCACTCTAGCCGCTGCGTACGGACCTTGGGCAAGTCCTTCACTCGCGATTGCTCGTGGCGCTTCGGCGTTAAAATTCCGGTACAGTATCAAATGCTGTAGTCGGGAGCGCCTCTGAGTAGTAGTTGACTTCGAGAGGCGCTATAGAAATATCCGAAAAAAAATTCTGTAGGACAAGTCTAAGCGTAAAGGAAATGTCATGATGTTCTTCTAATCACTGTATACATATGACAATGATCTTTCTGAACGCTACAAGCAAATTCCTCCTCTATATAGTTTACGCGTATTATGCAATATAATAATTATATTGACGGGCAAACGGACTTCCCTCAGACTGAGCGACGAATCGAATCTCAGGCTTTGTGGTATAGCCTATATATATATATATATATATATATATATATATATATATATATATATATATATATATATATATATATATATATATATATATATATATATATATATATATATATATATATATATATTCGTTTATTCAAAAGCCAAATGACAGACCGCATTAGGGTACATATACAAGTCAAGTAACAACAATGTCATAGAATAATAAAGTTAACAATCAAACAAGATACGAGAAATAAAATTTCTATTATCTTTAGTAGGAAGTGAAAAGTTGTGTGGTCTAGTTGTGGTGGAATTGAAACGACAACGAATTGCGTTAGACACGCCATAGTGGATATTCATTTGCATCGTCATCATCGTCATTACCACCACCACCACCACCACCACCACCACCACCACCACCACCACCACCACCACCACCACCACCACCACCACCACCACCACCACCACCACCACCACCACCACCACCACCACCACCACCACCACCACCACCACCACCACCACCACCACCACCACCACCACCACCACCACCACCACCACCACCACCACCACCACCACCACCACCACCACCACCACCACCACCACCACCACCACCACCACCACCACCACCACCACCACCACCACCACCACCACCACCACCACCACCACCACCACCACCACCACCACCACCACCACCACCACCACCACCACCACCACCACCACCACCACCACCACCACCACCACCACCACCACCACCACCACCACCACCACCACCACCACCACCACCACCACCACCACCACCACCACCACCACCACCACCACCACCACCACCACCACCACCACCACCACCACCATCTCTAGCCCTCGTGGCCTCTGCCTCATCAGTCGCAGCGTCATAACGCAGACCTTGTAGGACCTCGAAAGACCTTCTGATCCTCGATGACACGCCATGTGTCTCGACCTAGTTGCGTGACTGAATGTTAAAGTTTTCGCATTGGTTTAGTGAACTGGCAAACTCAAACTTTAAATATCGGTTTCTGTTCCTACGAACCGGAAAACATCCTAATTATTGCAGGCTGTCTGTTCTGTTAATAGTTAAGGTTTATCGCATAACATGTACATGTACAGCGCAGTGCGTTTGCAGGCGCTTAATTAAAGAATAAATATTATTATTATTATTATTATTATTATTATTATTATTATTATTATCATTTATCAGGATACATTTGAAGAATTTCATCTGTTTATTTGATATCTTCAACAACAAACACACACTGAAGGAAACACAGAGACAAAGAGAGAGCGAGACAGACATAGACATAGCGAGAGTGAGACAGAGACATATACACAGCGGGTGAGACAGAGACCGTGTAAGAAATTAAGACATGGGAGAGAAAATACAGAGGGGTGTGAGACAGGTGGAGGGGAGAAAGACAGACAGAAAGAGAGAAAGAGATGGAGAGATAGAGAGGTGGGGATATGGAAAAAAAGGTGAGAGGAAGACAAATGGCAAGAAAGGCATATTCATAGGAAGAGGTGAAGAATGTGGAGGTCAACGTGAGTTAGATGAAGCAATAGCACAAAGTTCGTTTTCTTCCTAGAAAAGCCTCTATATATTTATGCAGAGTTCGTCACTAATTTTGTAACCTGACTTAAGCAAACTCTCCGAAACGACGTCTACTCCCTGAGCCTCTCACAGCTTAGGCTTGTGGTCTCGAGGACAACAAGACTGAGGCCAGCGTACCGAAACGGGCGATCGCCCAGAGCGATGTAAAAAGGCGGCTGTGTCAGTGTACAGGCTGATCGAGAGTAGGCCTATGTATTCATGTGTGAATCACGTATATACGTACGTACGTATGTATATACGTATATGCATTTGTGTTTATGTGCGTATGTGTACGTGTATGTACGACATTGTACGTATGTTTGTGTGTATTTAAACATGAAGGCTTTTGGCCTCCCGAATAAGTGCAGTATGCATGCATGCATGTATATACATGTATGTATGTATCTGATATTTTATGCAGGCCTAACACGTTTTGAGGACATATATATACAATGCGCCAACGGAGATGAAAATCAGTAGTAAATCAGTCAGAGTTGCGCATAACTGCTGGAATTGTCTGTCGCGCGAATTTCTTCGACAAAGTCCTGTGGCTTAATTGGTTCATACTAGGCCTATTCCGTGACTAAAAATCTTATATTCCCTCGAATTAGCCAACAGGTCTATCGATCCCAGGTCTAGTTAATAGTGAAAAAAGTATACTTAGACCGATCTTATTTCGCACTCGCCTATCCTGGCATTAGGTCTAACCCTAGGAAACTTTTTCTATACTGATCAAATTAGTTGGATGCAGTGCGAGGGACGTATGCGTATCAGGTTGCATCAGGGTCCCATCATTAGGCGACCTGACATGCGAGTCTTGGCGTTGGACATCGACTTAATTGGCGAAATTTCGTGCTTATTAAGACCAATGATAAATGTAATCGAAGCAGACAACTGTCTCTCTCGCAGAGTCTCGCTGTCTTTCTCTCGCTCTCTCCGTTCTCATCTTTTATCTTCCTTATTTCTTTCTCCTTTTCTTCACTCTCTCTTTCCTGCTGTTCCTCTCTCTCTTTCCTCCTTTTTCTCTTTGCACTCTTTTCTCATCATCCGCTCCGCCTCTTCTTTCCCTCTCCCTCTCTCGGTGACGCAAAGAACAGGCATAGGCCTTTATTCAGTTGGCGGTCTGCATATATAGACGTCGTACAAGCTCCTATACTCCACCCATCGGAAGACCATTAGCCGAAAGATCCAGCTATCTAGTATGCATTCTGCTCATAGAATCAGACAGACGCCAAATCAGTAGGAAACAGAGTTGGCATAAACTATACCCGAAGAGTCTCTGTTCGGCCTTATTAGCGAATAGCTCTAATAACTCGGAAGTAAACCCAAGAGGCGCTTTGTCCGACAGCCTAAGAAGATACGACCGCGATTTACGTCTTCGACGACGAGAGCTCCGAGTTTAAGGTGACCGCAGTCGTAAAGGAGGAAATGGGGGAGGGGGCAACGTGTGCAGGAACGTCTGAGACGCCATCGCCCCAAAGTCATTACAACGGGCCATCTAGAACCAAAGCAACGCGGTCGTACACAGGGTTAATTGAAAATGCACGACTTGGTGTATAAAGTCAAAGGAAAGGGAAAATCGCACAGTCCAAGGGGCGGTCCAGTTGTCAGTAGATCATCCCGAATAAGACACTTGACACGGAAATAATGTGATAGGTCGACAGCTGCACCAATACTCCAAGACACAAATAAACCATTCATCGATGCCGATGCTTAAGATGCCGCTGGGGGGGGGGGGAGAGACTCCTTTGCCGACTCTGCAGTCCACGCGTCATAAATAGGAAGTAAAGGAAACTCTCAAGGCCGATAGCTATAAAATTGCCGAAGCATCATACAAGACTCTTAATAGGAATAGTAGGCCTAACTCTCGCCAAAGCGCACGAATATTTGCGGAAGAAGAAAAGCTTCGCAATGAACAGAAGCGAAACGGAAAAGATATTCGTCGATTATGTATTTTAATACAACTTCCGGTCGTGACTAAATGTCCTTTCACTACAAAACAAAAAATTGATTGATGTCCGGCGAAGGACATGAGACAGATATACACACACACACACACACACACACACACACACACACACACACACACACACACACACACACACACACACACACACACACACACACACACACACACACACACACACACACACACACACACACACACACACACACACACACACACACACACACACACACACACACACACACACACACACACACACACACACACACACACACACACACACACACACACACACACACACACACACACACACACACACACACACACACACACACACACACACACACACACACACACACACACACACACACACACACACACACACACACACACACACACCTACACACACACACACACACACACACACACACACACACACACACACACACACACACACACACACACACACACACACACACACACACACACACACACACACACACACACACACACACACACACACACACACACACACACACATATATATAACTACTCAGGCCACCATAAGCACGTTTAAGTTGCTGTACACCAAAATGCGGTTTGCATTTGGTTCAAATATATTCTTTTGTATATTCTATTAAAATACGTCGTATAGTAAAATACGCCGATGACAGTTACTTGATGATACCTGCATCAAATACCCAAACAGTTATGGATGAACTAAACCATGTGGGTAATTGGGCTGAGACATGTAACTTAAAATTAAATCAGAGTAAGACACAGGAAATGTTAATAAGATCCAGAAGTGGGGGGGTGTTCACGGGAAGATACCTGTTATACCAGGTATCTCTAGAGTGGAAGAAATGAGGGTGTTGGGCAGGGGCGTCATTTGGGGGGGCAAGGGGGTGCATTTGCCCCCCCCCCTGATTTAAAAAAAATTGAAAAAGCTAGAACAAGAAAAAGAGGAAGAAGAAAGGGGTAAAAAAGAAAAAAATGATACTTAAATTCATGGATTTATTATATACTATTAACAAAACTAGAGTCTGCACAGGTTCTTTTCACAAGATCACACCTCTTTGACAGTGCACATTATGCATTTTTCCCCCAAAAAGTTTTTGAAGAAACACCCCAAAACTGTAAAATTTTACGTTTACTGAAACACTTGCTTTGTTAAACACATTGACCGCGTCTGTTGCAGGGCAAGGCAGTCCCTCTATGCACTACAGGTGATGAAAGCCCACGGTCTTAAAGGCCCAAACGTCTTTGATGTTGCAAGGGCGACGACAGTGGCATGCATGCTATATGCAAGCAGGGGCGTAACTTTAGTCTAAAAAGTGGGGGGTACCAATACTTTGGTCTAAAAAGTGGGTGGTACCAATTTCTTCTCCACTTTAGCTTTTCGCATGGCGCCCATTTTGAACATATTCCCTGCCAGTATTCTCATTAATTTTGGCTCTCGGTTTACCTGTGTATCTAAGTATTTCGTACTTTTGCAAATTACGCCTATGTATGCAAGCCCCGCATGGTGGGGATTTGCATCCCAGCATGATAAAAATAAACTCCAATCCATTATAAACAAGATGACTAGGCAGGGGTACCTGCCGGAGGGTGGGCCAACGTTTGACCAACTCTGTAGGAAAGCGGATGTCGGCCTTTTCACGGGGGTCTTAAACAACCCTGGTCATGTACTCCACAAATTGCTCCCACCCAAGAAACCTAAAACTTTTGTCCTCCGACCTCGGTCTCACGATAGAGTGCTTACTCCTCTGGACAATAACACGAGGAAAAATTTCATTGGAAGAATGCTATATTCATATTGATTGTGATAGGCCTACTGTTGTTTTTTTAAACTGTTGCATTATGTATTGTATTATTTTATGCATGTACACTGGAGTGCTAATCTCTTGCAACCGGTTAATAAAGAAAATACTTACTTACTTACTTACTTACTATTCTATGTTCAATTGTTCATTGCACGCGCATGTAAGAAATCATTAGAGTGTCGCCTATTGGCACACGGCATAGGCCTACATATAACCGCTTTGTAACGTGGAGTGTACGGATTGGAGTCTCAACTGAGATGGTTGCTGTGTATAGGGACACCGAGCAAGTCCTTCAGTCACAATTGTTCAGTGCCATCGATTGATGATATGCTTCGTCGTTAGACAGTGACGCGCTTAAGACGTAGTAGGCCTAATGATGCGTAGTAAAAATAAATATTTAGAAACCATGCATACACCGGTCGGTCTTTAGATAAAGTAACTTATAATGAAAGAATCAGCTTAGACAGTTTCATCCAGTTCTCTTATGTAAATAAAGCAACCTGGAGTAGGTCTACTTGGAAGGGCGGTAATCCGTGAAATATCAGTCATCTTGGTTAACTCGATCATGCCATCGTCTTGTGGGGTTGGCTCATAACGAACGAGATGTGTTTCAGTGGTTCACGGTCCGAAGACTCCGAACCACGCCTGCAGACGACTATACAGAAACGCATACGTTTTATGAGATGCATGGGTAAACAAGTGTGTCACTTTATCTTTTAACCATAAGTTAATCCGTCAGATTCAAAACCGAGGGAGTGTTGAATTTGAACAGCTTCTTTCGTCAGATTGATTTTTCTCAGGCTTTGTCTTGGACGATCTCGTTGACTTGGCGAGATTAAAAATATTGACTCAATTCAGACGGCATCATTGACTAGGCCCTAGGGAAAGGGGACAAGGTTGACATGGTTGGGTCTATAAGGGTAGTCACAGTTAACTTAGGGGTCAAAAAGGGTTCGCTAAGCATAGGCCTATAACCTGTAAAGCCGGTTCAGTTTGTTTGATTGGTTCAGTCAAAATAGGAGCAGCCTTTTCAGTCGTTGAGGTGTTTCGATGTTCTGTGACGAGTTTACAGTCGCTGATCTATAGCCAAATAAGCAAAATGAATAAGCTAGCTGTTTATTCCAGGAGTATGCTTGGCTATTGATATGGAAGAATTTCCGAATTTTACGGATGAGGTGACGAAAAGCGGAGAAGTAGGCCTACTACGAGGCTATTACCACAGAAGAGGAGTGGATTGAGCGAAGAGGTTGAACTGTGAGTAGGGCCAAATAGGTCAGCCAATCTTACCCCATAAATCTGACTTTAAAATGACTTGAATGCACTTGAACTCGACGACCTGGATTAAAACTGAATTGCATGACTTCATGAGAAATTATCAACTTTCAACTCGAAAGAAACGGTTTAAGTAGTCCTACGTCAAGCAAGTGATGCTGTGGTTAAACCAGTGCAGACCAAGAAGGATCAATTTCCATTTATGCGACCCAAAAGGTCTGTTGTAGTAAGAAATTTATATAGCGCTTCCTTAGGAAAAACTTATTAGAAACACTCCCTGCGCTTGCCCATACTATGATGTTAAATTTCATCAAGAACAGTAAGGGGTCATCCATAAAGGACGTCCGCAAAATATGACCTATTTGGACCCTGCCTCCCCTTGTCCGCAGTTGTGCTCCTCCCCTTTGCGGACGTCCGCACGCCAAAGCCAATTTTAATGTCATCATCATTCGTTTTACAATTATTCCACAGTTCCTGTGCACGTTTAAGCAACAGTTCGGGTTTAATATCACCCCAGTAAACCACTACACGTCGGGCAGACATCGATCCGAGTCATCCGACGTCATCTATATCGGCATCTAGTCGCTAATCTGGTTTCGCCTTTAATCCGACGACCAGCCGCCGAGATCGCACAAAAGTTAATCGCTGCAGGCATCTGCCAGCGTTAAGTTAGACCACGTGGCCGAGCGATAGCCAATCTGCGGGCTCATGATCAAGATCGTTCTTTTTGTGAATTTATGCTTGGTGAGTATGTCGTGGCTTAGATTTGTTACTAAGTTACTAAAAAGTTATAACTAATTAGTAGCGTTACACAAGGTCTATTTAACCGTTCTTTATGTAGATTGTATATCCTTTACGTAATATTCCCGGACAGGACTATAATAACCAATCGCATATCGGGCAGAAATCGGTAGATTTGTTGGCCATCTTGCATGTATACACGTGCTTCATTAATTTAATTACCTCCGCTCTTAAAATTATTGTTTATGCCTTCGTCCCATACTGAAATTAGGTACAATGCCCACATACCTAATTATAAGGTTATTATTATTTATATAAATTTAATATATGTTAAGAAATATTTCATTTGTTAAAAGATTTTGCAGCACGTGTTTTCCCTGACGCAAGGCGAACAAAATTCATGCATGCTGACATTATTTTCGGGCTTCTTTCCGCATTCAACGCATTGTGCATATTATAATTGTTACAGATCAGATACCTTCCACATAATTATACATGGACATCCAAGACACACCAGACGGAGTCTGTCAGGAGAACTTCGAATAAGGTAGCAAAAACTTCTTATTGTACATTGGGGTGGGAGATGGTTAATTGGTAACATGCTGGCACGAAGATCAGAAGGACGTGGGTTCGATACCCGCTAGCACCATAAGGTTGACTCAGCGGCTTTCATTCCGTAGGTGGCAATTGTAAACTGAGAAGTACACAGATGAGCGCCTGCCTTGCCTGGCTACAGCTGTACAGTTAAATTCGACTCATGTTAACTTGTTATCGTCTGTTACTACAATATTGTGTAATCTTACTGCATACTTGTCAGCTTCAATTAATAAACGAAGATTATTATTATTATTGCGCTATAGAATCAGAGAGGATTTTGCATCATTTCTACATGGTAACAACTTAGTGTTCTGATAAATCAAGTGATGTGGATAGTGTGGTGGGGGAACAAATGTCATTAACTGAGAGTGATGAAATTGTTGCACCTGAGATTTTGAAATCTTCAGTACTTAGTGAAATAGTTTCACCCACTGGTAAGTTTGAAAATTGAATAATCACCTGCTGAATTAGGTTCAGATGATGACGATATCAGTAGGCCTACTGATGAAAATTTGAGATCAGCTAGTTCAATGGGTTACACAATTTGGTATACCCTGGTTGCAGTTACAGGTTTATTGAAAATACTACAACCACTCCACCCTGATCTCCCCACTGATGCTAGAAGTCTGCTGAGCACACCAAGATCACACAATATAATTGAACTAGAGGGTGGTGGGGTCTATGTTCATTTGGGCATATATATGGGAATTGCAGGCCTACATAAATCTGGGCACTTAAGCAATTTAAACACTGTCCAGCTGCACTTAATCTGGGTAATAGATGATAATAAGCTTATTCAAATGCTGTGTTTACCAGACATGCAGGTCATCTAAATTATACTGACTTGGTTAAGTCCGTATTAGTTGGGCATTGAATCTTTTATTAACAGAAGTTTTGTTGCTCTGCAAAATGCAATAAATGGTGAAAGCTAGGTCATCCACAATAATCTTTCAGTACAGCAGGTTCAGAAAGCTGTGCAATAATTTTTTGTATTACAGAGTAATGAGGGTATGTTGGTTGATGATTTTTGGTTTGAGTCACTAAAAATGTGTTTCTTGATGTTTCTTGTTCAGGTAAAAAGTTAATCACCCTACCCATGGAACTGAAATATGGGATGAAAGCCCTTCAGCAGCAAATCAGCACTTCATCGATAAGCTGCTGAAGGGGCAATCAGTGGGTGCCAGACCAGTTCCTTCTAACTCTAAGCTGCCAGCCGGTGTATCATCTGAACCAGACCTTTGAGTGGCTTTGACCAACTGGCAGCGCTTGACAGAAAACTTTTGTGTTCGTCAGAGGACAGACAGCAGCTGGTGGGTATTATTTTCCATAAATTTAGTATCCGTATTAACAAGTCTCGGCTGAGCAATAATTTTCATAATTGTTACATTTTTGTGTGGGTTTTTTCTTTACAGTTACAGTATTTGAAGTCAGCCTTCGATTGTGAATTTAAAATAAAATAATGCCTCTAGTTTATGCATTGCATTTGTCGGTATATAGCACCTGCTCCAGAACTATCTACTCAGGGTGCTTAGGTCATTTTGGTTTCTGTTAATTAGCACCATAGGCGTCAATTCATTGGGAGCCTTGGGTGCGAATGCACCCAGAGAGAAAGTTCAGTGGGTGTGTGGCACCCAGAAGAATTCCGACCTTAAATTTAAATTTTTTACACCTAAGTAATCTCACAACTTGAGAAGTAAAACTTCAACACAAATACCCAACATTGCATGATCTCACAGTCACAGCCAGTACATAAATTATTTATTTATTTATTATTTAAAATAATGGGGAAGGGGTAAGGGAGGGGAGGGAAAAGACGTAGGGGAAGGGAGGAAGGACCCATGCACCCAGAGAAAAAAGCAAAAGTCGGTGCCTATGATTAGCACCGTGGGTGGAGCCTTAATATGTGTAGCAGAAACATAAATACTGTGATTGTGTTGTTAAGTTTTATTTTTCTAGGTTAATTATCTTGAGGTCATTGGTGGGTTGACTATCAATGTCATCTACTCAAGGCCTTCCTGTTTAATGATTTGGCAAGGCAATTAAACTTTTGTGGGCAGCGTGGCAAGCACAGCTTCAAATCACTGCAGTTAAAAGAAGTATGATATTTATATTGGCAAATTATTGTATTGTATTTATTATATTGTATTTAAGGATTTATTAACACCACTCTCAGCACGACCTAATCCCAGTGCTAGGAACCATGAGGAAAAAGAAAAGATTTAAGACAGCGGATAGAGGCAGCAAGACCCCCAATCAGAATCGTAGAACGAGTCACAGGGAAGAGGTCATTTCATAGCACGAGACCAATGCAGCAAAAGCACGATGCTGAGCCATGGCGGTCCTAGACCGGGGAAAAAGGTCAAGCCGATCTAAGGAGAGGAGAGGATTATGTTTTGGAAATAATTTTTATGTGTATTGTGTACCTCCAATATTTTACAAAAATGGGCATTGCAGCTGAAGAAAAACATTTGTTTTGGCCTGTTGTGATGTTTTGTGCAAAATTTGTCAAAGATGCAATATTGCATGGACCACACTCTGATAAAATGTGAAATTCCTGTTTGGTGGATCACAGTGTTAGCTGATATTGTTTGATTTCTTTAGTACTAATTAATTTAATCAGTATGGAATGGCCTCCCTCCTGAGCTGAGCATATTTCCTAAGTCTTCCTCTGACACCTTTTTTGACCGCTTGAAAACTGTTCTTTTTGGCCATGCTGGAGTCGGGAGCGCCTCTGAGTAGTTCTCTTGAAGAGGCACTACCAGGTATATAAATCTATGAATGAATGAATGAATAATTCATATCACAAAGATCATTTATTGGCACTCATGCCTTTCATCAGGAATGTGAATGTGATGATGATCTGATATATGAAATGATGTGTGTGATAATGTTGTTTGCTTTGCTTATTCACTAACTTTACATTTATTATGTTGTGCACAGATGCAGTCAGGGCAAACCGACCGACCGACTCGCAATGCACCAAATACAGACATTGATAACAGTGGAATGGTTGCACACAGCAAGTGACCTCGGTGGTGGACGCCAAAGCCGAGGTTGAACCAAAGCGCAGATATCGTTGAATTTCAGCGACACAGAAGATCTTAATAATTCTGACACTATATAATAGATTCTTCTTCTTTATGTTCTCTGCCCACCGGCAGGTTCGTATGACCAATGACGCCATCGTTCTCTGTCTTGTGCTCTTTTCTTCAGTCCACTGTATCCTTCTTCTTTTGTCATCATCCAGTCTAGCAGCATTGCCCTCGGTCTTCCTCGCGTCTTTCTCCCCTCCATCCTTCCCTCCATGATGTCTCTTAGCAGTGTCTCACTCCTTAGGATGTGCCCGATCCATTTCCTTTGTCGTCCGCGTATAGTACTTATGAGTGATCTTTGTTCTTCTACCATTTGCAGGATTTCCTCGTTCGTCCTCCGTTCCACCCAGCTAACTCTCTCCATTCTGCGCCACACCCACATCTCGAAGGCCTCCAATCTTTTTATGTCGTCCTTCCTCATTGTCCATGTCTCGGAGCCGTACAGCACAACACTCCACACCAGTGTCTTCACCATTCTCTTCTTTAGATTCTTGCTTAAGGTTCCTCTCATCAGCTCTCCTCTTTTGTAAAATGCATCTTTTCCCATGGATATTCTTCTTTTTATTTCCTCATGGCATCTTGCATCGTCTGTGATCACACTTCCTAGATAGCAAAACTTCTCCACCTGTTCTATTTCTTGTCCGTTTAGTGTGATCTTTATTGTTTGTGGTATTATACCGCTTCTCTTGTTTATCTTCATTACCTTTGTCTTCTTTACGTTTATTTTCATTTCATATTCCAGTGATACCGTATTTAGACGATCCATCATCCTTTGTAAGCCCTCCTGGCTAGTTGCCAGCATCGCCTGGCCATCTGCAAATCTCAATGCCTTCACCCTTCTTCCTCCTACCTTTATCCCCTCCTCCATATCGTCTAGCGTTTCTCTTATGATCTCTTCTATATAGATGTTGAATAGGATTGGTGACAGTGGGCATCCTTGTCTTGCCCCTCTTCCTATTTTTCCTGGTTCTGAGTACTCTCCATCAACTCTTATTTTCACTCTTTGTCCCATGTATAGATTACCTATCAATCTTCTTTCTCTCCAATCCACCCCTTTTCTTCTCAGTATTCCCATTAGCTTTCTCCAGTCTACTCTGTCGAAAGCTTTTTCATAGTCGACGAAGCAGATATATATGTCTTGGTCATGTTGGATGCTTCTTTCTGCTATTATCCTCAATGCTGCTATCGCATCTCTTGTCCCCTTTCCCTTTCTAAACCCATATTGGTCCTCTCCCAAGCAATTTTCTGCTTCCGCCTTTGTCTGCAGTCTCTTTGTTATAATTCTTAGCAGGATTTTTGATGCATGTGTCAGAAGGCTTATCGTGCGATGGTCTTCGCAATTTGTTGCATTCTGCTTCTTCTGTATTGGTATAATTTTTGTCTGCAGGAAGTCCTTTGGCCATTCTCCCGTGTTGTAGATGTCCCGGCATAGTTGCACCACCTCGCTCATTGCCTTCTCTCCAAGATTTCTGAGTATTTCTATTGGGATGTTGTCAATTCCTTCCGACTTCCCATTCTTCATGTCCTTAATTGCAGCCAAGACCTCCTCTCTCATCACCTCCGGACCCATGCCGTCCTCCACCTGTGTTTCTTCCTGCTTCCGTTCTTGTTTCCTCATTTCTTCCTCGATGCTCCCACTTCCTGTATATAATTCCTCCACATATTCCTTCCATCTTTCCCTTATATCATCTGCGTCCTCCAGTAGTCTGCCGTCCTTGCTCTTGATTGCACCTCCTCTTCCTGTATTTTGCTTCTTGCTTAGTGATTTTATTTTACCATACACCAAATCGCTTCGCCCCTGTTCCTGCAGGAGTTCCAGTTCTCTGCACTGCTCCTCCCACCACATTTCTCTTGCTTTATCCGTTGTTCTTCTCAGCTGGTTGTTAAGTCTTCTATATTCCTGTTTAGCCTCCTCTGTACTTTGATGTTTCCATTTTCTTCTCTCCTCCATGTCTTTTATCATCTCTGTTGTTATCCATGGTTTACGTGGTTCGTTTCCCTTTTGGAATCCTATCGTTTCAGTCGCCTCTTTCATCAATGCCTCTTTTAGGTTCGTCCACCTCTCTTCTGTTTTTGTTCCCTCTTTTAGATTTTCTACTTTTTCCTCTATTGCAATAATAGATTACTGTATATTATTGCAACATTACGAACTATCATCTTGTATATAAAGATCACGAACGTTATAATGACTAATGTAAATAACACGTACCCAGTGCTGGATTTAGACATTTGTAAGCTAAATAAACTAGGGCCTCACAATCCAAAAGGACCTAAAACATTCAGAAGTTTTTGTGGGCCTGTTTATTTTATGTGTGCTGTATACATTATGTAGAACCTTTTTAAAATGGCTTGTGTAGCAAATTCCATCTCGCCTGACTAAATGAATATTCATTTGAAAATAATTTGAATTTTTCACTTTAAATGCCTTGGTATTAAATAATTAAAAGGCATATATGTTTTCAAGTTTTGTGAGACCTTCTGATGTAATTTTTTAACAAGGGGCCTCCAAGCTTTCTATGGCTGAAGGCCTCGCCAAGTCTAAATCTGGCCAAGACGGGAGGGGATCCCTCGACTGAACCCAACTTCGCTGAGCGAGCATTGGAAAAATTCTACCTCCTGTTTCACTTTTGGGGTTAGATAGTTGGCCAGCAGGACACCTGTCTTGAACCACATATTAAAATTGCATATTATAATTATGTACTCTTGTTTTTATCAAACTGAAACTGAATAAAACATGCTTGCTTATTGATCATTCTTATGTGAACGAGAGCTGAAATCTACCTTTTCACAAATGTCTTCAGCTGAGCTTTTAGTCACTTGCTTAGGATATCATGAAATCATTGAAGGGCCCTAATTTGTGACAGTGGACGAAAATTGACTTTGTAATAAAACAATCGGTTAGGGTAGCGTGTGTGGGATGGTAACCAATTGTGGGGCATGGTCTGAGGTCCGAAACGCTGTCGGATCGACGTGAATTAGCGACGTCGGATTGACGTCGGAAACGCGTCTACCAACCCATCTGTATCCGACATCTGACCGACGTCTTGCCGCTCAGCGGCTGCTCATAGATCACGCGTGTTTTTCCGACGTCGGATTGACGTCGGACACCGATGTCGGGCCGACATGTATTAAAGACGTCGGATTGACGTCGGAAACCGATGTCGGGCCGACGTCGGAAAAACACGCGTGATCTATGAGCAGCCGCTGAGCGGCAAGACGTCGGTCAGATGTCGGATACAGATGGATACAGATGGGTTTGTAGACGTGTTACCGACGTCGGCCCGATGTGGGTGGTTATCTGGGACGCTTATTATTAATTAGTAACTTCTATTGCGCCGGTGTCTAATGCACAAGGCATCAACCGATGGCACAAATGCGCAGTAGGCCTAGTAAAAATCGCTTTAACGTCGCAGTAAAGTTTATACCATGCACGAGGTTTTAGGCAATCACCTCACTGACTCTTTCGTCTTTCGAGGAAGGTTGAAACTGAATGAAACAAGGTGGTGTTTAAAAAACTATCAAATTTCAAAATTTAGATGCGGATGTCTGCACTGGTCATAACCCCTTTCCTTGCCCACATTTGGATGGACCCTCCGTTTCCCCCCCCCCCCATTGCGGACGTCCTCTGTGGATGACCCTAAGCATAACAATACACTGAACACTAGAAGAAGCACCAGTGGGGTGGGGAGGGGGCATACGCACACATGCGGAGCCTAACCAATGGTATCCCATCCATCGTTGACGGATAGCATCATGATCAGTCACTATATATACGAAGCTGCGTCAATAGTGTAGAGCGACGACGACGGGAGGTAGCGCCCATTGTCGGAACACGATAACATCCATCACTCATCGTTAGTGGAAGATGATGCGAGTCCGGCTATCCTTGAAGCCGCCGGGTGCACTTAGCATAGGTCTTCGTTGCCCGATCGGCAGGCAGCGCTCGTGAATAAGCTGGTGCCCTGCTCTTAGCGTTAGAGTAGCGTCTTAGATATTTTGAGTTTACGATTACAATTAAATCGAAACACCACCTGCAGTAACTACTGTTAAGGTAACTCTAAAGACTCAGGTCGCTTCTCCTCCGCCGAGGCGAAGATTACCCGGTTGCGTGTGCGGTCCATAGATTCGAGACTCGATCGCACATCAGGACGCACATCCATTCTCATGCAGCAACGTACGTAGGTCAAGACATGTGAGGAAAATGCCGTCAACACGTACAACATAAGTAGCATTTACAATACACAAAGACCAAAATTACGATTACAATTAAATCAAAACACCACCAGTAACTACTTCCTCTTCAGCATGTACAAAATTACTAGGTAAATTTTGTATTTAGACAAAATAAATTCCACAACTGGCATAGAAGGCGAACAACGACAGATGTGGCTGGTGACATGCACAGTAGGCCTAACTGAGCTACCTTTTCGACACTGCTGCTGCAAATGCTGTTCATATAAAATTATAAATGAATAGGCTGCTCCGACAATTAAACAAGGTAATTGAAAGAACAAGAAGTACACAGCTTCATCAGACGAGAGATAATGATTGTAGAAATAGACGCTGTAAACTTTCGTTTTTGCGACGTTCATAAACTGAAGATGTTGTCACTTCAATTCTGCCTGGAAATGATTTCGAGGAGAACTATAATTATGATCTATATGACCTGTAGCCAATACACGTAGGCCTAGTCTGAATTTACGTTTCAGGTCCTGTGTAGGCCTATACGTGCATCAAAGTAGTCTTTTTAAAAATTGTAATTGTGTACAAATATTAGGTATATGTAGATCTTGGCTACACATCATTCTTAGCTAGTAAGTACTAAGTTGACCTAGTTATTAATTTTCTCTTCTCCTTTTTCCCCTCATTCTCATCGTCCTTCTAATCGTTCGATCTTCCCCTCACTCTTCCTCCTCTTCTTCCTCTTGGCTTTTCCTTCTTTCTTCTTCTTCCTCCTCCTCCTCTTCTTCCTCTTAGCCCAACAAGTCATAATGGACTGTTATGTGGGCTTCATTATTTCGCCAGAAGACCTAGAGCCATCACCATGTCGTTCTCCACTGTTAACTCTAAGCCAGTCTGTATTTCCCCTTCAAATTCACATAACTCAAGGTTGTGGTATATCAGCGGTTCTCAACCTGTGGTCCGCGGCCCACTGGTGGTCCGCGGCCATCTGCCTGGTGGTCCGCGAGCAAGGCCTACAATTTATATTTTTTATAATTAAAAACATGGAAACAGAAAAAGTTTGTCAATTTATAATTTTTTTAGAATCGAATAAATAGCACCATTAAACTTAGTAATACGCGGATTTATGGCAAAAATTTCTTTTGTATTAATTTGTTTGTGGCACAATTTTTAGTGGTGGTCCGCAACTTAGACACAAAGTTTAAAAGTGGTCCTTGAGTCTGAAAAGGTTGAGGTATATAGGCTAATGCAAGCACCGAGTTCTGCAATCCTGACTGAAAGGCCCCAATTTCGTGCAGCAACTACAAACCCAACCAACCTTGGCTTTATTTTTGAAACTACCAGATCCCATGTTCTTTCCCGGATCCACCCTTTTCTTGACTGGCTTCAGTAACCCAGAGTACATGCATATAGCACCAGCTGTCCCCTTTATGGCTAACCATTTGCTTGAACATTAGTAGTGAAGTTCAAGATTATCTCTAAACTGTGAGCATCCATCCAACTGAATTTAAGCCAATAAAATTTCTGGTGAGGAGGACCAGAATGGCCAAGCCAATGTTCGAAGTGGATGGGCGTCAAGCCCGATCCCCCATCAGGTTTCTACGTCGGAGGGTTTCTGATATAAATAAGGACATATACTCAGTTCGTTGAGCCCTTTTTGTTTTGATCGACCATATGATGTTGACTTTAGATTATTTTGTCTGTGCTTGAAGGGGTCGTCCATAAAGGACGTCCGCAAAATATGACCTACTTTGGACCCCTCCCTCCCCCTTGTCCGCATATGTCACCATAATTATTTTTACAATTCCAGTTCCTGTGCACATTTAAGTGACAAGTGACAGTTCAGGTTTAATATCAGGTTGAAACAAGGCGTTTTTTTAAACTATCAAATTTAAAACTTTAGATGTGGACGTCTGCATTGGTCATAACTAGGGAATGTAATCCCGGGATCCCGAAACATTTTTCAATCCCGTAATCCCGGGATTAACAAACGTGGAATCCCGTATTTTCGGGATTACAAAAAATTCGGATTTTTGGATTAAAATTACTTGATCCTCTGTATAATTCTTCCTTGAGACTTGGGCAACGGACGCTAATTACAGCAGATAAGCAGCAACAACGAGTATGAGCCCTAGTACAAACTACAGACCTACTCTGGCTGCTTTAATATCAAGGTGCTGCAGGCTGCTGTGCACTCCTTCCGCAGCGGTGCTGCGCTGGTCACCTGTCGTACTCAGACCTCATTCCCGGCCGTTGGATCGCTATCAACTATCAAGATCTTTCCACTCAGAAACACCCCACCCCAAGTTAATTACCCTCCGAGGACCAAACAAGCGGGCCAGCCTGTTAGTGGCGAAACCTTGAATCATCAAGTATCAACCGAGCCCTACTGCTGTCAAGTGTGCTCTGAGTCATCAGTATTCGGAGATTGTACTACATGTATTGACAGTTCACGCTTCTTGCGATTAATTTTATCGTAAATAACTCCTAACGAACGCTTAAACTTTTACTTTTCGTTATTTTAAGGTTACATGTTTAAAACACATCGCCACAACGTTCTTAAAACCAACCTCTTACACAACCGCGTAACAGTATTAAATATACATTTATGCTATAGGCGGGAAAATTTTTCATTGCATAAAGTATAATCCCGGGATCCCGGGATTGATTAATTTCTAATCCCGTAATCCCGGGATTGACAGAATGCTCCGGGATTACATTCCCTAGTCATAACCCCTCGACCTTGTCCGCATTTCGATGACCCCTCCCACCCCTCATTGCAGACGTCCTTTATGGATGACCCTTGTTGTCTGTGCCGAGTTGACCGTAGCGTTTCGTATTCCTTAGTGGATGACACTTGTAACTTTAAGCTCATAGATTTTTGTCTCTTTTATAGACGACACTTTGTAATTAGTTAAGAAACTTCGGTGTTAGAATATATATATATATATATATATATATATATATATATATATATATATATATATATATATATATATATATATATATATATATATATATATATATATATACATACACACACAATTATTCATTAGGTAAACCTTGAACTTGATTGGACTTTGGGTACCAGTTGAACACCTACAACATATGAAGAAACTGTCCAAGAGTGCAGAGTTGTTAAGCTAAATTTATTCAGTTGCAGTTTATATGTCTGCATAAGACCAAAGTCTCAGTCTCTTCTGGAACCAAGTTAACATGTTTCAGGCATGAAGTCATCCTCTATTTATTCAGACAGAATAAAATTCAACAAAGTCTCAACTCAAAGTATCATAACAAAATAGAAGAGCAGCAGTGGTGAACTAGGCTAGGTCAAAACTGCTACATCATTCACCAGCAGACACTACTCAAAGGTTAGAAATTAAATTGATCATTACTTTCAGTAAAAAGAAAGAAATCAATGACGAGCTGCATTGGTTTCCCAGTCGCTTTTAGTACACTCCCATTGTTGAAAAAGTGTTAAAAAGAATTCCATTAAGGAAGAAAGTAATTGTAACAAATGATCTAATTCTATAGTTGGAACTCATTCCTTATTCAGTCGAGTCTTCTTTCTAGTCTTTCCTTCTGTAGAATTATCATCTTCTGAGGATGATTTGTCATTTGCTGAAGTGGTTTTACTTTTTTTCCTGCTCTTGGTCTCTTGTTCTTGGTGCAGTCGCTCCTGCTTCCTGCTGATGTATTCTTTCATGTTGTCAATACGAACTTTGTGGAGTGCAGGAAATTTGCTCTCAACTGTAACCAAAGCTGAAATAAAAGGAAAATGTAAAATATAAATTCAAATAAGAGTTCCATTTGTGTGTCAGCTCTTTACTGATAATTTGAACACAGCAGGCAGCGCTTCAGGCTCATCCTCTTTTCAGCGATGTCGAGGCAATTTCTTCGCAGCCTGCTTCTGAGCTGTTTTCCTCCTTTGAATCAGCGATGTCTGAACTGTTGGACACCTTCCTCCAGATACGCTAAATCACATCATTGCCTTCTGTTTCCATGGTTCATTTTGAAGTGTCGAGCGCTCCGATGTCTTGAGAAGGTCTGTAGGCGAAAGCACTCTCTGCTTGACCGATCCTCTTGGATTCACTTTGTTCAGAAGATGCATGCACTCCACCTATCCGGACAGAGAGCAGGAATACTGGGAGGCCATCATCAGTCGCCAGTGGAGGCAGCCAAAGACACTTTGGACCACCTTCAAGGGCCTCCTTAGGCGTCATTCGGCCAGCATTCAGTCAGTCTTAACTTAATTGCACCACCAATGCGTTTCTGCAGTGGTATACGGCTAAGATTTCATCTATCCAAGATGCTACATCCATTTCTCCTCCCCAGTATACTCTACCCCCAACCCAGTTATGAGTAGAGTTACGTGGACTCATTCTAGCCTCTGCACTGAAAACATTGAAGTCTTGTCTCTTCTTAATCATACTGTCATTAAATTTTCCCCGACAGATCTATGTCACTAATTGTTTCTTGTTCTGCTGTTTTCTCCCACCTTATTGCTCATTTGGCCATCTTGTCTTTTGCTGAAGGCTGTTTTCCATCATGTCTTAAAAATATGTGACCTCGCCCGAGAGAAGGGACCACTTGTTGGGAATGGACTTATTAGCATTTCCCACAAGCTTACACCTTAGGCAAAATTAGGAAAAAATTTCAGAGCGTTTAGCCCATAATTTATGCACTTTCTTTAAAAAAAAAATATCATTTGGCGGGAAATCGCATAAAAAATTCAGTGTGTCTCTACCCAATGCATTAATGCCTAAATTTCGCCATAACGCATCAAGTAGCATAAGATTCGTTGCAGCACAGCGAGTCCGAGCTTCAGATTGATTAGTAAGACGCAAAAAACAATATTCATGGTCTAGCATAGAAACGTATTTTTCGGCTAATCTAGTAAGCAACAAGTGGTACCTTCTCTCGGCCGAGGTCACATATCATAATCATGACTTACTTAAGAAACCAGCCTGTCAAACTTTAGACCCATCTCCAATCTCAATAACATTTCAAAGATTCTTGCAAGGACAGGCGTGCCTCTCAGTATGCTTCAACCTTAGTGCTGCTTTTTTACACTGTTGACGACCAGCTACTACTATCTAGACTCAGCAAAAGCTTTGGTGTGTATGGTACTGCCTTAAGCTGGCTAGCTACACAACTCTTCAATCAGTCTCAGCAAGTGGGCATTGGTACTGCTTGGCATGATCCTTCTTTCTGCACTGCTGTTGTCCCTCAAGGATCTGTCCTCAGCCCCCTATTATTTATAAGCTTCATTTCACCAATCAGCCACATAGCCAATTCTCTAGAGTCTAGTTACAGTATGCCGATGATAGTCAGCTTTACAGTGCTCTGTCACCAACGTATCAGTCCATTAAAGTAATACTTGAAGAGTGCCTCTCTTCAGTGCATGCATGGTTCTGCTTCAATGGTCTTGCTATAAACCCTGATAAGTCTGCGGCTGTCATGTTTGGCTCACGCCAATGAACGTGTTCTTTCCCTTCTCATTCCAGCATTGACCTTGCTAGCACTGTTGTTCTGCAACAATAAGTAAGTATATTCTTTATTAAACCAGCTGCCAAACCAGCTGAAATGTTCACTCTGGTGAACAACACATCGGTATATATACGTAGCATTAACCATAATATGTATATATATATATGTATATATGTTGTTGCGATCTGCCCTTATTGCGGATGCGGGTTGACACTAGGCGGCGTATATCGTGTTACCGCTATGGTCCATCCCTTAACGTAGTCTTAGGGGGCGGTGACCTGTGTACAGGAGGACAGTCTGTTCTTAGGCGCTGAAGAGGTTGGTCGTTTAGAATAAGCTAGAGTCCAACTCTCGACTGTATGTAGTTAAGTTTTGAGGTTTCGTAAGTTGTGCTCAGGTTGTGTCTAAATGACGGCCAACTCTGTAGCTGTTGAAGTTAGTTCTTCGTTGCTGTAACTGGTATCCGTTGGAACCAGGCCGTTACTTTGAGCCGTTGTTCACCTCGTGTTGTTGACGGGAGTTTTCTGTTCGTGTGTGCTGTGGACGCTGGTTTCGTTGTCGGTCCAGGTCGTCAACTTCTGTTTGGTATACCTTTTACGTTAAGCTTGAATTTATTGTATAATGTTAAATACCCCTAGATTTTATATATAAACTTTGAAAATATCACATTTCTCGTTCTTATTTATCAATTAGGTTATGTTACATCTCCCGGCCGTAACATATGGGGGCTCGTCCGTTTCTATGTTTGTTTTCTTGAAGAGGGAAATTTCAGTAATTTTTCTTTAAAGTTTCACTGTAGAATTGTTGAGTTTTGAAAAGGGGGCGTTTCCGTTTCAAAGCAATTTGAAATTTTGAAATTGAATTTGGAGTGTGGAGTTTATGATATGGAATTTGTGAATCTTGAATAGAAGAATTTCGAATTGTGATAGTCGGTTTTGAAATTGTTATAGTCAGTATTGAAATTTTGAAAGTGCGGAAAGTTGAATTCGATACTCCGTTTTGAAATTTTTAAAGTTGGGTTTGAAGTTTTTGAAATTCGCGATAGTTTCTGTCTGAACTTCTTGCTTTGAAAGTGTGGACTTGCGTAAGGTTTGAAAATGGCTAAGTCGTTGACGGATAGTCCGATAAATTTACAAGATATTTTGAAAATGTCATCTGCAGAGGTTAGGCAGAAGTTAGATAGCTTAGGCTACGAAACAGAGGGTTTACGTCCGGTAGAGCATCTGTATTTGTTGGTGGACATTGTGAAGCAATTCGAGGAACAGGAAAAGTTGGAAGCAAAGAGGGGGAAAGCACAGGTAGAACCGCAGAGAGAAGCACAGAGAGACGAGTGTGTGTGTTCGCGCCTGTCGGTGAAATTGTTGAGACGCAAGAGACAGTTGAAAATGCAGAGAGTGTCTGTGAACTGAACGAAGTGATTTATGAAGGCGATTTATCGAGTCTGTTCACTGAAACGAATGAGGTTAATGTGTGCAGGTATTCTGGATGTGTTGAATTTGTAAATGTGTTTTCGAATACTGATGATTTGTTTGAGTCAAAGGAATGTCCCTCGGATGTTAATGAAGGTGATTTATCGAGTCTGTTCACTGAAACGGATGAGATTAATGTGTGCAGGTATTCTGGTTGCGTTGAATTTGTAAATGTGTTTTCTAATACTCCTGATTTCTTTGATGAGTCAAAGGCAAACGCTTCGGAGGTTGATGAAGGTGTGTCGTCGGTCGATTTCGCTCGGTTGGTTGATGACGACGACGACAACGAGGATGATGTTGCGCCAGTCGATGAGTATGATTTGACGACTTTATGTGCAAGTGATGAGACGAGTGAGTTAGTGATCAATGACCTGAATGACTGTGAATTGTTCAAGGGTATTTTGAACGAGTCTTTTGATGGTATTTCGAAGGATTTAAAGGTTGACTCGACTGTGAACAGTGAGGAGAATTTCGTTCATAGTGTGAATGAGGTGGATGCGAATGTGTTTAAACCTCATGACTTTTGTTCAGGAAAGACAGATTTTGACGGCGACTTCTCATTCGACTGATTTGCGGTGTGAAGACGAGAATGTTGCTATTGTTTTGACTGTGACAGGAAAGACTACATGTATGCCTGTATGTGATACGTCTCTTTCACAGGATGTGTTGTTGTGTCAAGAGTTGAATGTGACTAGAGAGGTTTGTGTTATGAGTGAATGCTTTGAGTTATCAGTAACGTTGAGTTGTGGTACTCTGGTTTTGGCGAATGATTCACTACATGCGCATTGGCTTGCTTGTTGCCTTTCATTTAGTTGGACTGATTTCCAAGGCAGTGGCATATCGTGTACAATAATGTCTGTGCGTCAGTGGTTCTCGGTGTTTATGCATCGTGAGTATCTGTGTGCTGCAGTTGGATTAGTTGGGAAGCAAGAGGCTTTGTGTGTTGAGGAAAATGGTTCTTCCGAAACAGTTATTTCTCGTCTTGTGAAGTGTTGTAATGACTCTAAGGATGCTGTAAGAGTGTACTTGCAGAGATGTTCTGTTGTGGATCGGGTTGGTGGATGCCGACGGAGGAAGAGACTACGAGTTTCGAAGCGATCTTCGGCTGCTTCGACGAAATTCGTGGCACTGGTGTTACTTATGACGACGCTATGCTGCCACGATGGGGATACGTCACTTCCGGACGATGGTGTCATTTCTATCGCGTTGCACGAGTGCGTGTGTTGGCACTTCGCGTACGTGACATGACCGAGGAAGGTTGTTGTGGCGACCGACTACGCTTATCGACGTTTACGTGGACCGTTGGTCTCGTCAATTGCCTATGTTGGTGTGGGACAATCGCGTTCCATTCTGGGAATTGGCCTTTGTTCGTCGAAGGAGATTGCTGCACGTCGCTCAGGATCTTGGACTCGACCGACGAGTGATTCGCCATTGGGTGTTTCTTGGTCGTTGGGGGTTATTTCTTTTTTAGGTTTGCTTGGTTAGGTTTTGTTAGTCATGATTGTGTTTACTGACAATTAGTATCCTCGATTTGCTGTGACTTGTCGAACGTTGTGTGGTCGGAAACCATAGGTGTCCTCTCGTTTATGGGGAGGGATATGTTGCGATCTGCCCTTATTGCGGATGCGGGTTGACACTAGGCGGCGTATATCGTGTTACCGCTATGGTCCATCCCTTAACGTAGTCTTAGGGGGCGGTGACCTGTGTACAGGAGGACAGTCTGTTCTTAGGCGCTGAAGAGGTTGGTCGTTTAGAATAAGCTAGAGTCCAACTCTCGACTGTATGTAGTTAAGTTTTGAGGTTTCGTAAGTTGTGCTCAGGTTGTGTCTAAATGACGGCCAACTCTGTAGCTGTTGAAGTTAGTTCTTCGTTGCTGTAACTGGTATCCGTTGGAACCAGGCCGTTACTTTGAACCGTTGTTCACCTCGTGTTGTTGACGGGAGTTTTCTGTTCGTGTGTGCTGTGGACGCTGGTTTCGTTGTCGGTCCAGGTCGTCAACTTCTGTTTGGTATACCTTTTACGTTAAGCTTGAATTTATTGTATAATGTTAAATACCCCTAGATTTTATATATAAACTTTGAAAATATCACATTTCTCGTTCTTATTTATCAATTAGGTTATGTTACATCTCCCGGCCGTAACAATGTATATATATGTATATATATATATATATATATATATTACTATGGCATAGGTCCAGTTGGTTAGTAAGTATACAGCATTCTGACAATAAAGGTTTTTCTCATGCTGTTGTCGGCTTGCGGTATAGCACTGTCATGGGATCTAGGCCTTAAACCATAAACCCTCGGCTTAACAGGTGGAAGCAGCTTGTGCAAGACATGACCTGGATTGCAAAGGACTGCTGAAAATAGGGCAACATCAGCATGGCGGCAAAGTTGTTCAATTGTTGGATTATTACATGGGAGGTATCGCTGGCGGGTCAGTCTATCCATAACAGACTGGAGCCTTCTCCTTTCTTGCTGACCAGCATATCCACACCATGCCGGTGCAGCATATAACATTCTGGCCACCGTGGTTGCGCGCACCACGTCGTGTAGTCTGGGGCCAGATAAACCATGAGCAGTTAGAATGCGCAGGGCATAGAAAGACTGCCTTGTCCGACAGCATATTTGATCAATGTGCTGACCGAATCTAAGGGTGTTCGAGAGCATAACTCCCAAAACCTTCATGCCGCTTACTCTGGTCATGCCAGGAACAACAGGTGGATCAATCACACGCCCCGCCCGGCCCCCAGTCCCCCTGACAATCATCTCCTGTGTCTTTGTTTTATTAAGTTTAAGGTTGCATGAAGCAGCCAAATTTGTTACATGGTCCAATTCAGCTGTTACGGTGTCACTATTTGAAGCGGGAATCATTAAGTAGCTGTCATCTGCATATTTTGGGATCCTGTTTCCAGGGTGGATCGTCCTGAGTTTAGAGATAGAAATGACAAAGTGAATTGGGTCAGTGCCAGAACCCTGAACAATGCTTGAATTTATCTTAACAGTTTGTGAAATTTCTTGCTTGAATTTGGTTGTATGACTCCGGTCTTCTAAAAAGGCAATAATCCAGTTGTTGATGCCGTCTGGTATGGGTATCTCCACTATTTGTTCCATCAGGTACAAATGCCGAACCGTGTCGAAAGCTTTAGTGAAGTCCAAAGCAATGAGGTGAACATACTGATTAGTTTCCAATAGTTCCGTGAGACTAGAGGTCACTGTGACCAGAGTGGCCGTAGTAGAACCGGTCGGTCGAAAAGCAAACTGGTCTGTAAAGTCCCGGTTTAACCTGGGCTCAAGTAAAACAGGGTGGAAATACCGTCGAACTATGTATTATTCCAGCATACGACAAAGAATGGGTGTCACAGATATAGGTCGATAGTCAGCATATGAACGTGCTCTTTACCTTCTCATTCCGATGTTAACCTTGCTGGCACTGTTGTTCTGCAACAATGAACGTGCTTTTCCCTTCTCATTCCCATGTTGACCTTGCTGGCACTGTTGTTCTGCAACAATGAACGTGCTCTTTCCCTTCTCATTCCAGTGTTGACTTTGCTGGCACTGTTGTTCTGCAACAATGAACGTGCTCTTCCCTTCTCATTCCAGTGTTGACCTTGCTGGCACTGTTGTTCTGCAACAATGAACGTGCTCTTTCCTTTCTCATTCCCATGTTAACCTTGCTGGCACTATTGTTCTGCAACAATGAACGTGCTTTTCCCTTCTCATTCCCATATTGACCTTGCTGGCACTGTTGTTCTGCAACAATGAACGTGCTCTTTCCCTTCTCATTCCACTGTTGACCTTGCTGGCACTGTTGTTCTGCAACAATGAACGTGCTCTTTCCCTTCTCATTCCACTGTTGACCTTGCTGGCACTGTTGTTCTGCAACAATGAACGTGCTCTTTCCCTTCTCATTCCACTGTTGACCTTGCTGGCACTGTTGTTCTGCAACAATGAACGTGCTCTTTCCCTTCTCATTCCACTGTTGACCTTGCTGGCACTGTTGTTCTGCAACAATGAATGTGCTCTTTCCCTTCTCATTCCAGTGTTGACCTTGCTGGCACTGTTGTTCTGCAACAATGAATGTGCTCTTTCCCTTCTCATTCCACTGTTGACCTTGCTGGCACTGTTGTTCTGCAACAATGAATGTGCTCTTTCCCTTCTCATTCCACTGTTGACCTGCTGGCACTGTTGTTCTGCAACAATGAATGTGCTCTTTCCCTTCTCATTCCACTGTTGACCTTGCTGGCACTGTTGTTCTGCAACAATGAATGTGCTCTTTCCCTTCTCATTCCACTGTTGACCTTGCTGGCACTGTTGTTCTGCAACAATGAATGTGCTCTTTCCCTTCTCATTCCACTGTTGACCTTGCTGGCACTGTTGTTCTGCAACAATGAATGTGCTCTTTCCCTTCTCATTCCACTGTTGACCTTGCTGGCACTGTTGTTCTGCAACAATGAATGTGCTCTTTCCCTTCTCATTCCACTGTTGACCTTGCTGGCACTGTTGTTCTGCAACAATGAATGTGCTCTTTCCCTTCTCATTCCACTGTTGACCTTGCTGGCACTGTTGTTCTGCAACAATGAATGTGCTCTTTCCCTTCTAATTCCACTGTTGACCTGGCTGGCACTGTTGTTCTGCAACAATGAATGTGCTCTTTCCCTTCTCATTCCACTGTTGACCTTGCTGGCACTGTTGTTCTGCAACAATGAATGTGCTCTTTCCCTTCTCATTCCACTGTTGACCTTGCTGGCACTGTTGTTCTGCAACAATGAATGTGCTCTTTCCCTTCTAATTCCACTGTTGACCTGGCTGGCACTGTTGTTCTGCAACAATGAATGTGCTCTTTCCCTTCTCATTCCACTGTTGACCTTGCTGGCACTGTTGTTCTGCAACAATGAATGTGCTCTTTCCCTTCTCATTCCACTGTTGACCTTGCTGGCACTGTTGTTCTGCAACAATGAATGTGCTCTTTCCCTTCTCATTCCACTGTTGACCTTGCTGGCACTGTTGTTCTGCAACAATGAACGTGCTCTTTCCCTTCTCATTCCAGTGTTGACCTTGCTGGCACTGTTGTTCTGCAATCAAAACTGTCAAAACACTTGGGATGACTCAGGTCAGTAATCTCACATTCCAATCGCTCATAACAAACCTTTGCAGATCTTGTTTCTACCACATCAGGGCAATATGTCACATAGGTCTGCTGTTACCAAAGACACGTCACACGCCTGTTCTCTTGTCTGCTCTCGCCTCGATTATGCAAACTCTTTGCAGGCATATCAGATCTTCAAGTCAACAGGCTTCAACGCATCAAAAATTCTGTGGCTCGCATGGTGCTGCATGCATCTTCTCGTTCAAACTCGTTAACTCTGCTCAGTCAGCTGCATTGGCATCCTGTAGAATTCAGACCAAGATTTCAATGGATCTGCCTGACCTATAAAACCTTTACTATGAGCACTCCTGCCTACCTTCAACCACTACTATCTCCTTACATTCAGCCATGCAGTCTGCAATCTTCTTGTATGGACCTTTTGGATGAGCCTCAGTGTAGCACTGCCATGAGAGTCAAGTGACTCTTGTGCATTTCAGGTAGCTGACTAAAGGATTTGAACCGACTACAAATGTTTGTTCATGCTCGAACTCTTGCTCTTCCTTTAAGAACCAACTCAAAACTCACTTGAGTCTATTTCTCACTGACTTTCAAACATTTGGATAACTAACAGCTTGTCACCTGTCGACTGACAACCGCAGCTTAGATTTGCATTTCTGTGTGACCTTGAGCATGTTGAAAATGTTTGTAATAATGATATTGGAAATATTCGTTTGGTTGGTCTTCTTGTATCAAACCATTGGTTGTTGCCCGTAGGCCACCACCAGAATGTTTATGCTCAATACCACAATGAGTGCATACCCTAATTTTTTTTACCTGGGTTGCCAACCCAGGTAAAGAAATTAAGGTAAACACTCATTGTTAACTATCATTGGTAATTTGAAAAAATTTCCAGTTCAAAATTATCCAATTAATTAAAATAAATAAAACCTATTTAGATAGGGCAATCTATAAGAATAAAACATATTTGCCTTAAAACTTGTACAGCAAGCCATGCTATAGCATATGTTTAGTCAGAAATTCATTCAAATTTAAAAGTCACAGCCAGCTGAACAGCAACTGCCTCTGGTCTCTGCAAGGTCTAATCTTCACCCGAGTTTCTTCTTGGCTTTGCAGCGGCATGCTAAGATTTAAAGCTAAGGGATTTGTTCTAAGAGATAAAAACCAGGAAGATCAGTTGGAAATTCAGGCACATTAGCAAAAGAAAACAACATTTGTCCATACATTTGTAGAATTCCGTCTCTTGGTTGACCTGCTCTACAATTCGTGACAAACCCACAGACGAGGCACCATCACTTAATTGCATAACCTATCAAAAATAAAAATAAATTAAAAACTAGCTCGAAAAACACTATAGAAATGCAAATAACACATACACAACAGTTGCCTCTCTCAACATTTAGCCCATCAACACATTCATTACCCCATGCCACAGACTTCTTGGAAAAATGGTCAAATTAAATATTTATCCAGTTATCAAAATCTTGTACATTTCATCAAACAAGTTGAGAAACATGTCAGCTGCAATCACTTCAAGTGTTTAATGTCTTATCTTGAGGGTATAATCATTGCTTTAGTGGTGAGCCACAAAGCTGAAACAAACAAATGAAAATTGTAAAATTGGGGTGTCAATGTAATGTATGTTTATTCCATTGACGTCGCCAAATTGTAGGGTTCGCGGGGGTAGGCCTCAGCGTAGGGTATCTTCATCCCATTGGCGTCACCAAATTGTGAAATCGTCACTTTCGGGAGGTCCTAAACTGGGCGGTTTGTATGATCTGTACTCCGGAACCGTGTGTGAAAGAAGATGAATGGTCCTTCTGCTGATGTTCAATGGAGTGCCCAGCCCTGGATGTAACGGGCGAATGATGTCCGTGAATGTCGGCCGTTTCCTGGAAATGCACCCTACCAGTACGAGCTAACAACCTCTCACTGTGGCGCAGTCCAGACGATGAATGTAGGAGGGGATCATGTGATGGAGCTAGCTCAATTTCTCTGTCCATGTCACGAGGTGAGAACCTATGGTTAAAGCAGGACCTGGACCCGGGTCTTGGGTCAAGGACCAGATCCTGGCCCTCAGGATTCGAAAACGCAGCGGCATAGCGGGCTTCAAACTGAGTCACTCTAGATGACATACTCATTAGACTTTGAGATAAGTGGCTATGTTGGGAGGTTAGTGTTGTGTGCTGTGAAGGGAAGATAGTTGTGAAGTTAAGGAAGACTGGCTCTGAGTTACGACAGTTAAGCCTTGAGATACAACAGCTAGTTCAGAAGTTAAGGAGGATTGGCCTTGAGATACGACAGCTAGTCCTTGGGTCAGACTGTGAAGGGCTCCCAATATCTCAGCACTGGGGCATCTACTATAACCTTATTTTTACCTCTCTCACGCACATCCAGCCGCAACCATATCTGCTTCCTTGTATCATCAAATGCCTCTGTGCAGTATGCAGGCACTGATCATGGCCAGGACCAACAAGTCTTCTTACATCACTTGAAAGTCGGTCTTAGTGGATTGTAGTTAGTTGTTGCTGTAACTCAGGAAAGCCTGGTCTCCTAACCTCCTCATCCAGCAGCCAAATCCATGTACTTCTCTCATCTTTGAGAGTTTCTCTTCTCCAAGATTACTATGGTAGGTGGTGAAGAACACCATGACAAATGCAATATACTACATAGCTCCCCATCAGACTCTTCCCTTGTCGACAGGTTCCTACAATTTTTGTCTGTCAAGACCCTGACCGTTAAGATTACAGTTTTCCAATGCTTCTTCCTCTGATAGCCTATCATATCCTATGTCCCCACAGGTTCTCAGCCCATTCCAAACAACAACTCCGACTTGGATTCATACTCTCATTTATCATCTTCTAATCAACAATGTGCCTTAGACCGTATTCATGTTGCTCATCTACAAGAATGAACTCCTGACCGTCCCTGTACGAGTACTGCTACTGGACTGAACAGAAAGCTTTGCCTATGTTGAACCCACCTTTCTGCCTCAAGCTCCTCAGTTTGTCTCTTCCACAGTTTTGCAAGTGTTTGAAGTCTATTATTTGACAGTGATTTCACTGGTTCGGGTCGGGAAAGCCACCGAGCTCTGCTTGAAGTGGTGCTTTAGAAATGTCAGATTACAATTACAATTAAAACCACGAGATTTTGCGCAAGATTCCATACTGTGCCATGTTGGTTGCAAAGAAAGCAACAGTTGTGCGTGATATGTGGTACCTGATTGAGCCTACGGTCCTTCCATTTGCACACACAAACAACCCAAAACTGGACTATGTTAACAACACCCAGTGTGTTGTAACTCCTATTATTATAATAATATTAATTTAATAATAATAATAAGTAAGTATGGACTTTAATGCTCCGCCTGCAAACGCACTGCGGCTAACAAACGAGTTAATACAAGTGTAAGAAACTGAACATATCAAGCACAGGCACAAGCAACCTAAATAAAAGGAAAAGAAAAAATTAATCTAAATCCAATTAATGTTCAAATTCCTAAGTAGCTTCCTAATTTCATTAATAATAGTAATTTAGGCTACCTGCCGGAGGGGGGGGGGCAACATTTGACCAACTCTCCAGGCATGCAGATGTCGGCCTTTTACAGGGATCTTGAACAACCCTGTTCATGTACTTCATAAACTGCTACCACCCAAGAAACCTAAAAATTATGTACTCCGACCTCAGTCACACGATAGAGTGCTTACTCCACTTGACAACAACATGAGGAAAACCTTAATTTGGAGAATGCTGTACTCATATTGATTCTGATGCTGATGTTTTTTAACTGATATATTCTGCATTCTGTATTGTATTATTTGATGTATGTACGTACACTGGAGTGCGAATCTGTTGCAACCGGTCAAATAAAGAATATACTTACTTACTTACTTAATTAATTCAACAGTTTGATTATTAGCTGGGGAAACTATTCATTTCTACACGTAAAATCAATACATCGTATTTGTGTATTTAGTCTACAGGTGTACAATGCTTGACAAAGCCTGTAGCTCACCTGCAGATGACCTTCATCTTTATCTAAAGAGTATACAACTACCACAGCATCCTCGCTTCTTTGTACTGTCAGTAACTTGTTTGTATTATCCATACAGATGGCCAACACAGGTCCTGATGTTAATGTTGTGTGTGCAAATGATAATACCATTTCTCCCTTGTCAATGTCTATGTTGAAGAAGAGAATCACTGAAAGTCTAAAACATTAAAATCATCAGTTACCTAACCATGAAAAACCAGCCACACAATTTCGGTTTTCCATTACAGAAAATAATAAATCATTAAAACATTTTGCTGATAAAGGTTACCATAATTTAAAAATTATAGAGGAAGGAATCTCTGAAAGAGAATCAATGTGTCCACAATCAGTAACAAGTAATTGCTTCAGACTGTTAGATAAGTACAGACAAATGCATGTTGATTGATTTCAAACTGATGAGTAGAGATTTGCAGAGGAAAAGCTCTAGTGAGTATAATGTAACAGAGTAACCTTGCAATGTAACGGAATTGGAAGTATCTGACCAATGTGTATATTTAACAAATACCTGTCTAAACATCACAGAATATGAACAGAATGCACTCAATAAAGCGACAACACATAAGATCTCTCTCTCTCTCTCTCTCTCTCTCTCTCTCTCTCTCTCTCTCTCTCTCTCTCTCTCTCTCTCTCTCTCTCTCTCTCTCTCTCTCTCTCTCTCTCTCTCTCTCTCTCTCTCTCTCTCTCTCTCTCTCTCTCTCTCTCTCTCTCTCTCTCTCTCTCTCTCTCTCAGTTCCTTTAGTTCTTTCCAGAACATTGGGCGAAAAGATTCCTAATATAAGACCTATAATGGCTTTTAAATGATGCTGAAGTCTAAACATTTTAAGTCTAAACCCTTTGCATGCCACAGATGTAAAATTGCAACATTGAAATAACTTTCCCAGCATGCCACAGGAAAAAAATTGCAGCAATATAGGTGCATTTACTAATATGTTGGAAGTTACGGACCAGCATCTGTTCTCCAAAAACACATTAACTAATTATTTAAGACAATAAACAAGCTAAAGTTTTCCAAATGGCTATTTTATTTATACATGTGTGGAACGATAGCAGAGATAACGGACCTCAAAGCAGGTGATTTGTCAAGTCTTACAATTGTGTTTTACAACTGCAATGGCTAATGATACGATATATCGCATATACTTTTCGGTAATTCAGAGTTGAAAGAAGCGTTAAGTTTGAAGGATGTCATGCACTTGTGGGTAGCAGCTGGTTTGAATCTTACCTACGCCATCATACGTACTCAATGAGTTCGTATCCATCAATTCACTTCAATGCCACCTGTTTTGAACTGTGAAGCTCGACAAGGTTCTGATTGGACCTGCCCTTGTTTACACTATGCAACACTACACTCAATTCTCACTGAAAGTTCTTTAGACAACAATTTATATGCTGATGATATCCGGCTATTTCTTTCTTTGATACCTCCTCATCTACTTCAGCTAAATTCCAATTACTTGCTTCTGTTTTGATGAAATTCAATATTACATGGCAAGTAACAAACTACTCCTGCCTCCTTCTAAACAATGAACTGGTCCTTTTAGGCACAAGTCAACAACTCCAAAAGTTTAATTGACTGATGTCTGTTCCGTGAGGTGATGATTAACTGTTGATTGTTCTGCAATGAATAAGCAGTTTGAGCATAACTTTTGACTTGACTCCACCATGTCTTTCCCTGACCATATTAAACCCCCCCCACAATGCCCACATGCAAATAAAAACATATGCACTTTCAAAATGGGATATCTGTAGAATCAGATCTTACATCCCTCAAACAGTCTTAGTCTCACTTTCAACCGCTCCAGTTTCTCGCCTTTCGACTACTGCAACTACTCACATCTCATTGGAACTGCTAAGAGAATTTGCACAAACTACAAATGATCTGGTAAGAGCAACAACAAACCCCTTAACTACCATCAATTATTGCACTTGTTTCACACACAGTGTGTGATAGTGTAGTGGTTAGCAGGCTGGACTGTTAAGCGAGAGGTTGGGAGTTCAAATCCCCACCAGGGCAGAAATTTGGTTCGCGATTTCTGCTCCACTTGCGCCCCCTAGCCAACTCAGCTATAATGAGTACACTGACCGCACACTGTCGGTGGGAAGATGAGATGGTGAGGGAGAGGACTGGCATCCGCCCTCATATGCCTAGGCTAAAAAAAAATGAATTCGCTAACACTTCATACCATGGCTGCTAGCTTAAGGGACTGCTCTTCTTCACTCACTGATCAGTGAACAAGGAATTTGGTTTAAAATCTGTTTTATATTTCATGAATCATTGCATTAAAATCAGCCAAACTACCTCTGCTCACCCCTTGCCATCAAATATTGAAACTGATCACCGGATGTTCCGATTCTTGCTCTGCCTTGCACCAAACACTGTTGGGAGTCTGTTGGGCTCTCAGGCACGTCTCAATTCACTGACCGGTTTTGTGCATTCTGTCAGTTTTTAACATTTTTCAGAACTAAACTTAAACCTCACCTGTTTCAGCTTGCTTACCCTGTGTAACTCATTTTCTGGTTTCTCTAACTTATGAAATTTAGACCTGGCTTCTCTTACTGATCATAACTTTGACTAAGATTTTACTTAAAGTGACCACCGATGCTTTAATGCATAATGATCATTTGTGTTTGCTTTCACAGCCTGTTTCCCTTCTTCATCCACAGCTGCAGCAGTTTCAGCTACACCAAATCAGCTGCAGCAGCAACAGTATCAATACCAAAGCCCAGCGACATATGTGGCAGTGATCAGTTGCATTTGGACAAGACTCTATTGGGTTGGGTTTAAGTCACATGATATTTGAGACTTTTTCTGCTTTTGAACAAGCAGATCCTACTTACCCCAATCAATTTTGTTGGCAATGAGGGAGCAAATCTAAGAGTTCCCAATGGCAAAAAATTAATGTTCAGATAGTAAGTTAACAGAAGGCGAAAAGATTATAGGTCTTATTAGTTATCACTTGAACTATTGCTTCTGATATAAGTTTAAATGTTAAAAATGTTAATAGATATTTGATATCCACCCTTCCAATGCAACAGCAATTAATTTCAGTTGCTCACAGTAGACCACGCACTTCACATCTACTCCTCGACAGCATGTATCCATCACCGGCCCTGTGCTCTGGCATTTCCTTAGTGGCATCAAAGCATCCATGTCACCAATATAAGACATGCAGTCCACACTGGAAATTTCTGTTCCTGTTCTGTAGTTCCACAACTTCACCGTTCCATCCTGTAAAAACAATCAACACAAGTTCACATGACTGACTGCTTGTGAAAAAACTTCAGCCTGTGGGAATAAAAGTACACGTAATTTGTTGGTGAAACTTGTCCTTAAAACGTCTGCTTGGCAATGTAAGGTTTTCTGCTATTGAGCAACGTGTATCTGCAGTTAACACTTACTGCAACTTGGACTGTGAATATTATAATGAGCATCACACAAATGTTCCATTGCAATTAATGCTGGCTTGGGGTTGAGGTGCAAGTGAAATTAGCCAGTGCCTAACTAAGGACAAGTGCTCATGGCAGCAAAGCGAATAGCACATGCACAGTCAACATCAAATTCAACAGACAGAGCAAGGAGTCCATTAGCCAGCAGAGTTAGCCAATCACCCTGTTTAATGTGCTCTGCTGGTTTTCAAGATATTTTTGAATATACTTTTAAGGAAATTGGCCAAATAGGCCATACTAGTTGTCAGGATTTGAATGTTTGTAGAAAATTGTTTTCAGAAATTCGGTCAATTTTGCATTTTCGCCGCTTTCGGGGAATCAGGTTTTGCAGATTTCGGTAGACCCCAGCTTTTCCAGCTAGTGATCTGTAATTGCCACTAGATTGGGTGTAGTGTGTGAATAAATCATACGAGACACTGCAGTGTCTACCTAATTTAATTGTGGACAAAAGTGCTGGATATGAGTCCTTAGCAACAATGCTGCTAATATTGATAAGCCTGGGACAGTACACTCTCCATCATTCTGTCACATCTACACACTGGCAGATGTCTGTTGAAGCCTTTCCAACTGAATAAGCCAGACTCAATTAGCTTGACACATAGTAAATAGCAGGTCTGTTGAAAAACAGTGTACCTGTTGGTGTGTTCCAAGCACCTTCAGTGTACCTGTGTGTGTGATCCACCTTCAAGCACCTTCAAACAGTGTACCTGTTGGTGTGTTCCAAGCACCTTCAGTGTACCTGTTGGTGTGTTCCACCTTAAAGCACCTTCAAACAGTGTACCTGTTGGTGTGTTTCAAGCACCTTCAACCCATGTAATTTACGGTGCTGTCTTGATCTGGCTGATCTATCAAATCTAATGACTTCTGTAGCATCTTTATCATAATCATGGCTAAGTCATGTCATTCTAAATTTAGTGCAAAGGAATTGCAGCGTAGATGTTCCAGTATTGGTAAAGCCTCTACTAGCAGTTCACTGGCAGATGACAATCATGAAACTAAAATGCTTTCAGACCAGTTGTGCAATGATGATGCTTTTATGAGTCCAGTGAATAAACACTGATACACTAGATCGGACATTTAAAATTAACAGGCACACTGGTTTGTTTTTCTGTGACATACCAGCAGGTCTGCAAAGTCTGCATGAGCTATTGACACTTGAGCTTGGCAACAGGGTCAAGGAATATCATGCTAGTTGTATGGCACAGTTATACAATCGTAGATGTTCATATGAGCAGTACAATATATTGTCCATGCCTTCTTGTTCTATCTATCTATCTATCTATCTATCTATCTATCTATCTATCTATCTATCTATCTATCTATCTATCCATCTATCTATCTCAAACATTTATATAGCACCCCCTCAAGGAATCTATTCAGAGGCACTCCCGACCCAGGCATGGTCAAAAAGGAATGTCTTAAGGAGACTGTAAAATGAACCAGAGAGATCTCTAGGAAGGGAGCGAATCTTAAGAGGTAGATCGTTCCAAATGGCAGGACCAACCACCGAGAATGCCCTACGCTGTGCTATGGCAATATGAGCGTAAGGAACAACGAAGTCTCTCCGGGATGCTGAGCGCAGGGATCTGCACCCTGCACAAGCAGAGGTAAGAGTAAAGAACTCACGAAAGTAAGCCGGTGCCCGGCCTAAGACACATTGTCAGGCCATTGAGGAGACCCTGTAAAGGATGCGCTGCTGGACTGGGAGCCAGTTAAGGACATCTCTCATGTATTCAGAAACATGGTCATATCTGGAGATACCCCCAACCAAGCGTACAGCTGTCCGCAAAACCCTCTCCAGACAAGAAAGGCGGACCTGAGGGAGTCCAACAAAGAGAGAAGAGCAGTAATCCAAGCGATTTACAACAAATGCGTGAACCAAGGTGGAAGCTGCAGAAAAAGAACGAGAGCAGGAAATGACTCGGAGCTGACGCAGTTGGTAATAGCTAGCACGCGTCAGCCCATGGATATGCTCAGTAAAAGAAAGTTCCTGGTCCAAAATAACATCAAGGTCACGAACAGAAGAAAAAGTGAAAGATGGAAATTCAGAGGCAAGGGAGACCAGGTCGATCTTGGCCAACTGTTGGTGAGTGCCAAACCAAATATATTGCGCCTTCGAGGGGTTGAGACGCAACCGATTTGAAGACATACAATCATCAAGGGTGCTAGTAGCGCTAGACATGAGCCGAACAGCTGCAGCTGCCTCAGTTGAGGAACAATGGGTGTAGGATTGGACGTCATCCGCATAGCAGTGAGCAAGATGCAAGGAGAACCTAGATCAGCAGTAAAAATGATATATAGTAGAGGACCAAGAACTGAACCCTGGGGGAGACCAAAAGGTGCAGGAAGCCAAGGAGAACGAGTAGAGTAAAAGATAGTAGAAGAGGAGCGGTCAGTCAGGTAGGATGCAAGCCAGGCTAGAGGCAAGGCCTTAATGCCAAACGATAAGGAAAGGCGGCACAGAAGAATTTCATGGTCGACAGAATCAAAGGCAGCACTCACGTCATAGAGGGCCAAGAGAGTGACCTCGGCTCTATCGATAGCACGGTAGATGTCAGAGAGGAGATGGAGCAGAAGGGTCTCAGTAGAGTGCCCCTTACGAAAGCCAGATTGGCATGGAGGAAGAAGCTTGTTGGAAGTAAGTTAAGTAAGTATGTATATTCTTTATTAAAGGTTAGCAAACGCACAGCGCTTTACTTACAATTTTACACAAAGAGGAAAGAAAAATATAACAGTAATAATGACGTTAGATCATAAATGAAATAATAGCAACAGAGCCTAACTGTACAGCATCCTAGTCTAAATAATTAAACAGTTGGCAAGCTACCAATTTTTCAACAATTTTAGAAATGAAAGTAACATTAGCTACTGGCCTATAGCTATATGGGGTAGACGGGTCAAAGCCCTGTCTGCTTCAGGATAGGCATAATGATCAACTGTTTCTGAGAGGCCGGTAGGACTCCTTCGCATAGAGATGTGTTGCAGAGGAGGGTGAGAAATGGAAGGAGGATGTCAATCGATTCTTGAATGAGGAACGACGGCAGAGGGTCAAGCTCTGAAGACTTGGGTGAGGAGGTGAGAACCAGTCGGCGCAGGTCGATATCAGTAACAGGCTCGAGGGATGACAGGCTGCAGTTCTGTCAACGTAATACATGGCATGGTCTTTGCTCAGCTAACAGCTTACACAACTGTTGTGCAATCTCTATGTAAAATTTGACCAGTTTTCAAGCTTATTGATTTTAACCAGTTGCAGCAAATTTATGGGCAAATACCCGTACTCCCAGTGTGAACAGTACAAGTCTGAATGACAAATTACTCAAACACTTTGAGGTCACAGAATGATGGATGTGAGGTCACAGAATGATGGATGTGATGCACTACTAGCCTTTGATGATAATGTTTGTCAAGAAGCTTGCAGTGAAAATTACCAAAGATGCATAATGTCTCTTGAGGGCTGCAGAAATTGTGCGTCATGAGATTTTGGCGATAAGCTTAAACGTGTTTTCAATTTTCTGCAAATTTTAATAACTCATTTCTGCATATTATTGTAACACTAGCGTCAAATGCACCATACATCAACTGCCTTCTGCATTTAGACATAGTTTACTTGTGTTTGGCACTTGAAGGCCCGAGTATACAGTCATTAGAGCAAAAAGTATATGCAGCAGCAAATAAATGCACAGCTGATTATGTTAAAAGTGTACAAAAATAAACGTACAAGTCGCAACCAAGTTACTGTTGCAGTACGACACAACAAGAAATGGGAAATGACATTACCTCTGTATATAGGTCAAACTGTGTATGTCACTACTTGGAAGTTAGCCTTTAAGTAAACTGTTTGATGTCAGTGTGCAAGATACAACTGTTTAATATCTTTTCTGTCCGATTTGGCTAGTGGCGGTTGCTAGAGATTTGAAATAGAATAGGCTGTATGCCCACCGAATTTCATGGGTAACCTGTTCACCAGTGCTGCTATGAACAACACTGACCATAAGCCCTTGTCCACAAGGACACAGCAGGGATCTATTTATGGAGCCGGCATTTATCTTCAGCAACATCCAGACTTGAAAACCCCAGGAACTGACCACTACATAGCTTACTTAAGTTATGTCAATCAAGCGCAGAGTTAATTCAATTTGCCTTTGACATATACTTATGCACCTTCAATTTGATTCCTGACTGATGAACATCTTTCACTGGAGATTTTAAGGAAACTGGTATTTACATAGCAAATGCCCTCAAAGCTGATCATGCTTGGTTAGACAATATATGGCAAAATTGTTAAACATGTTCTTTTAATTCCTACTCTCTTGCTTCTTGGTCTGCCTATTACTCACAGAAACAAAATGGCCAGATTGATAAATTTGTAATGACACTGGGTGGGCTTTACATTGAGATAGCCATACTGAAGGCATTGGAAACACTTTTTGGGTGTCAGAGGACATGTAGCTGAGTCTAAACCAATCGCTAAGCTATTGACTGCTAGCGACCTTGTTAACGTTAATATTTCGGTCAAATGGCAATTTCATACATTTCGTAAAATCATAATGTAAACTTCATAATAAATAATGAAACAAAGTTACTGTATTTACCCCTGAACCAGACGTTATCAGATCCACATCTTCAAGGTACAACAGTTGACTAACGAAGCTGCAGCCAAAATCAAAGAAGGTAATTAAAAAATAAGACAGAGCTATTATTGTCTGAGCATCCGAGGCGCTGAGCAAATGTGAGCGAAGGACTTACTCAAAGTCCTCACACAATGAACATCTTTGTGGCCGCTTAAACCCATATTCTCCGCGTTACAAGTCAAGCACCCTAACCAATCGGTTACCATGCCCCTTTCTTAGAAGGCTCAACATGTAGAAAGACTGTCATTAGAATTTGTATTTCTTAAAACTATCCGTAGTTTGGCCTAGCTGTTTAAGCATTAGAAATAATCTTTGAGACACTTCACATGTAGTGTTTCTTCCATTGAAAAACAACTTTGACACTTGCACTCTGCCATTATGATATTAGACCTAATTAGAAGAAGTTATAGATCTACTGTTCTAATAATTTAAGTTTATCATACTGTAGAAGAATATAAATAAATACCTGCATGTGAAATAGAGATAATATGTGAAACAGAGATAGCGTGACAGCATAAAAATACATTTTCACAATATCAGCAATCAGAAAAAGGAGATATATATAATAATTGCTTATTATGAATCAAAGTTGACAAACCGCAACTTCTTACAGAAAGAGTATGCTAAGCATTAATCTAGATTAGTCTACGAAAGGTAGAATACTATTTAGTTCCTAGAACATGTCGGAACAAAACTCTAGGTATAAAGTAGTGATTGTCCTTGTATGGGAGTTCAAAATCATGAGGTCTAGGGCATAGGCCATGGGAAAATTGATGGAAAAGGAGATTATCCATGAAAGATGTCCACAATAACTGACCTACTCTCGATCCGCTCTCCTCCTTTTTCATATTTTGCATAAGCCTGGTCCTTCCCCTTTGCAGACATCTGCATTCCGGCATTATCATATTGATGAATTAAACAAAACTGAACCAAGAAATAAATTGGACATGTCAATTAGTCATTCTCCACTTTTATTTCAGTTCCGATACATTTTTTGGCATACTTCTGACAAAACGGTTTTTACTTATAAAGTTCTAGGAAGCCAAAAAATGTACAAGCTACTTAATGATACCACATAATATCTACAAATCAATAAAAATGCATTATATTCTACTATGCATTTGCTGGGCTATATGTAGCCCAACAAATCTACATTTTAAGTCTTTGCATCTGTCTTAAAAATACACTACAGTATTACTACGGTGTATAAAGTTTTGTTTCAGTTTTACTTTGGGTGGCAGATCATGTCCACTGATATCAAAATAATATTGCTTTGAGAGGTTCTTAAAATGCGCTCTACAAAAGTTCCAATACAAACATACAAAACCTTCTCTAAAAATGAGATCACGGCACTCACTCAGTATGTCCAAGGCAAAATGCTTGAATGTTGTAGGCATTTGGGTAATGGCTGACTCTAATTTTTTCATCTCTGTCACATGTTACCAAAAACTTATCGACACCACATAATTTCTACAAATCAATAAATAATGCATTATATTCTACCGTGCATATAGTAATCAAACAAATCTATATTTTAAAGTTTTTGCATTATCACAGCCATGGTCGTCCGGAGGAGGTAAGGGGGCATTTGCCCACGTGGATTTTACGCATATTTTGCAAAAATAAAATCTTTTGATTATTACGATTATTACAACATTTCCAACACGAATTTCAATGCGAAAAAACACTTAATTATTTCAAGTAAAGTCCTTCACCATTATTTATTTTTAAAGTTGTCATGTGTTCTGTGTTCATGAATTCTACGTAAAAACATCATTTCCCCCAAAAAAATTTTGCACCCCATACAAAAATAATGCGGATGCCCATGACCACAGCAACGATAAAGGACTGTGCAAGGAAATCACTCCATCTAACCAGACAAGGAGCCTGACCGCCCAAGACAAGAAACTCTTAAACTGAAACAATCTTTCAATCATTCTAGTCATTTTGGTAGGTTAGACAGAACATTGGTCTCTGCAGAATAATAACTGTGCTATCTGACAAAGAAAGTCACTCATGTAATTATGTACTCGTGCATCCGTCCATCCATTTACCCATCCATTTGTAGAGATTACTTGATGTCAGTGATTGGGTCTCGAGACCGCGGTCTTGGTCTCGAGACCGAAAACATGCGGTCTTGGTCTCGGTCTTGAATGTGCCGGTCTTGGTCTTAAAGGTGCGGTCTTGGTCTTGGGCATCTGGTCTTGGTCATTTGCCTTTGGTCTCGGCCTTGGGTGCAGAGGCGGCCTCTGACAGTTTGTGCTATAGGCCGCTATAGGCAAGCAGCAAGGACAAACATGCCGCCCCTTACTAAAAACATACATTTCCATTCAATTTCTTATTAACTAATTATATTATTTTTATTTTGCCGGAATTTGCCGCTCTAGGCAGCCACCTATATATCGCCTATACCTAAAGCCAGCATAGCTTGGGTGGGATCGAGAGTGGAGTGTGGAGTATTGGTTAAATGTTGTTGTCGATATTTGCTGGTCTTTGCGATCGTTAGTTTTTTTGCATCCCATCAACATCTGCACCTGTTGAGAGTTTGTTTAGCTGTAGTGGACTCTTCATGAGACCTCACAGGGCACGACTTGGGGACAAAACCTGCTGTGATTTAAATTAGTTTTTATAAAATGTAATAAACATCTTATTTGAATTATGGGATTATGTTACACTTAAATCGAAAATGGCGTTTACGGTATTGGTTTTGAGGCTTAGGTCTTGGTCTTGGAACACAAGGTCTTGGTCTCGGTCTTGGACCATGCGGTCTTGGTCTCGGTCTTAGGTTTTTGGTCTTGTTCACAACACTGCTTGATGTAATACATTGTAAATGTCATGGACAAATGTATTGCAACAACTCAGTACTCCAAGGAACGGTTAGAAATGGTGACTGATGTCGAAGTGAGATCTCTTCTCCTATCCTCACCATCACAAACATGCACACTAAACCTATTCCAACATTCCTTCTCTATGAAGTTTGCAGATGAGCTTCACTATTTTCTGGTGTGATTCTGCTGTGGCAGATTACTGGCAGTTCACAAAAAGTGTTTTGCTTCCACCTTCAAGTCATCCATCCATTTTGAAGAAAAGATATACTGGATCTCCATTTCCTCCAAATGCACTCTTCCTACGGTCCTAGACCTGGAGCAGTATTTTGTGCAACAATTTTTGGTGCAAAAACTGTACAGACATATGTAGAAAAAGTAGGTTTAAGATGTTAACCAATATTTCAATAATTGTGTGAGATTCCAGTTGGCGAACTGCACCTCATAAAAAATCTTTCGATTCTTAGGAAAACCCACAAAGAAGGTTGCAGCTGCTGTACTTTATTTATTTAGTTTTTATTTCTTGTTCTTTTTAAGCTCAGGGTCTAAATATTTTGACATAATCATTCTACCCTCTGCTGACCATTCTCATAATTTTCGTCACTCCGATGCACTGCTAACTAAAGCTCATATTTGATTTCACAAAGACTTGTTTACTTTCTCAGCCGTACTACTCTACTCAGATCCCTACGCAGTTATTAACCTCCTAAGAGATGTACTGATTCAAAATTCACAAACTGGTCTTTGGCAATATGAACTGAATCAAATCATCATTCCTAATTTGAAACTGAATCAAATCATCATTCCTAATTTGAAACTGAATCAAATCATCATTTCCTAATTTGAAACTGATTCAAATCATCATTCCTAATTTGAAACTGAATCAAATCAAACTGAATCAAATCATCATTCCTAATTTGAAACTGATTCAAATCATCATTCCTAATTTGAAACTGAATCAAACCTCTAGGTCGCTAAGAATAACACATTTAGACAATGCATTCTAAGAATCTCACTATTACACTTTATCTAACAGGTGCAACTTGACACAATCCAACCATGAGCAATAATTTAATAATATAAGAAAATTTTATATCCCACCAAAAAAATCAGTAACGGTAAGCAAGAAATGTAGATTGAGGTCAGTCTGTATACACCATGGAAAAGCTGAAGAGCCAAGAAGCTTAGAACAGCCACTGCCAGTCAAGTACTGGCTGAAACGAATGGGGAGTTAGGGTATACACAATATGTGAAAACAGTGTTGGCAGTGGGACCTCAAAGTGAGTGGAACATTGATCAATTGTGTACCCTATGGCTGAGAGGTCAAGAATGCCAGCAGTGACATTTCTATTAACTGTAGGTCTATAAAAAATCAATTGTTTATCCACAAGACTAAAACAATCGTACAACTGTTCATATATTTCTACCAACAATTCTAATGCTACTCACCAAGTCAAGAAGCATTGAGACATGACCCATCACCAAAGTGTCAATGTTTTCCTTATCATTTGCAGAAAAAACTGGAAAACAGTGAACATCTCCAGATTTGTCTGCGACCAGAACATTAACCTCTGCATTATCAAAGGTTATGGCTGTAGACCGTCTCGGCAATAACCTAATCAAACAATCATGGTTTAACAAACTAGATAAAGGAATGTTAATAGAATTTGATTCATATTGTTTACATATATTTTCAGCATGTTCTAGAAGTTCATTTATTTCACTCTTGTATCTGCAGATCTAAAGTTGCATGCATACACTTAGACAAAGCTGGAAATGATGCAGGAACTATATCAATTCCCAGAGCTCGAGATACCATAACTAAGATCATACCATATTTTTCTGACTCTAAGTCACTAGGGCTGTCAATGGGCCCCAGAATACTCGAGCACCCATTCAAAGGTTCCTTAAATCAATCCACTCGGGTCCTTAAATCAATACCCAAAACCTGACAGACGAAGCATAATACATTAAGCAGTGTTTACGTTAATGCCCAAATGGCCATTTTTATGTCCGTAACAAATGTCCAAAACGTTTGGGCTAGACTAGCCTAGACGTAAGTAAAATTACAATGGTGAGTTGCATATGTCCATTTGTTTATTCTCAGATGTATAGGCACCAAGCACTATGCATAGTACAATGAACAACATATGACGTAGTCCTATGTCCATTACGTTTCCCCAAGTTAGGGGCTTTAGGCAGAATTACACCCGATGTTGTTCGAACTTGAAAATGCTGTCTTAAACATTGATAACAAAGTGTATGCTTGTGTATTCTGTTATGTCATATAAGTTTCAAAAGCTGCACAGGTTGCCAGGGCAGGCGACCGTTAGGCCTGTCAATCAGTGAAGGAAGATAGAGCAGTTTAGGGAAGAGGTGACAAATAACAAGATCAATAAAAGTTTGAGAAGTTTATCAGAATCCATTCCATTGATTTGTGTATTTAACCGTCTAATCAGCAATCACGTCATTGCAGCCAACTTTTTAACTTTTTGAATACAATGTGCATCAGTTATTAATTATTCTAGCAGTTACATGTAATTTAGCGAATTATAACTATTAGCAACTAGCCAGCTGTTGGCTGCCATTCTATACCAATGATGGACTGACGGGCCTTCGGGTACCCTCTGAAAATTTGTTCACGCACCCGGCCATGTTTTTCTAAAAATTCTGACAGCCCTATAATAATAATAATAATAATTATATTCTTTATTATTTCAAACCGACAGATGCAGTAAGATTACATTGAAACATGAAAGTACAATCAATATCTTAATTAAACACACGGTTTGGCAACCATGCAAGGCGCTGCCCTAGAGGGGGGGGGTACGGGAGTCGATCCGCTTACCTTATGCTCTCCTGGCCATGAGAGTTACCACTGCTCTATCCCCTCCCAAGTCACACTTTAATACAATTAACAGTGACGCAAACACAGCAGAACATTTTCATGTTACAGAAGTCTGGAAGCTTTACTCGTTACTCTTGAAGGTGAGCAAAACACTGGTCTACCTCCTTTATATGGAAGTTAAATCTGAAGGGGGGATGGACCTTTGTACTGATGTAGTAGGCCATGATATCGGATATCATTCGAATGTTCAGGAACAAGCAAGTTTCTGAACATGCTTGTTCTGTGACCACCAGTTGTTTGGTGGTCACGAAGATGTAGTACCATATGTCTCATCACACGGTCTATCTGTACATCACTTGGCGCTCCAGGATACAGCATCCTCGATCACATGAGCACAGCGCTATGCGACTGGAGATGATTGCATACCAGCAACAGAGTGAGATATAACATGATCTTGACCATCCTGTTAATTCACAAGACTCTGATGGAAGTCCTCAGGTACATTGTTTCCAGCCAATTCGTAGAGTACTTCACCACCAAGATCAACTCCATCGGTAATGACATCTCCAGTTCTGTTCAGGACAGCAAAGTTTCCTCCAACAGAATGCTGTCTATGTGATCTCAGAGGTGTCACCAGTAAGCAACTCAAAGACCTCTTTGTCTTTGTCAAAGTTGCATGACCATGATTATGAGATTTAACAATCTTCTGCCTTTGTTCCACATACAAGGATTTGTCAAAGATGCTCCACTGCAAGCACCTGATGCAGAGGAGGTGTTTTACCAGAGCACTCCAGCCTAACAACCTAACAAGTCTTGCACATCCTCCTGAAATAAAATGCCTAACAAACTAACAAGTCTTGTCCATCTTCCTGAAATATATAGCCTACCAACCTAACAAATCTTGCCCATACTCCTAGAATAAATTGCCTAACAACCTAACAAGTCTTACCCATTCTCCTGGAATAAATAGCCTAACAATCTAACAAGTTTTGCCCATCCAAGTGAAATAAATAGCCTAACAACCTAACAAATCTTGCCCATACTCCTAGAATAAATTGCCTAACAACTTAACAAGTCTTACCCATTCTCCTGGAATAAATAGCCTAACAACCTAACAAGTCTTGTCCATCCTCCTGGAATAAATAGCCTAACAACTGAACAAGTCTTGCCCATCCTTCTGGAATAAATAGCCAAACAACCTAACAAATCTTGCCCATACTCCAAGAATAAATAGCCTAACAACCTAACAAGTCTTGCCCATCCTCCTGAAATAAATAGCCTAACAACTGAACAAGTCTTGCCCATCCTTCTGGAATAAATAGCCAAACAACCTAACAAATCTTGCCCATCCTCCTGAAATAAATAGCCTAACAACTGAACAAGTCTTGCCCATCCTTCTGGAATAAATAGCCAAACAACCTAACAAATCTTGCCCATCCTCCTGAAATAAATAGCCTAACAACTGAACAAGTCTTGCCCATCCTTCTGGAATAAATAGCCTAACAACCTAACAAATCTTGCCCATCCTCCTGAAATAAATAGCCTAACAACTGAACAAGTCTTGCCCATCCTTCTGGAATAAATAGCCAAAAAACCTAACAAATCTTGCCCATACTCCTAGAATAAATTGCCCAACAATCTGCGGAATGAATTCCTCCTCAGCCTCTCATTTCCTCTTTTCCTCCAACAATTAAAGGCCACTCTGTTTTATCGATGTTTCTTTGTGTTAGGTTGGGAGTCTCTCTTGAATTAGTGCTATATAAATTTCGAATTACAATTACAATTAGAAAATTACAATTATAGCTAATGCAACATTCATAATCTAAAGTTATGAAAAATTGTTGCTTTTTAAATAACACTGTAGGTAGATTCTAATAATAATAAACAATCACATTTTAGGCAAATCACTCCACTAAGTCCCTCTTGGCTTACTTGCTTTTGGGCATAATGGCACTATTGGTAGGACCCAGTTAGCTGTCTGATGTCTGTATGGCTTTCAACAAAGTCGGTAACAGCAGTTTTACTGAATTTGCACACATATTACCCATCCACACTTGAATACCCCATGAAATTAGCTAAACATGTGAATGGTTTCGTATAGCCAACAGTCCCAACACGTGTTAATACCTTAGAGGCCCACACTGATCACAAAGTGAAAGACATTTCAAAATATTTTTTAGTGTTTCTATATAAATTTTAGGTCTCTACCAATCAAATTATAATTCACAACAACTAAATAACAAGTTTTAAGCAACTACCATCATAAACTGAAGTTTATTTTGGTTCAAGATGATGGTAGCTTATCTCAATGAATGTGGCAGATTTGGCCAAACTTTGGAACGCTTGGAGACTAACTTATTTGGTTGAATCCCTTACCCAGTCTTTGATGCATATGTAGATCCACACCTGTACAAACATCTTCAGCACAGTCAGGGAAATCTTGTTAGTGTTGGCAAGAAACGTAGTTCATTTAGTTGTGATCTGCTTAATGCAAGAACATTAACTCTTGGGTTCCAAGGTTCTAAGCTAAAAGTTCCAAAAGATGTATGGTGTGAGCATGTAAAATCTATATGATATGTCTCACCAATGTTGGAAATCAAATTCATGGACAAATTCCTAAGAGTAAATTTCAGCACATACTGCTACACTACGCTACACAGATTGCTGATGTACAAAATGTTAAGACTTTCTCGTGTTAGGTTGGTATCAATGAAAGGCAAGCCATTGCTGCATGTTTTAATGTAACGCACATATAAGCATATGTTCAATTGTTCATAAACATACTTTACTCTATAACAGTAGCCCTATAAGCTCTCTAAGAAGATTGAGACAGTCTGGAGAACATTGGAACCTGACCTTGTGCTGACAAGTTTCCATGAATCATTCAGATTCCAAATGACCAATGTCTTGTGGTCATCACTGGCAGCAAAATACTTCCCTGATGAGGAAAAGGCAGAACTAAGAATCTGATCAGATCCACTTTCGGCACATCTGAAAAAAAAACACACATTTCAAACAACCACATCAGCCAGAAATGGAGATAATAGGACCAAGTGTGTGTAAGTTCAAAGTAAGCATAAAACTATATTTTCTGCTTTGTGTATATAGGAATTTCACAAAGACAAGAAAAAAGAGCATGGGTGAAGCCAGAATGAGACACAGAGTGAGACACAGAAGCACTGACGAAGAAAGACAGAAAGAGACCAACAGAGACAGAGAAAGCAACAGATAGATGGGAAAAGATATGTACACTTATGCCATTGTTCAGCAGTTGTTCATTATAGATACTTATGCCGTCTGCTACATCCACACTTATACACTCTAGAGTCTAGACTCGACTATTGTTGTTCACTTTATACTGGTTTCCTTGCTGGCCGACTGAGGTGCTTGGATCGGATCATACGCTCTGCTGCCTGCCTCATTGATCGCATACTCAAATTTGGCTACGTGTTTCGAGCTACATACATGATGTTCTCCACTGGCTCCCTCTTGAGTAGCATATCACATATAGGTTGGCTGCCCTGGCACTGCTTGCTCCATTTCCGCGAGCTCTGCTGCCTCGTTCTCAGCACGCAGGGCTCTCGATCCCTTCGCTTATCTGAGCAGGGCTTGCTCTCAGTTAATTTTGACGGAAACATCTACCGAGCAGCATCATGTTTTCTCGGTGGTGGGTCCTCTACCCTCTGCTTGCTCCCCAGAATCTTTTCTCCCACGTTCTCTTCTTGCCCTAAGACCGCACTATTTAGCTGTGCTGGAGTCGGGGGTATGCCTGAGTAGTTCTCCTTGAAGAGGTGCTAAATAAATGTCCGATATGAATGAATGATCATTGGTCTCCAGATTATCTTTTTTATTGAGTATGGTTGAGAACATTGTTTCCAAGCTGATTACTCCAGCTTTGTGACACAAGTCTGTTCCAACCAGTCTAGACTTAGACTCTATGGTCTGTGATAGCGGTCAGGTAACCCTGCTTGCTCTTGTTTAATGTAGAACAGGAAATTTGACAGAACTGGTTCAGTTATAAGATGCTGTATATGCTTCATGCTTTATGCCTTGTTCATATGCTTTTGGAAAGTCATTAGAAATAATTCTGCAAAACTAGTACAGCTGGTCTGAATTCTACAACTCAGCTGCTCCTATTTGACATCATACTTACCTGGAGCAATTACCACCTTGTATAATTTCTCAACAAAGTTTATTAGTTGACTGCAACAGAGAACAGAGAAATTTGACAGCCTCTGATATTCAGAAATCTCTCAACTTGTATTCACCGTAGTATTCACCTTACTTCCCAACGTAAAAACATTCCAAAACTGGTACTTGCAGTAATAACCAAGTTTCTGGCAATTATATTTCTGGTCTCCAGATCAAAGTTCATGCTTTCTAAACATATTTAGCTCAAGTAATATATCAAAATGACCTCACTCTTTGTCGGCACTGCACACAAATTAGTTTTACATGAACATACCCTTTTGTTTTCTCCACCTCAATCTTTGGCACCTCAAGAGTAACTTTCTTTCCAGATCTAGTAATCAAAATTAGACATGACATCACAGTCTCTAGTAGCAGCAACAGCAAAACGCATTCACAAATCTGTAAACGTAATCTTTAAATTATCGTTGAACACTTATATAGCACCACTCAAAGAACAAACCAATCAGAGGAACTCTCTGTGCTAGCATATATATGATGTCAAATGTCATTAAGAACTGGACTACTACATCAGTTAGCAAATCGATGCACAGTAAACTAGCAGCCAACGACCGACCAATGCCTGTGAAAAAGTTATTAAATTCATTGGCCATAAGGTCAGGGTCATTAATCACGAGTCCGTCAATTTTAATATGTTCAATTAGCTGTCTTTACCAATCAGTGACCAGACAATACTCCAGGTTTTTTGATGTTATGTCCAGGGCTGTAGTGGTAAAATTTGAGGTGAGTATACGCTACCGGTGATCAGCGGCGTCAAAAAAAATTTGAAGACCTTTTTTAGGAAAAATTTCAGACTTTTCACCAATTCTCAGAAAATTTTCGGACTTTTTACGATTTCGTCTCTCAAAAAGTTGTTGACCTTTTTTTTTTTTAGTCATTCGCCCTAAAAACCTTTGAAAACCTCTCTTTTTCTCAAAATTTAATCTACAGAGGTGAGTATACGCTGTATACCCGCGTATACCCTCGTCTACAGCCCTGGTTATGTCTGCATTCATCAAATTTATTGATATAATATTGTTGTTCCATTTTATTTTTTATTTCTTTAAACTTATTTCTATATCTGGCAAATTTTTGCTTATTAACTTCCGACAGGTCTTTTAGAAGCTTTAGGTATAATTTGGTTTTCCTTCTGCATGATTTTAGTAATCCAGGTGTCATCCAGGGCTGGACTGGAACATTATGTCTCTTAGTAGTTGTTGTAATTCTGTATCATATGCTTTCTTAAATTGGTTGGAAAATACCGTACATGCTAAGGATGGGTCCCGATTTGCACAAGCCAAAGTGACGTCCGACCAGTCAGACTCCACCAGGAGAGAGTGGAACATTGCAACTCTGCCCTCCGTAATTATTCGCCTGTCATTCACAGCCTGAATACTGTTAAACCATTTACCAGTTATTGCCCCAGGCAATAACTGGTAAATGGTCAGATATATCACTGATAATAATGGATGAATCAAAATGGTCAATGTAGGCATTTGAGAAAATGTTATCTATTAATGTTGCCGTGGTATCGGTGATGCGGGTGGGTTTAAGGATCGATGGTTGGAAATGATATGAAAATAAGCAGTTCAAGAAGTCCTGGGTATGGGCATGATGTTCGGCCTTCAATAGGTCAACATTAAAATCCCTGGACAGGAACACTCTCTTCCCTGTGGTAGTGAGGTAGGATAGTAATTGGTCCATTTCAGTATTAAAAACATCCAACATAAAAAACCATCTACCGACCAGGTGGTCGGTAGATGGCACCAAATACGCAATCACGTCCCTTACTCTGGGGAATTGTAATGAATAAGCTTTCATAAGTGACGTGATTTGCAACCAGTTTACTCGGTTTTAAAATGCAAAATTTTATGTCATCTTTTATCAAAAATGTGACACCACCTCCACCACCAGTTGTACGACATTTATATGTAAAATGATAACCTGGAATGTTTATCATATCAGCGGCAATTTAAATCAGTTTCACATATAAAATCGCTAGATGGCCTATAGTAACGGGACAGACTGAATCCTTAACTCTTTGAACCCTGTGTGCCTGTACGTATAAATCACTAACCCTGGATCCCTGAGCAAAGAAACGTAAATTTTCGGAAATTGTTTTTTATTAATTTTCTAGTGAAATTAGTTAGTCATTCTGTGAACTGAGTTTTGTGTACAGTCTTGCAGTGCGAGATATTAGCGTATATATATAGTGCGCTTACTTTAGTTTCACGTGTATATGTATATATGATAGATGTATAACGTTTAGTCTTAGTGACACGCGCGGCCGGCCGATATCGGCAGCGGCGCGCTATATGTATATTATTAGAGTTCGTTTAAGCGCACAGAAGACAGGTGTGTCAAGAGGCGCGAAGAATTATGCTGACTAGAGAAGTTTGAATTCGAGTGTGTTCGCTGTAGTAGTGTGGCTGACTAGTTGAGTTGTAATCGAATTGAGTTCTGTCTGTTTGTTTCTTATTAAACTGAAAAGATATTAAACTGTGTTGCTGATTAATTCAGGTTATACTTATACGTAGAATTAGTGTTCAAAAGGTGAACGTTAAATAGGCGTTAAGTACGAAGAGAACAAGGATTTAATCAGAAGGATTGTCAACAGAAGGATTGGGTTGACATTTATTGGTGGCAGCGTCGGTGTGGATAAATACTCACGGTGGATAAATACTCACGGTGGAATAAATACTCACGGTGGAATAAATACTCACGGTGGATATAAACTCACGGTGGATTAAAATTCACGTTATCACCTCCTTCGGCGGATAGAAGAATCTACGACGGTGATAAAAGAATTTACAACGGTGTTAGAAGAATTTACGACGGTGTTAGAAGAATCTACGCGTTGTTGCTGTGTGACGTGTCTACGATATCATCGACGGTGGAACACGAGAAACGGTATAAAAATTTCGTTGTTTTCCACGAACAAATATAAAAGAAATCCCGTTTGTTTATCGATTCACACAACAAGAAAAACCGTGACTTCTTTGAAAAGAGAAATCACCAAAGTAAACAAGTAAGATGGAGAAACTAAGTGCTGAAAGACAAGCAGATATTAAGAAGATGTCTACTGAAAGGCTAAAACAGCGTTTGTTGAAAGCCGGTTTTAAAGAAGAACAATTAGAAGGTATGTCACGTGGTGACATGATACAGGAACTCGCTGAAGTGTGGGTGAAAGAAGAAGTAGAAGAAGGTGCAGTTGGCGGTGCCGTAGAAAAGGTTATTGAAAAACCTCCTGCGCCTATGTCTATGGAGATGTTGATGCAGTGGATGATGATGAAAGAAGATAGAGAGGAGAAACGCAGACAGGAAGAGAAAGAGCTGAGACAAGAAGCAGAACGTGTAAGACAAGACGAATTGCGCTTGCAGAGAGAGAAAGAAGAGAAAGCAGAACGTCTGCAGAGAGAGAAAGAAGAGAAAGCAGAACGTCTGCAGAGAGAGAAAGAAGAGAAAGCAGAACGTTTGCAGAGAGAGAAAGAAGAGAAAGAATTGCGCTTGCAGCGAGAGAAAGAAGAGAAAGCGGAACTTGCAAGGCAAGAGGAATTGCGTCTGCAAAGAGAGAGAGAAGATAAAGCAGAACAAGTGCGTAAGGCAGAACTTGAATTGCAAAAGAATCAGTTTGAGATTCAGTTAGAACAGTTGAAAAGAGATAGGGAAGATGCTGAAAGAAGAAGATTGGAGCAGATGATTGAATTTGAAAAAGCTAGAAAAAGTGATGAAGAGGTTCGTCAGCAACACATTGAAGCAAAGAGAATGCGTGAAGAAGAAAAAGAAAAAGCGCGAACGTTAGAGTTAGAACGTGCGGAACAGATCAGACAAGAAGAACTCAAATTTCAGAAAGAAAGTTTGGAAAAGGCAGAGGCAGAAAGACAGGAACGTCTGAAACTGGAGAAATCAAAATTGACATTGAAAGAAACGCAAATGAGAGAAGAACGGGAAGCAGAAAGAAGGAAGCAGCAAGAAAGTGAAACTTTGGTGTCAAAAATTAAGAAAATAGGTGATGCAATGAAGCATGTATTGCCTCAAATGCCAACTGATATGATGGAGGTGCCATTATATTTTGAAACAGTCGAGAACGCGTTTCGCAGTTTTGCTGTGGAAAAGCCGTTTTGGGTTAAATTATTACTACCATTGATGACGCCGAAAGCTCGAACCGTTCTGAATAGATTGTCATACGATGATCTAGACAATTATGATAGAGTCAAGCAGCACTTATTAAAAGAATTTAAGTTGACTTCGAGAGAATACAGAGCCAGATTTGTGGATGCTAAGAAGACAACAGAAGAGACTTATACGATGTTTACGGCAAGACTGAAGAACTTGCTAAACTATTACGTGAGAAGTCGAAACGTGAACAGAGAGTATGATACGCTCTTTGATTTGCTGGTAGCGGATAAGCTAAAAGAATGTTTACCGCCAGGTCCACTACAGTTTGTATTGTCGAAGGAAGGAACTGACTGTCTCCAAGCTAGTGCAGTGGCAGACTTAGCAGACATTCATGTAAACAATCGAATTGGGTTTGCATTTCCAAATATAAACAGTTATCCTTCTCAACGTTCCGTAAACCAAAGCCAGAGTGGAAAGTGGAAAAGTAATCCAGGAACAGGGAATCAGTTCAAAGGTAAAGAAGTCAAGGCTAGTGTCCCTGTACCCAATGAGACCAGAGACGTGACGTTTGGTCGTCAGGGATTTAACAAATCGTCAGCGCCGTTTGCCAAGAGGGAAGGCAACACATCGTTTACGCAGTATAAGAGATATGAAGGCAATGAACAACGAGGTATGGTGGTGAAGCGTTGTCACAACTGTGGTTCAGACAAACATTTGGTTAAATTTTGTCCAGTTCCAGAGGCAGCAGCTAGTTCTAGCAGAAATCAAGAACACACAAGGGTGAATTTGATTCAAGTGGTTAGTGATACAGGTAATCAAACCACGGGTCAAGAAAACCAAGAAACTGAAGTAAAGTCAGTAATGAAATGTGGTATTCAAAAAGAAATTCTATTGGATGCTGAAATTCAGAGAGAAGTCATAGGAAAAGATGACAGTCGAATATTGAAGAAATCGTTCTTGCAATATGTCGAGGTCGAAATTCGTGGAGTAGACGGTAAAGAGCCAGTGAAAGTCAAAGCACTGAGCGACTCGGGTGCAGAGATTCCGGTGATTAATGAAGAATTACTGGAAGGCATGAAGGTGGAACAAATTGGAAAAGTGAACTTGCAATGTGTGGCAGGAGATGCCATTCCTGCGAAGTTAGTGAAAGTGGATGTTAGACTGTGTGGTAGTGACGTGGAAGAAGAGGGATTTCCGCGTAAAATCCAGTGTTCACTTACACCTTATGTCACCTTGATGTGTGCTAGTATTGCAAAGATGGGCAGTACAGAAAGATTCTTGTTGCATCCAGAGATAATTGCCGAATTAAAAGCCGTACCACAGATGAAAGTTAAAACGATACAAGGAGATGTGAGTGTACGAGCAAATGTAATGACGAGAGCGCAGAGTCGGAAACAGGAAATGGTAGATGTTGATGAGAAGAGTGAAACTGAAAGTTCAAGTGATGAGGAAAACGAAAGTAATGAGCAACGAAGCTTATCGCGAGATGGTGTAACATCAGAGATGAATGAGCAAGAGATGGTTGCATGCGAGAATGGTACATTAAATGAAACTGAAGAAGACAATGAATGTGATGTGGGGATAGGAGACTTGTATAGAGATGAAGAGATGGACGAAGAACAAAAGGTGCAGATTGCCGATTCGAGGAAGTTCGAAGAGCAACAGAGAAAGGATGAATCGTTGAAGCCGTGGTGGAAGTTAGCACAAGAGAAAGAATCTGAATTCTGTGTGATCAACGGTTTATTGCATAAGAAATATCAGATATTAGACCAGACGATATATCAACTAGTGTTACCAAAAGAGAGACGAATAAAAGTGATGGAATTGGCGCATGAATCGGTATTTGGAGGACATCTAGGAGAAGAGAAAACAAGAGAACGAATAAAATTATCTTTTGTATGGCCAAAGATGAGAAGAGACATTGTGAAATTTTGTAAGTCTTGCGAGAAGTGTCAACTAAAGGCAAGGAGTTTGGTGATGGATAGAGTACCTATCACTCCGGTCTCAAGAGAAGAGGTCGCCTTCAAGAGAATGACGATGGACCTCGTTGGCCCGATCGATCCAGTATCTGCTGCAGGTCACAAGTATTGTTTATGCATTGTGGACTCGTGCACCAGATGGCCTACAATCTTCTTATTGAAATCGTTGACAGCGAAGGCTGTGTGTGAAGCGTTGATGGAACTGTTCATGAACGTTGGTGTGCCGTCCGTGATTACAAGTGACCAAGGAACGAACTTCACAGCCAGTTTGACAAGAGAATTTCTCAATTTAATGGGCTGTAGTCCAAGATTCGACACACCAGGACACCCAGAGGCTGCTGGATTAGTAGAGAGATGGAATCAGACATTTAAAAAGATGATCCATCATGTGATAATAGACAACCCGAGGAAATGGCACAAGATAATTCCTTTCACAGTGTGGGCATTACGAGAAGTGCCGAATGCAACTACTGGAGTATCACCATATATGCTTGTCTATGGGAAAATTCCGAGAGGACCATTGGCAATATTAAAAGAGAGTTGGACTAGAGAAATAAACTTACCACCTCATGTTGGAGTTAAACCAGAAAAGTATTTAAAAGAACTCAAAGAAAATATGGAGAAAGCATTATTGTTTGCAGAATCTTACTCTCGAGAAAAGCAATTACAATACACGAATCAGTATAACAAGAGAGCAAAGCACAAAGAATTTGAAGCTGGTGAGAAAGTCATAGTTTTGTATCCAACGTCAACAAACAAACTTATTTCTCGATGGCATGGTCCATGTACGATCATACATCGAAGATCAAAGTACTCTTATTTAGTTGATATGGGTGAAAATGGTCGAAAAATAATTCACGCCAACAAGATCAGAAAATATGTTACTCGAGCATTAAGTTGTGGTCTAATCGTTGAAGAAGATGAAGATTTTGGTTCAGTGGTTGAATTACCAATGAGGAATGAGGTTCAAGATGACAAGAATTCACTTAACCTCGATCCTGAACAAATTAGCCATTTAACAGTAACTCAGCAAGAACAGTTGTTGAAAGTTTTGAACAAATACTGTGACAGATTTTCAGAAAAACCCGGATTATGTACATTGGTTGAACATGAAATTGAACTAAAACCAGGATTTCGTGAAAAGGAATTTGCAGCATACCGAATTCCTTTGATTTATCGAGCAGAAGTGGAACGTCAGATCAAAGAAATGTTAAAAACAAACATTATTAAACCATCATCGAGCAGAATGGCAAGCCCTTTGGTTATTGTTAAAAAGAAAGACGGATCTTTAAGACTTGCCTGTGACTACAGATACATTAACTCATTCACAGTGGATTGTAAATATCCGATGCCGATTGTCAGAGACGTTTTGAACAAAGTTGGAAAGTCTAATGTGATTTCCATCTTGGACTGTCGAAGTGCTTATTGGACTTGTCCTGTAAAACAATCTGATCAATGGAAGACAGCTTTTGTAACACATAATGGACTGTATGAATTTACTCGTGTTCCTTTTGGAATGATAAATTCAGGCCGAACTTTTGTTAAGGCGATAAATTTAGTTTTACAGCCTATAAGTGACTTTGCAGAACCGTATGTTGATGACATTGCTGTGCATTCTGACAGTTGGAAAGTTCACTTGCAGCATCTAGATGCATTTTTGATGCAAATGAGATTGCATAACGTTACTTTGAATTTGAAAAAATGCATATTTGGTAAGAGTGAGGTAAGGTTTATCGGTCATGTGGTTGGGTCTGGTAAGATAAAGATGAATCCAGACAGAATTGAAAGTTTGACTAATTTGAAGATCCCAGAAACTAAGAAGCAAGTTAAGCAACTGCTTGGATTTTTTAATTATTACAGACAGTTTATTAAGGACTTTGCACAGATTGCGAAACCGCTATCTGATTTAACTAGTAAACGTGTTTCTGATAAGATTGATTGGACTGTTGAACATCAGCAAGCATTTGATTTACTTAAAGAGGCTGTGCGATCCAAAGTAGTGTTATATGTTTTTGAAGTGGGAAAACCATTCAATTTGTACTGCGATAGTAGTGACTTTGCAGTCGGTGCTGTTTTAACACAGATGGACGACAAGGGAATAGAACGCCCTGTGTCATTTATCAGTCAGAAATTAACTGATACCCAGAAGAGATGGGCTACTGTGGAAAAGGAAGCCTATGCTATTGTTTGGGCTCTAAACAAGTTAAAAGAAATTATAATTGGATCAAAAATTTTCATTTTTACTGATCACAATCCTCTTACATATTTGACTGAGTCAATGTCTAAGTCTGCTAAACTTGTGCGTTGGGCGTTAGCCTTACAAACTTTTGATGTTGAGGTGAAGTACAAGAAGGGCAGATTGAATATTATTGCTGATTGTTTGTCAAGGTTATAAGTAATCGTAAGACTGTTCATTATTTAGTTAGATATATATATATATGTTTCATGTATTTTGGTAATTTCGCAAATTTTGAAATTTAATTTGCTCAATTCCAGAAGAAGGAAGGAGGTAATGTGAACTGAGTTTTGTGTACAGTCTTGCAGTGCGAGATATTAGCGTATATATATAGTGCGCTTACTTTAGTTTCACGTGTATATGTATATATGATAGATGTATAACGTTTAGTCTTAGTGACACGCGCGGCCGGCCGATATCGGCAGCGGCGCGCTATATGTATATTATTAGAGTTCGTTTAAGCGCACAGAAGACAGGTGTGTCAAGAGGCGCGAAGAATTATGCTGACTAGAGAAGTTTGAATTCGAGTGTGTTCGCTGTAGTAGTGTGGCTGACTAGTTGAGTTGTAATCGAATTGAGTTCTGTCTGTTTGTTTCTTATTAAACTGAAAAGATATTAAACTGTGTTGCTGATTAATTCAGGTTATACTTATACGTAGAATTAGTGTTCAAAAGGTGAACGTTAAATAGGCGTTAAGTACGAAGAGAACAAGGATTTAATCAGAAGGATTGTCAACAGAAGGATTGGGTTGACACATTCATTGTGTAAAACAATTTAAAGTCAAAATTCCTTCTTCAAAAGATAATCTCACCAACAGTGGCTGTCAGTTCGAATACATAGGTACTCTTTGCACTCAGAACATCGAAAGACAGTTTTGTCAGTCATTGAATTCGGGTTCGCAGTTTTCGGTAAAGACGGGTTTGCCTGTGAAAACTTTTTGTATTTTGTTCTGCAGACAACACATGGTGGTCTCTCTGGAAAGTGACCAGCATTTTGTAAGCGGCCAAAACCTTCTGTCGCTTCTCTACCAAGCTGCTTCTGAGGTCACCAACAAGATGAGTGCATAAGTCATCAAGGAAGTCAGTAAAGGTTCTGGCCCGTTTGCCAGTCTGATTGTGCTGGTTGAAAGTTCCAGCTATAATGTAAGCATTGTACGATGACCACATCAAGCATTTCATGATGAGACGACGTGGCCAACGATAATGCCGTCGAGACTTATGCAGCTTTGCCATCTGATCATTCCTGTCGCATCCGCTCATGTAGGCCTACGTGTTATATTCTGCTGCAACGACTTGTCCTTTTCTTCCAGTTTTATCACGACGACCAACAGACGTTATTTCTTTTGGAACACTGTCTGGTTCAACTGCATGAAGTTCTTCACTATCGCTATCCATAATCTTCCTAATGGCTTCTGCCGCGTTATAACGATATTTTTACGACAAGAAGCCATCGCAATTTTTACACTAGTAAACATAGACTGTACTTCCGGGCCAAGACACGCGGACACACTAAGGTCTTTGGACACACGAAAGGCCTTGGAAGGGTTCATTTCTAAGGTAAATCAGCATATACCGCTATTGTGATACCCCGGGATATAAGTTTATACGCTCATCCCGCTATTGCGGGAAACCGGGGATTACGATTATCTGGTTATTCCGCTATAGCGGTATCACGGGTTCAAAGGGTTAAATGTCGATGCTGCTGTCGAGATTGAATTCGCAAATATCTCCAGTAATCTTCTGCGGGTGAGCTCTTGGCTCTTTGTGCCATCACCGCAACTAGGAGCATCGTGCTTTCTATGGGGTCGGCCCCTCCATCTGGAATCAACTCCCACTGCAGATACGCCTGTTGACTAAGAATAGTTCGCTTATGTTTTATAAGTTACTTAAATCCAGTTTATATTGCCGTGATTGGGCTGGGAGCACTTCTGAGTAGGTAACTTGAGGGGCAGTGTTTAATGTATACACCTTTTGGGGGGAATTCCCCCCAGGATTTATGTTTCCCCCCAGAGGCCAGCAATATTTAAACATAGACACCTGTTTTGGGGGGAAATCCCCCCAGGATACATGTTGCGCTCCCCCCAGAGACGAGTAAACGAACAATATAACAAGAATGAGATATATATGAAGATTTTTGAGAGATGAATTGCTAAAAAAGGTCGTCAAAGTTTTCAGTTTCCGAAAAAGAGTGGGATGAATTAGTAGAAAAAAGTCATCAACTTTTGAAGATGAAATTCCATTTTTTTAAGATGAAATTCCCCAAAAAATGTCTTGACGTTGGAACACGGAGGATGAAATTTCCCCAAAAAGGTCGCCCACGTTGGTCCCCCCGACAAACCTTGTTTCCTCCCTCAGCAGAGGGGGACTAGATTAAACACTGTTTGAGGGGGCACTGCATTAAATTTTCAAAATGAATGAATTATTATTAATATTCTTTATTGAAAAACCAAAAGCGAAACGCACATTGGTGAACAAGTATAGAAAAAATATAAAACACAGAACTAATAAGAGGATGATAATATTTGAAAAAAGGTGTGTAAATTCTAAAAAATTAAAATATTACTAATAATACTACATCAAAAGCATCATTAAAACTATAAGTATTATCTAAAATGGGCAACGGAATAGAAGTTTTACTAATTAAACAACATCAAAAAGCATTCTAATAATACAGCTTTTTCTAACCAGATTATCAGAAGGGGTAAATTAAGATTATGGCTTCTAGGGCGCAACAGATATCCAGTTAATTTAATTTGAAGCAATAAACCATTAAGGACATGACCATTAAAGCTTCTTATGGCTAAAAAGAGACGGGTATCAGCTAGGCCTAGTTGACAGAGTTGAGCATAGGAAGGGTTGTCTTCAGGTAAGTAATGCCCTCTCATTAGTCTTCTTATATGATTGAAGATAGTTTATCAAGGTCACTCTCAGTAGTAAAACCCCACCAGGCAGGAGAAGCATAAAGTATTCTACACTGTGTCCCGATGAAAAGTGGACCCCAAGAAAAAGTGTCGTAACTCGGTCAAAACGTGTAGCATTTGCCTGAAATTTTAAAAACAACAACACTAACCATATAACCACCAAATCTTAACGCCGTTTGGAAATGTTGGTGAGTTTGTCAAGTTTATCAACGTTTGAGATGCAGTACTGAAAAGGGGAAATTTCCAACATTCAAATTTTTGGCAAACGTTTAGGGGTCTACTTTTCATCGGGCGGCTAATTCACATTCAAGAAGACCCACGTGCTTGGTGCCCCAGCGCACCGAGCACGTGAGACCATTGCTCTGCTGTCCCGGGAGACACCCGACTTCATATCCCCGCAGCTGTGGCCGCCCAACAGTCCAGACCTCAATCCAGTTGACTATCAAATCTGGAGTGTACTGGAGGAGCGTGCTTTTATCGTTCCCACATTCGTGACGTTGATCACCTGATTGAAGAGTGGCAGCTGTTTGACCACGTGATCATCGACCGGGCCATCAAACAGTGGCTTCCATGTCTATGGTCGTGTGTCCGCGAACAAGGAGGACATTTTGATCACCAGCTGTAGCTGAACTTCACTTCCTTATGTCTCTTGTATGTTGGAAATTTCCTCTTTTCAGTACTGTATCTCAAACGTTCATAAACTTGACAAACTCACTAACATTTCCAAACGGCGTTACGATTTGGTGGTAATATGGCTACTGTTGTTGTTTTTAAAATTTCAGGCAAATGCTACACGTTTTCACCGAGTTATGACACTTTTTCTTGGGGTCTACTTTTCATCGGGACACAGTGTAGAGAGGATTGTTGCTCTTCTTCTTCTTTAAGTTCTCTGCCCTTTGGCAGGTTTCCACTTCCAATGACGCCATTCCTCTTTTCGTTGTGTTCTTCTCTTCAGTCCGCTGTATCCGTCGGTCATCATCCATCATCTGTCGCAGTCTTCCTCTCCTTCCCTCCAATCTCCCCTCTATGATTTCTCTTAATATGTGTCCAATCCAGTTCTTTTGTCTTTCTCTTAATGTTGTCATCAGTGATCTTTTTTCTTCTACTCTTTGCACACCTTTTCATTTGTCATTCGCTCCGTCCAGCTCACCTTTTCCATTCTTCTCCATATCCACATCTCAAAGGCCTCCAATCTCTTGATATCCTCTTTCCTGTTGCTCTAACCACATCATAAACGCAAGGTCCTTGTAGACCGTGAGCCAGTGTTTAATCTAGTCCCCCTCTTCTGGGAGGGGAAACCAGGTTTCTGGGGGGACCAACCAATTTTTCAGACTTTTCCAACTTTCATCCAGACTTTTTACAACTTTCATCTTCGAAAAAAGTTGATGACCTTTTTTTTTTTTTTTTTAGTCATTCGTCCCAATTTTCCTTTAAATTACTCTCTTTTTTTAGTCATTCGTCCCAATTTTCCTTTAAATTACTCTCTCAAAAAAGTTGATGACCTTTTTTTAGGGATCCGTCTCTTTGGGGGGGGGAAACCATGTATCACCATGTATCCTGGGGGGGGAAATTGCTTCCCCAAAACTTCTCTACATTATAATATTGCCGGCCACTGGGGGGAAACATCAATCCTGGGGGGGACATTTACCCCCCCAAAGACGTCTAGATTAAACACTGACCGTGAGCTACTAAGGTGTGAAGAGCATATATGGAGCGGCGGGCCTGACTACATATTCGGTTAACATGATTAGAAATGTTTAAATTGTCAGACTCCTAAGATGGATAAATTAGTAATCCTAAGGAGTCCATGGGTGGATAAAGTCCATGGTTTATATTAGTAAAATTGCCTCTGGGTCTGAATGAATCAATGGCTAGGTTCCTGGGTTGCGGCCCAGATCCCCGAAATCGATTTTAGACTAAAATTACAAATAAAATTTTAGACTAACATTACAAATAAACAGGGTGCGGCCCGAATCCCCGAAACCCCTAAATGAATTACGGCCGGATCCCCGAAATCGATTTTAGACTAAAATAATAATAATAATATTTATTCTTTAATTAAGCGCCTGCAAATGCACTGCGCTGTACATGTACATGTTATGCGATAAACCTTAACTACTAACAGAACAGACAGCCTGCAATACACGGCGCAAATTGCAGCCTACAAAGCATGTCCGCCTATGGGACTCGATCTCTGTACCTCTCGCACTCTACGCCAGATGTTATCCAATGCGCTATCGGGCAAAATTACAAATAAACAGGTGAATAGGCAGTATATTGAGATACATCAAGGCCATGTTAGGTCTATGTCTTGTATAAGAGTTTACAATTTAACTTTGAATAGTTTTCGTGAGTTCGGCCACTTCCTATAAAACTGTTATCAGAAAATCGGGTGTTTGTGCATTTTCAGCGTTTTCGGGGATTCAGGTTGATCCCAAATAAACAGGTGAATAGGCTAATGCCTAATATCGAGGTACATAAGACGGGGTCTACCCGAATCCCAAATCACCGAAAGCCCTTAAACTGCAAAATCCGCCAAATCGCCGAGAGCAGTTTTCTACCAAGCATGCGATTTGCCGAAAACCACTGCCAACTCGAATTCGGGATTATCTACGAACAGCATTTTCGGCGATACGGGTTTTCTTCGCAAAATAGTTTCGGCGATTCGGCGGCAATACCATTTCGGCTACTCGGGATTCGCTACACGCCCCATAAGACCACACTACGTCTGGGGTCCACCCGAATCCCCGAAACCCGAATCCATGAAAACGTTGAAAATACACTAACGTGGCATTGCATTCATCCGACTTTCGGCTACATTTTCAACACTAATCGACTTCGGGGATCCGGCCGAAATTCGTTTCGGGAATTCGGGTTTCGGGCCAGACCCCTAGGTCTATGTCATGTAGAAGAGTTTACAGTTTGAAAACTTTGAATAGGTTTCGAGAGTTCAGCCGCTTTCTATAAAACTGTTTTCGGGACATCGGGCTTTTGTGTATTTTCAGCGTTTTGGGGGATTCGGGTTTCGGGTTGACCCCAGGTTGTACATGATCGCCATTCAGGCACCCCGGTAATTGCGAAGTCGTATTGTTTATATACGGAGGCACTCAGTCTTCGCAATTACCGGCACCCCGATTGTACATGACCGCCGGTTCCTATTCGTGAAGAGAATGGGATGAACCTTGCGTGAAGTATTCACACATGAAAATTACTTACAGAATATCATATGCTAGCAAGCAGTTTTGACTGCTCAAGACAACGTATTTCCCGCTCATCAACAAAGTAACCATTTTTAAAATACACCACGAGTTGCAATTGTAACAAAACCTCCACACACAACACAACGAACACATGCAAACGCGCAGGTACCCTGACGTAGATTCGCGCCGCATATTCGCGATTTTCAGCCACAGATTCGCTTTGCCGCTAAAGAGTCGCCATCTGGCAGTTGACTACAATTTAGATCACTATTTAAAATGTGCTAGCAATAATAGCAAATGGACCTACAAGAGTACAGCAACTTGTTGATGTAAATGGGCCTATATACGCCTATAGGCCTACATATAGGCCTCTTATAGCAATATATATGCGCCGTAACTATACATCCACATATTCAAAGGTACTTACGAATACGCCTCAATCACAGCCGAACATTCAAATAGGCCTGAACATGCGCCCGTATGGCCAGACCTACAGCCACAGATTCAATTAGACCTTTCTATATGCCAACATAGCCAGCCGCAGATTCAGTATAGGCCTATATAAGCGCCAGACCTACAGCCACAGATTCAACTAGACCTTTCTATACGCCAACATAGCCAGCCGCAGATTCAGTATAGGCCGATATAGGCGCTAGACCTACAGCCACAGATTCAACTAGACCTTTCTATACGCCAACATAGCTAGCCGCAGATTCAGCATAGGCCTATATAAGCGCCAGACCTACAGCCACAGATTCAACTAGACCTTTACATACGCCAACATAGCCGCCACAGATTCAATATAGTAGGCCTATATATAATCGCTAGACCTACAGCCACAGATTCAACTAGACCTTTCTATATGCCAACATAGCCAGCCGCGGATTCAGTATAGGCCTATATAAGCGCCAGACCTACAGCCACAGATTCAACTAGACCTTTCTATACGCCAACATAGCCAGCCGCAGATTCAGTATAGGCCTATATAGGCGCTAGACCTACAGCCACAGATTCAACTAGACCTTTCTATACGCCAACATAGCTAGCCGCAGATTCAGTATAGGCCTATATAAGCGCCAGACCTACAGCCACAGATTCAACTAGACCTTTCTATACGCCAACATAGCCAGCCGCAGATTCAGTATAGGCCTATATAAGCGTCAGACCTACAGCCACAGATTCAACTAGAGTACTAGACCTTTCTTTATGCCAACATAGCCGCCACAGATTCAATATCTATATAAATAAAGCGAGAATTCTGTGTGTCTGTTGTCTGTCTGTCTGTTTGACCGGGATTAACTTCTACAATTTTGCACCTTTTCACTCGAAACCTTCACTACTGTGTCGGCCTCGGTTTCGGACACCCAGTGGAGGGGTTCGCGTCCCACGTTTTCACCGCTACCATGGTGAAAATTCCCCAAAACTCTACCCAACCGACCGTCCGTCACGCCCAAGCGAAGCGTTTCTATTTATGGCGCCGGTAATCCCCAACGTCATTAATAATGCGCATAACCACAAGCGGTTCTATTTATGGCGCCGGTATTCCCCAGCATCATTAATAATGCACATAACGACACCGCGGTTCCATTTATGGCGCCGGTATTTCCCAACGTCATTAATAATGCGCGTCAGTTGTTTACTTCGCACAAAATTTAATGACGATCGATTCGAAGTATATTCATCGTTTTACAACAAAATTTTAACACATGTATGTTCAAAGACAAAGATCTAAATTATTTACAGTACCGTATATGAAACAAGCAGTCTGCTGTACTAAGGGCGATGCCGACAACAGACCGGCAGTGAGGTCTAGATTTATGGCGTTTTCTTTAACACGCCAACGCCCGGTTCACCCTCTTCGACTGCGAAGCAGTCTCCCCCACAGGTCGCCAGACGCCACAAGGGCCTCCAAGACTGCGAAGCAGTCGCCGCCAGAGGGCGACTGCGAAGCAGTCACTCCACGGCAGAGGTCGCTAGACGCCAGAAGGCGTATACAAGACTGCGAAGCAGTCTCCGCTGTACGCCAGAAGGCGTCTACAAGACTGCGAAGCAGTCTCCCCCACAGGTCGCCTCACGCCACAAGGGCCTCGAAGACTGCGAAGCAGTCGGCGCCAGAGGGCGACTGCGAAGCAGTCACTCGACAGCAGAGGTCACTAGACGCCAGAAGGCGTCTACAAGACTGCGAAGCAGTATCCGCCAGACGTCGCCAGACGCCACAAGGGCCTCCAAGACTGCGAAGCAGTCGCCGCCAGAGGGCGACTGCGAAGCAGTCACTCCACGGCAGAGGTGGTGGTGTGAAACTTATAACCCCGGGCAACGCCGGGTAATCCAGCTAGTGATCAATAGTTATATAATAAATGGTCCTGTGATCAATGGTCCGCAAATCATTGTGGCCCAAAACAAAAGTTTAGTTCAATATGAGCTAGACTAGGGCGCTTAAATTGGACTATAATGAATCTGTGGCTGGCTATGTAGGTCTGGCGCTAATATATTCTATATTGAATCCGTGGCTGGCTATTTTGGCGTATAGAAAGGTCTAGTTGAATCTGTGGCTGTAGGTCTGGCGCTTATATATACTATATTGAATCTGTGGCTGGCTATTTTGGCGTATAAAAAGGTCTAGTTGAATCTGTGGCTGTAGGTCTGGCGCTTATATAGGCCTATACTGAATCTGCGGCTGGCTATGTTGGCGTATAGAAAGGTCTAGTTGAATCTGTGGCTGTAGGTCTGGCGCTTATGTAGGCCTATACTGAATCTGCGGCTGGCTATGTTGGCATATAGAAAGGTCTAGTTGATTCTGTGGCTGTAGGTCTGGCGCTTATATAGGCCTATACTGAATCTGCGGCTGGCTATGTTGGCGCATAGAAAGGTCTAGTTGAATCTGTGGCTTTAGGTCTGGCGCTTATATAGGCCTATACTGAATCTGCGGCTGGCTATGTTGGCGCATAGAAAGGTCTAGTTGAATCTGTGGCTTTACGTCTGGCGCTTATATAGGCCTATACTGAATCTGCGGCTGGCTATGTTGGCGCATAGAAAGGTCTAGTTGAATCTGTGGCTGTAGGTCTGGCGCTTATATAGGCCTATACTGAATCTGCGACTTGCTATGTTGGCGTATAGAAAGGTCTAGTTGAATCTGTGGCTGTAGGTCTGGCGCTTATATAGGCCTATACTGAATCTGCGGCCGGCTATGTTGGCGCATAGAAAGGTCTAGTTGAATCTGTGGCTTTAGGTCTGGCGCTTATATAGGCCCATACTGAATCTGCGGCTGGCTATGTTGGCGCATAGAAAGGTCTAGTTGAATCTGTGGCTTTAGGTCTGGCGCTTATATAGGCCTATACTGAATCTGCGGCTGGCTATGTTGGCGCATAGAAAGGTCTAGTTGAATCTGTGGCTGTAGGTCTGGCGCTTATATAGGCCTATACTGAATCTGCGACTTGCTATGTTGGCGTATAGAAAGGTCTAGTTGAATCTGTGGCTGTAGGTCTGGCGCTTATGTAGGCCTATACTGAATCTGCGGCTGGCTATGTTGGCGTATAGAAAGGTCTAGTTGAATCTGTGGCTGTAGGTCTGGCCATACGGGCGCATGTTCAGGCCTATTTGAATGTTCGGCTGTGATTGAGGCGTATTCGTAAGTACCTTTGAATATGTGGATGTATAGTTACGGCGCATATATATTGCTATAAGAAGCCTATATGTAGGCCTATAGGCGTAATAAGGCCCATTTGCATCAACAAGTTGCTGTACTCTTGTAGGTCCATTTACTGTTAGTGCTAGAACGTTTTAGTGATCTGTAACATAGTCAACCGCCAGATGGTGACTCTGTAGCGGACAACGAATCTGTGGCTGAAAATCGCGAATATGCGGCGCGAATCTACGGCAGGGTTCCTGCGCGTCACATGCAAGGCCTTCTACATACAAAGGGCGTGTTCCACCACTGTTCGATAAATGGTTCGAACTTCACTCGGAGTATAGGGCCTACTCTGTTGGTTGGTTAGTTAAGATTAATAAAATTAATGTAGTCTTCTACATAACTGGCCCGGTCTTAAAAGTTATTCGTTTTTCTAGTGGTAGCCAATGTAGTGATTTAAGTAGGTGCCTATCGGTGATATATGCGGAGTGTTAGTGATCGTAATCGTAATCTCCAATTTTCTAAAGCGCCACTGTAAAGCTGAGCGCAAAGCACCAGCTTATTCACGAGCGCTGCGACGTATCCGAGAGGTTGTCCAGAAATCGATGTCCGTTGGTGGTCCGAGTCCTGTTGCCTGAAAGACCAAAGAGAGGCAGAGCAGCTGTTACGGAGGGTTTCGTTGAGGACGAGATAGCTTGGAAGTCAGATGGATTAGGAAAGGAAATCTTGAAGAGATGAGTTTTCAGTTTGGAGTGGAAAGCCTGTGGGGTGATGAGTAGAGGAGCCTGAGATAGATGACGATGAGTGAGTGCCGGTATTGGTGGAGGAACTGAGAAAATGCGAAATTCGGGAGGAAGTTCGTTCCAGAGTTGAGGTGCAGTGTGGGATATAGATCGGTTGGAGAACTTGAGGCGAGTAGTAGGCCTAACTGGGGAACGGGAGAGAGTGAGATGTGAGGATGAACGGGTAGACCGGGGTGGCTGGATAGTGAAGAGTTCGCGAAGGTATTTTGGCTGGGAGCATTGTAGTGTGTTGTAGGTTAGCGACAAGACTTTGAAGTGGATTCGCTCAGGTATTTTCAGCCAGTGGAGCGATTTAAGAACAGCAGTGATATGGTGATGCTTAGGTGTCCTGGTGACGGCTCTGGCGAGAGAATTTTGGATGAGTTGTAGACGCTTAATTTGGGTGGATTCAAGGTTAAGAAAAATGGAATTGCAGTAATCAAGCTTAGAGTGGTAGCGATAGTGGATGCAGTTTTAAAGTCAAGCATATATAGGCTATATGGGTCGGATGCGGCGGAGGTCACGAATATGCATGAAGCAGGTGCGCGAGAGGTTGGAGATGTGTTATGTGTTAAATGTTAGAGAAGGATAAATGTGGATCAAAGCTAACGCCAAGATTGCGAACAGGTGAGTCGGAGGTGAAAGTGAGAGATGAAGAGCTGGTGGATAAGTTTATGGAAAGGTCGGGGATTTTCTTGATCTGATCTGGAAGGCCAAGGATAATAAATTCAGTTTTGGCAGGGTTGAGACAGAGGAGGTTTGAGGACATCCATTTAGAGATTATGTTGACCACATCGAGTAGTTGAGCAATGGAGGTGGAGAAAGAGCTAGGGGAGAAGGAAATGAAGAGTTGAGTGTCGTCTGCATACAGATGGTGGCAGGGCCGGATTAACAGTTTGTAGGCCTGGTTCCAAAATTGTATAGTAGGCCCCTATAATATATGTTCAATCACTGGCGGCGATCTTGTTTGGCAGGTGGGGAACACGGGACACTTTTGAACCGATCTGGTCAAAAAAGAGGTGAAAAGATTTTTTCGCGCTCACGTGCCTAAAAAATTTCTTGACCTTTTTTTGGTGTTTCTTCAAAATTTCTGGGGGACAACTCTATAGTGTGTCCCCCACTCTTAAAGATGGGGGTCTTGTCAACGGATGCTGCCAGTGGCTACGATATAAAATGTTCAATAGCTCCACGTTGTTGTGCTGCTAACTTTTTTACTGATGTCTATGGTAGCTTAATGCAACATATGTATATTAATGCCAATGGTAGGCCCCTTATTTATGAAATGTTTGGTAGGCCTGGTTCCCGGGGCCCAGTGGAACCATAGCTAATCCAGGCCTGGATGGTGGTCAACAGAAGAGGATTTTATGAGATGGCTAATTGAGTAGGGACTGCAAGGAGAAGCGAAGAGACGAGATTCTGTCAGAGAAACATGAGCAGAAAGTATCAGCGATACTGCGATAGAAGGAGAAGGTAGGGAGCTTGGTATAGTGGAGAAGAAGACTTACGATGAAGAAGAGAGTTAACAGCTTTCCAGAGAAGTCTTGGATTGGAAGAGCTGGAGTGGATGAGTGATGAATGATACTTTTTCTTAGCGGCAGCAATAAGTTTATGGTATTTGTTGGTGACAGATTTGAGAGTGATATAAGGGCTGCAGTCTTGGCAATGGGGTCAATGGTGCGCTTGTAGGAGTGTTCGAGACGTCTGCGAAAGGTTTTGAATGCCTATAGGCATGGGTATCAAGAAGACCAGAGAGAGTGGAGTTATAGCAAGAAAGGAGGTCGTCGAGAGAAGAGGGAGGGTTAAGAACCAGTTGGGAGTTAAGGATATCTTTCAGGAAGGCCTTCCGGTCGATGGATCCAATGCGCCGGAAAGAATAGGAGGATGCAGGTGGCCGAGGAAAAGGTTTAATTTCGAGTTCAGAAATGATTAAGTAATGATCTGTGATGTTAAGAACAGAGTGAGACAGTTTAGGGGATAGGAGTGAAGTTGAGGATGTGATGATAAGATCAAGGGTGTGGTTCTTGATGTGAGTCGAAAAGTTGACATGTTGAGTGAGGTTGACCGAGGAGAGGAGATTCAGAAAGTCAGATGCAAGAGGATCGGATAGATTGTCAACATGGATGTTGAAGTCTCCTGTGAGTATGAACTCGTTAGGAGTAGTGGCAGCAAGTGTTAGAAGAGAGGCAAAGTCGTCAAGAAACACAGAGGGTTTGGAGGAGTAAGAAGACGATGTAGGAGGACGGTAGATGTTGAAGACAGCAGATGAGAGGCGAGTCGGAGAGTGATAGAGGTTCGAAAGTTATGACGGGAGAAGTTGAGGACGACGGCCGGTTCGCGAACCATGAATGCGATGCCGCCGCCAAGGGTTTTTGAAGACTTAGATGAAGACGTTATGCGAGGAGCACTGTGTAGGGAGTAACCAGGTGGAGTGCAGTCAGAGAGATGGGCGTTAGTAGATGAGGCGGTGATCCATGTTTCTGTGAGGGCAATGAGGTCAGGAGGGCGGCAGCAGGAGACCAGATCCCTGAGAATTGTGTAATTTTTAGGGTTTAGTAGCGATCTGATGTTGACAGAATGGAGAAGAAATTTCCTGTTGGTAGGCGGGCCAGGGTTGGGATGGATATCACCAGAAAGTAGTAGCTAGCTACTGTAAGCAGCAATGTCAGTGGGGTTTTGGCAGACGGGTGTAGCGTCGGACGGCGAGAGTGTAGGAATGAGGCAGAGGGGACAGAAAGTAGGTGACCATACTGTAGGTGTGCAGTTGGTAGTGCAAAACTGGGGGCTGACAGGAGATGAGAAGACCCGACGGGATTTACTGTGAAGCGAAGGACCAGAAGAAAGAACAGTAAAGCCAGAGGCGACATGATTGTGATTCAAGATGGCGGGCGGCGCATGTATTATAGACAGAGGAGAGTGCATGACAAAGGAAACCAAAAATACGAATTTGAAATTTGGCCTATAACAAATTATGAATATAGCGTAGGCCCTATAATGCGTATTGATAGGTATTTTCTCCAAGGTATTTTCGACTCCCTGACAATTCAAGTCATTTTTCGAAAGGTCAGCAAGAATTAAGCGAGTTGCAGTAGTAGATCTTTATTATTAGGCCTACACAGTGTCGTTAAACTGAAACTATACCACAGAACTTACAATGAGTAGATATTCTATTATTCTTCAACCACTAATTACCACTGTTCTCCATTACGCTGCAAAGCTTGTCAAAAATCTCAATCCCCGGGACCACGTCGCCCCGACCATTCGTGAAAGCATGGGCGGCGATCCCGGGAGGGTTGAGGGGGACAAGACCCTCTCCTCTAACAGTGGGGGGGGGGACACGACAAACATCGACGCCCCAAATTTAGAAGAAACCCCAAAAAGGTCATCAAATCTTTCCGCGCGTATTTGTTTCACCTCTTTTTAACCAGATCAGTTCAGAAATGTCCCCCCCCACCTGTCAAACAAGATCGCCGCCACTGCATGCAAGCTCGCATTCACTAATTTCACTTCAAAATCTGTCTCCTAATATACCGAATCTACACAAACTCGATCATCTCCTCTATATATATTCGTTTATTGAAAAAAAAAGCTGGATGGCACACCGCACCCAGGAACATTAACACGGGAATCATAGCGAAAAAATAATAATGGATAGCTAAAGCGGTAATGTAATGTTAGTTGAATGATATAATATTTGTTATATAGGCTAATATAAATTAACATCCTAACATTGGTCAACATCAGGGCCGGCGCCACTGGCGCCAGAGTATTTGGTGCCCTAGGCGAACCTGTCGCACCTCGCCCCACCCCCTCCGGTAGGTGCGATAAGTACTAAGTTAATATAACCTTCACACAGGAATGCAGCCGAATGCTGGACCTTTAATTTAGGATCGTCGTCATTAGGCCCTATAATCATCTACGAATCGTTATTAGGCCTATTTATAAATAAAACAAAAATATGTCGCTTAATAACTTTTAAATTCAAAAGTTAACCATAATTAAAGTAATTGTCTGGAAACTGCATTATTGTATTGTATTGTATTTATGAATTTATATAGCGCCTCTCGCAGTAGGCCTACAACCTAATCAGAGGCGCTCCTAGTGAGAGAGTCCCGTGAGAAAAGAAAAGTCTTAATACAGCGAGAAGTAGCAGCAATGCCCCCAGTTAGGACCTGAGAACGAATCATGGAAGGAAGGTCATTCCAAAAGGACGGACCAGAAGATGCGTAGGCACGGTGCTGAGCTGCAACGACTACGGTTGAACATTTTCTCCGTAGGCCCTATTTTGCAAACTGATGTCAACGAAATTCGAAAGCAGCTGATTTCAACGCTAGCAGTCTTGCAAGTCAGACTCGAATCAAAATCAAATTCTTTGTTGAGAAAATTTTAAAATGCATATATGCATGAAAATTTTAAAATGCATACACCATGGAAATTTCTTCTCCTTGTCAGAGACTCAGAATCAAATAATGCTAAATTACACTAGAACAACTGAGGGGGTTGGAAACGACCCCTGGGGTGTGCAATGTTAACTGTTGGTTCCTAAGAAATACTAGGGGTTTAACCCCCTAACAATTACCACCCTGAGTGCACATTTTAATTTGAACACTTTGTAGCTCCTACTGATACGTGTACTAAGTCCTATAGTCCTACCTACGCAGAAGTCTATAGAAATATAAGCTTAGTGTAATTTAAAATTTTTATTTTTCGCTCTTTCTCTTTAGCAAATGTAGAAACGAGTTCCATCATCAGTTCAATGTCTCCAGCAATATCATCTTCAATAATAAGGTAGCTAGGGCCTAGTCCAACAAGTCTTTCTTGCAGCATGGAGGTTCGCAAATATATTTTTAGCAACTCGAGCTTCGAGAATTCTCTCACCACTAGGGGCCTAGCCACAGAAACTGGAAGTGTCAAGAAGATTCGCAGAGTAATAATAGTGTTCGGGACACTATAGATCTGTTAGTTTATTTTTCAATATAAAGTTTAGTACATCCTGTGACGATATACACCCTGCAACTCGTCTTCAAATGGCTTGCAGTTCACAACTGCAGATCAACTGCATCAATATCTTTGAACTTACTGAGAAGCTAAAAAAAACGACAATCGTAATATAATGTTAAAATGGTACAAGAGCGAAAAATTAAAACAGAATGACAAGTATTTATCGAAACAAGAGCATATACGCCACAGGTCTGTTCAACTTAGGTGACAGAGACGAGTTCCAAAAAAGGTCATGAACTAGACCCATGGGCCATGGCTGATTTTGTCCCAGTAGTCTAAATTCCTTAAAATATGCACTGGCTTAAACTATCGTAAGACACAAGAGATGGTGGTTACTCGGCGCCGAAACGTTAATAGGAGTTGAGCGGGTAACATCAATGAAGATTTTGGGGGTGATCATGCGTGACGATCTCCGAGCAGTCGACCACGTAGACGCGGTTCTGGTCTCGTGCAGTGGATCCATGCACGCTCTGCGGATCTTAAAATCGCATGGCCTTCAACAAGATTCCCTCCATTTGGTCGCCGTTGCAACAACATGTAGTCTCACGAATGTTGTATGCAGCTGCTGCAGCACCTACTTGGTGGGGTAGAACTTCTGCAGAAGACCGAAAGAGACTTGAGAGATTTCTGTCGAAAATCGAAGGAGCTGCCTACCTGAGAGACAAGTATACGCCGAATGTTGAACAGTTGATGAGAACCGCTGATATGCGTCTGCTCTCGGCGGTGACACGGAATCCGTACCACGTAGGCCTACTGCATGATTTGTTCCCACCCAAAATCCCACGACAGTATAGCCTCCGTCCGCTCCCACATGACTTTGCCCTGCCTCCAAAGGACGACACTAATTTTATTTCTAGGGTTCTCCAAGGGCGTCTACACCATAGAAACCTTGGAGCAAATGCTCCATCCAAGAAATGGGGGGGGAGATCTGTCAGTGTGTCCGCCACCATTTTAGGGGGGGGGGGGGGAACGGGAGGGGGAAGAAGAGGGGGAAAAGGGACGTTGCTCCAATGACTTGGGGGAGGGGGGATAGACGCCCCTGGGGTTCTCAATGATGCCTCAAAGTAGAATCCAGTTTCTCTATAACTCATTTTTATTAACAGTCATGATTGCAAGCGACTCTTGATTCTATTATTCTAAACTTGTGTTTTGTAGGCCCTACCATATATGTTGCGGTGTGACAACGTGTCGAGTTAATAAACGAATAATAATAATGTTGTTTAGGCGCGTAGCCTACGTTATAAAGGTATGTATGTATGTATGTATGTATGTATGCATACATACATACATATATACATGCATACAAACATGTATGCAGTGTTGTTCAGTAATTGAAATACATGTAATTGAATTACGTAATTGAATTACAAGTTCTGTAATTGTAATTGTAATTGAATTACATTTTAAGTCCAGTAATTGTAATTGTATTTCAATTACAATATTGGATGTAATTTGTAATTGAATCAAGTGCTAATTACGAATTACTTTGATAAAGTCGGCCAAGATGCCAGCCTGTCGCCCACCCCTTTAATTGAATAATCTGCTCTGTATCATGATTGCATGTCTTCATTTTCAACAGTATTATATCCTTACACCCCTTTTACAACACACTTTGATAGACCCTAGGAGATAGGGCGATTAGACTATCCATGCAGTCAGTGCACAGTTACACACTCATTATTAGCTACTGGTACTGCCTTCTGATAACAGAGCATGGCACTGGCTGGAAGAAGATGCCCCTGCAGCGGGGCCCTGCTGCATGCTACTGATTTGCTCCTGGCATGTGGTCCGCTTGACCGCCTCCAAGCTTTTGCTTAACAGCCTAATAGCTTGCGACACGCCGGCCGGCTGCTTTCCTCAGCATAGGTGTAGCATCTCACAGTGATAAGTCACTGTCGACCCACTAAGGGTATATGACTATCATTACCATTATCTTGCAGTCTGCCAGGCTGCAGCCACTTTCAACAGAATAAACTATTAGTTTTACTATCAAGAAGAGTTTGATCAGAGTATTACAAAAAAAATTATTAAAACTTCAAAACAGTTAAACTTAAGTTACAGTTAAGCATTTTCATTTGTTTTCAAGAAGGGTAAGTGTAGACATGCCTCTGATTAAAGTAATTCATGTCTTAGAATTTAATTGGTCAATTCACATGTCATTTGTATAAGTTGATAGTAATAATTAAAGTCATGATATTCATCTCATTTTAGGAAAGAAATTATGATTGGTGTGTAGACGTCACGTATTGTATTGTAATAATATTGCTACTGGATGTTTTATTTTTTTAAAATAGAGTATATTAAAAATTATCGATAAAAATTTCTAAATCATTTGCAATATTTAAAGGAATAATTGAAAAGTAATTGGTAATTGAATTACAATCAAATTGTAATTGTAATTCAATTACTTCTACAATCAAGTAATTGTAATTGTAATTCAATTACATTTACAAGCATGTAATTGCAATTATAATTGAATTACATTTGCAATGTAATTGATACAACACTGCATGTATGCATGCATGTGTGAGATTCGTCTGACTCCCTCACTTTTTTTATTGAAGGTAATGTAATGTAATGGAGGTAATAGTAAGTAGGTATAAATGTACGGCGTAAACAAGGAGGGAATCTGCAGTAAAGCCCGATAGCCAATCAGCAGGCAGACCCACCAAGCAACCAAGCCTGTAACCCGAGCCATCATCCTGCGCTCCCCACCCTTATCCCGAGCAACGGTCGACCAGAAAGACGTCATCAGAGGGCGCTTGAAACACCAACCAATCACAGCAGCCGCGGACGATCGGCCGATGGGGTAACATAAACCGCCATCGCTACTTCTGCCAAGAACCGCCTCACTGACGTCACCAGAGACCACAGCCGCTACCCTGAAAGAAGGCCAACCAATCAACGAAGACCAGAGGAGCGCGACCACTACTGTACTTTAACCCACCATCCCGAGACACCACCGCTGCAACGGAAGGAGGTGTTCAACGAACGGCAGGAGCCGACCAATCACGAAAGAGCATGCGGACTCCATCTCTCTATCGCGATGGCAGGGCACCTGCGCTGCTAAAGAAAGGTACGACGACACCAGAAGGAGGCGCCAACCAATCAGGAGAGAAGAAATAGTCATCCAGGCCCCACTAATGAGCCTGTAATAGACTGATGTCCGAAAGAGACGAAATGTTATGATTGGCCTCAACTATAACCGTCCCACTTAAGTTAGATACAGATTCATCATATAAAACGGAAGGTCCCTTAGAAATAAGTTAGTTCTGCACCGAGTTCTGCACCGAGTTCTGCACGAAGACCCGAGAAGACGCGAAGACCCGAGAAGACGCGAAGACCCGAGAAGACGCGGAGAGAAGACAAAGGGTTCGGCAGCAGACGAGCGTCACCCGAGACAAAGGACGCAGCGTCTGACGCGTAGACTGGACATCCGACGAAACAGAGTTCCGTCGTCGACGTCGTCTACAGGCTTTCACAACGACTTATCTGGCCGGGCTGAGAGCAAGGCACATTGTAGGCCGCCTCCGAGTCCAGATAGAAGGAGAAAGAACCAGATTCTGCAAGAAAAGACGAAGCCGACCGATTCACCACAGAAGAGCGTATTCCTACGCTAAACCACACAGAGAAGACAACGACCGCCACGACCGCGCATCTCTACCCCTGAACTACGTGATTGACAGCCGTCTCGCAGAGCTAGGCCACAGGACCGCCCAACGTGAGTAAATAGATACAGTCTCCGCAGCCCCGACAGACGCGCTCTTAATAGTCGCGTGCGTATTGATAGATTAAGATAATGACGCCGTCTCTAGAGCATTGATAAGTAGGATAAATAACGCCGAAGATAGGTTACGATAATTACGCCCCTAGTACTAATAAACCCCCGGAATTGAATAGGCCCATATACACTGTTAGCCTTGGAACACGGTACACGTTTCTTATACTGTCAAACTGTTAGCTCATTGTTTAAGCATTGTCCGTAGATTGTTTGAAGTGCGAGAGAAGTATTGGAGACGTTATAATACAGCCGATAATTGGAAATGTCTTTGTCTAAATTGGATAAAAGGAGAATGAGAGATGATGATGTGATGAATGATAACGGACCCGTCTCGCCAGTCAGCAGACGCGTAGCTAATAAATCCCCGTTGGAGGACATCTTGGCCCCGGCACTAGGCCAGATCTCCGCCCAAATAGCAGGTATGCAGACTCATACGAGGGAGTCCATAGGGACTTTGACCCATAGATTACCGACCCAACAAAGACCGAAGATGGTATACTCGGACCCTGAGAGAGGACTATCCTCTCTTGCCGGCGGACAGCTGGCCGGCTTTGCCACTCATAGACCACACTCGTCAACCCTTCCCCACAGCCGCCATGTTGAACAACGGCCACGTGACTCTTACTTCGGCCCTTCTTCCTCCGACAGAGACCCCGTTGGTGAATCCTACGCCACGGCAACGCCGGATCTAGCAAATCCAGCGGGTATAGGATCCGCCAACCATCCTTTCCAAAACACGTCTTCATTCAACCATCTAGGCGGGACACTAATGGGCGGACGGGGCACTGGCTCCCTGCGCACGGAAACGGGGGACTGGCCAACGGCCATACACGGGGAGAGTTCGATCCCCGCAGACATGGCAACCCCCCAGGCAAGGACCCCGACCGACGCTAGCCAAGTGACGCACGCTAATAGAGGAGCTATAACATCCAGCTTCTATAGCGGCCCCCGGGCCCCCGAGTTTCCCTACAGTGGCGACGAGGATGGGATTTTTGTGAATGGAGATGAAAGATCGTTTGAAAGGATAAATACAGGCGACGAGGCGATACATAATTTAGAGTTAGGTGGAGAAGAAGGAAGAAGAGTGCACTTTAGTAACAGGTCAAATCCAAGTGTAATGGATGTTGGTGAAATCGGAAACTCGAATGATACCAACACAAGGCAAAATGGTGAAGAAGAGATGGAAATTCATGTAGCGCCAGAGACATTTAACTATGATAGAAACGGAGATAGGCATAGTTACAGTAGACGAAGAAACGAGTACCTGCAGCCAATAAGTTCAAGGGAATTTTGGGCCCAGGAAAATCAAAATGTAGAAACGGGGATAAGTGATGAAATAGTCAGAAGGGGGAGCCACTATTTGTCTGATCAAGCCAATTTCTATAGAGACCGCAGTCCGTCACCCAATCAACGTAGAAATTTAGCTCCCAATCAGTCTATCAGACAAAGAAACGAGAGAAATGGCAGCCATGAAGAGACAATGCGTGATAGACACATGTCACTGGGAAGAAACACAGACGATATACTTCCTCATCAGCCTGTTGTACGTCACTCTACATTTGAACAAGGTCTACAGAGACACCTACCGAGTCAACTTGCGCCACATGCCTACCCAGCAGTACGAGAAACGGAAAGTATGATGCCTCTTCAAACCCTTGACTACGGCTATACAGATCATCCACAACAGACCTATCTACGACAGAGACACATGCCTCAACCGCTCCCAGCATCTGCCCTGCCACATAATCAGCAAACTGTAGCGAGACCAATGCCAGTTCGAAACGAAGGAATGATTTACGACACTGCATTCACCAGATGTCACCCCTCTACTAGACCTGCCCCGAATGCGATTGGAAATCAGCAGAATGAAGCAAGATGGATAAATGATCCCAGGTATCCTAATAACTTACCTTTTGCGAATGAACTGACCTCCCATCCACCCCAGCCAGCCACGTTTTCAATGTCCAATACGACAATTGGTAGGAACACAAACGGAGAAACAACGACAGCTACTGACTCAGAAGTAAGAATAGAAACACAGGCAATTGCTACGTCAAACCTGGAGACCCGAGAACAAAGAGTTACAGTCCAAAACCCCAGACCAAGGAGCTTGATAAATTTAGGAGACTTTGACGGATCGACCCCAGTAGCAATTTTCTTAAACCGTTTTACCATTTGTGCAAGAAATAACATGTGGAGTTCAATTGAGCAACTGGACCATTTGATTTGTTCGCTCCGTGGTCGTGCATCAGAAGTATTGCTTGAAACCGACATGTCAGAACTTACCACTGTAGAAGCCCTTCAAGAGAAATTGAAGCAGAGATTTGGGACGATTGAGCAGACTACGTATTTTCAAACGCAATTGGAAAACAGAAGGCAAGGAGAACAGGAGGATCTGCAAAATCTAGCATCAGATATAAGGAGGCTGGTCACCTTATCCTTTCCCGGACTAGCATCAGTCCACTCTGAAGTGATAGCAAGGAGGCACTTCATTAACGCGCTCAAGGATCGAAAATTGGCCACAGAATTGAATCTTAACCTCCCCAAGACTCTTCAGGAAACCTGTTGCTTTGCAGTAAGATGGGAGAATGTAATGAAATCAGAAAGAAGCCGCAATCGACCAGACTCACCCCCCGCACGACGAATTCGAAACGTCCAGGACCAGGAACCCAGCGCAAGGTCATCCATACCGCCTTTGATGGAAAGAATTCCCCAACGCACCGGCACCCAGCAACGGACTGGGCCACCACCTTCCCAACGAGGAACCTATAACTATCGGAATCATGAGGATCAGAGGAACCGGAACCGGAACTCTCAGAGAGCAGTGGGACGTTGCCACATCTGCGCATCTGATAGACACTTCCGTAGAGCGTGCCCGTACGGAACCTACAATGACGCGTATCATTATGCCCCAGCGAATCTTTACCATGTTCAAGGTAGTAGCAATGCGTATTTGAACATGCGCGTGAACGGAAAGGACGTCCTCTGTCTTATCGACACAGGATCACAGTCGTCCCTTATGCCGACCAAATTAGTGAAGGGAAATGCACTCCGACCCACTAGACAACGTCTGAACGCGGCCAACGGATCCGTCATCCACATACTTGGAGAAGCCCAGCTACGGTGCCAGATTGGACAGCAACAGTACGACATACAGTTTCTCGTCTCTGAACAGATTGACGAGCCAATTGTGGGTCTGGCGTGGCTTGAGCGGCAAAATGCTCGCTGGGACTTCCAGACAGGAAGAATTTGGATCAATGGTCGAGCCCTCCCTGTCCAAAAACAAGCCAGCTTTCCACGCTGTAGAAGAATCGCTACTGCCGGAGATGTCAGTATACCCCCTTGTGCGAAATGGACGTTGCTGCCTACGCGATTATCCCCGAGTTGAAACAAACAACCTCCTTACGGGCCACTCAGACGAAACTGCTAGATACAGGTTTGATTGTGTCTGGTACGCTGTTACCCAGCCGAGAGTTAGACTTAACTATACGCGTGATGAACCCAACCCGGCAAGTAATACGACTGTACAAAGGCGTCAGGTGTGAACTGGATGAAGTCATTCTTGTCGAGACCCCTGTGACCCGCGGAACCCACTTTAGGTGCGCTGCCATAAACGAGATGTCACCGAATCAAGCCGAAACCGTCTTAGCACCCCTGTGGACCAACATTGCAGCTGATGTACCAGTAGAAGCACAAGAGAGACTGCGTGATCTACTGCTTCGCCACCAATCAGCTTTCTCACTCGGAGAATGGGACTTTGGGTTCACCAAAGTTTTGCAGCATGAAATTCATACCGGAAACGAGGCCCCAGTGCGACAGCCTTTGAGACGACAGCCCCTGTCACTACTGCCGATTATAGACGAGCAAGTTGAAACGATGTTGCAACAAGGCCTAATCGAACCTTCCGCTTCCGAATGGTCGAGTAATGTGGTCATGGTACGCAAGAAGGATGGAACCCCGAGATTCTGTGTGGACTACCGGGCGCTCAACAACAAGACGAGAAAGGACACCTACCCTCTCCCATTGATCAGCGAATGTCTGGATACTTTGGGCGGTGCAAAATGGTTTAGCACCTTTGACCTTAAGGCTGGCTATCACCAGATGGCGGTCCACCCTCGAGATCGATCTAAGACTACTTTCGTGACCCGGAGGGGGAGTTTCCAATTTACAGCTCTCCCGTTTGGCCTCTGCAACGCCCCGAGCTCATTCTCTCGCATGATGGGACTAGTCATGGCCGGGTTGAATTTCGCGATATGTCTGATTTATCTCGATGACATAATTATCTTTGCGACTGACCTAGATACCCACATGGAAAGACTGAACCAAGTCCTAACCCGCCTGACAGCAGTAAACCTAAAGCTCAAGCCCTCCAAGTGTTGCCTCTTGCAGAGCAGTGTGTTGTTCCTAGGCCATGTTGTCAGCAGAGATGGAGTTTCTACAGACCCCAGAAAAGTTAGCGCAGTACAGAGTTGGCCGACTCCAGCGTCCATCAAAGACGTGCGATCATTTTTGGGTCTATGCTCGTACTATAGACGCTTCGTGCCAGAATTTGCCCATATAGCACGACCCTGCATGACCTGACCAAGAAGACGGTGAAATTCTGTTGGACGACCGAATGTGAGGACGCGTTTCAAAAGCTAAAGACTAGACTGACCACTGCACCCCTATTGGCCCTGCCCAACGACACCGGAACCTACGTACTGGATACAGACGCTTCCGGTTTGTCTATTGGAGGAGTTCTATCACAGATACAAGACGAGCAGGAAAAGGTCATATGTTACGGCAGTCGCGTGTGCTCCCCGACGGAGCAGAACTATGACGTTACCAAGAGAGAACTGCTGGCGATCGTGTACTTCCTCAAAACCTTCCGCCCCTATCTGCTTGGCCGGAAGTTCCTGCTTCGGACCGACCATGCCGCTCTTCAATGGCTACGCAAGACAGCACAACCGATTGGACAACAGGCCCGATGGTTGTCACTGGTCGAAGAGTTCGACTTCGACGTACAGCACAGACCAGGCACAGCTCATCTGAACGCAGATGCTCTATCTCGGCGACCCCAACTTGTAAGTGCCGTGAAGAAAACGCCCTCCCTCCGCAACGAAAACCCTCTGATGCCAACCGACTGGAGCACCGCCGCCATTGCCAAAGAACAGCAGGAAGATCCAGAATTAGGATGGATCATTAGTCGCAAAGCTGAAACGGATACTATGCCCAACCCCCAAGAAACACGAGGACTGAGCGGAGATGTCAAGAGACTGATTGTGCAATGGCCCCAATTGACAGTACGTGAAGGACTGCTAGTGCGTCAATGGTTGCACGGTGAACCGACTAATGATAGTATAAACAGTAACGTTCGTTGGTTCCAGCTGATCCCACCCCCAAATCGTCGCGCGGCCCTCATCAAACTGTCACACGGGAATGTCCGGAGGTCACCTGGGCATTCGCCGAACAACCCTACAGGTCCAGCGACGCGCCTATTGGCCGGGATGGAGAGAAGATGTAAAGTTACAGATGAAGAAATGCGGACCATGCGCGCGTTATATGCGTGGTCGACCGCCCCACCAAGGACCCCTGCAGAACATGGTTGTCGGAGAGATCGCAGAAATCGTCAGTCTGGATTTTACAGGGCCACACCCCACCTCTAATCGTGGACATCGGTACATAATGACAATCATGGACCATTTCTCGCGATGGGGAGAAGCCATTGCGGTACGCCACCAAGATGCTGTGACCGCTGCACGAGTATTGACCGACGTATGGATAAGTCGTTTCGGCTGCCCTCTACAGATCCTCACCGACCAAGGTCCCTGCTTCGAGGCCGAACTATTCCAGAAACTGTGTCAGCTGCTCCAGATCGACAAGGTTAGGACCACGGCGTACAAACCTAGTACCAACGGATTACTCGAACGCTTTCATCGTACTCTGAATTCGATGCTCGGGAAATTGATCCAGCAAGACCAAAAGAACTGGGATCTCTATCTTCCCTCCGTCATGTGCGCATACCGAGCCTCCTGCCACCGATCTACCGGCTTCAGCCCAAACAGATTGTTCCTGAACCGAGAAACGACCCTCCCGATCGACCTCGTACTCGGAAAAGGAGCTACGAAAATCGACGCCGAGAGCTACACCGACTACGTGTGCCAGCAGCGAGAAACCATGAAGAAAGCTTTTACGTTAGCCCGCGAATGCATGGGAACGCAGGCAGAAACGCGAGCCTTCCGCTACAACCTCCGGGGAAAAGCCAAAGAGTTCCAACCGAACGACCTGGTATGGTACCATTACCCGCGGAACATACAAGGAATGAAAAGTAAGTGGATGTCTCCCTACATTGGACCATACCGCGTGATCGAGAGATTAGGACCCGTACTGTACCGGATAAAGAAATCGGACCGAGGCCAACCCAAGATTGTGTACGTCGACACCCTGAAACCCTGCTACGAAGACGAAATTCCAGAAATGGACGGTGATAAAAGAGACAAGGCCTTGACAGATTTGTGCCTCGACGCTCTGTACCATTCCGCCGATGATGACCCCGTCCCACGACCCAAACGCGAAAACCGACCTCCTCGACGCTACGGTTACGAGGACTAGAAGGAACAGAACCGAGACTGAAGCATTCTTGACCCCTTCTCACCCCTCGAATGCCACTCGAAACCGTCTCTGTTATCTGTCGAACTGAACCGACGTGACTTCTCCCACCCCCGCGTTTGTGAGGACTTTCCTGAACAAAGATTGATGGATTCTGGAAATTCTTGTGTCTGCCACCGACATTGTTCAGACAGTGAACAAAGGAACTTTCGTCCGATCAGCGACAGAGTGGTAACACACGTGTTCAACCGTTTTTGTTTAAAGCATTGACTCATTCGTTTATCATGTTAGAAATGATTGCATTTTTATGCTAGTAGGCCCAGAGTAACAGAATCGTAACTGTAACGATTGGTACTATGAATTAGAAAGAGGCATTGATGTTAATCGTCAGGAACTTTTGATTGAACTGTTAGAGATTGACGTTAGATGGAGCAGTATAAAGATGTATTGACAGATGAACTTTTATTTAGACGTATGGACTCTCACGTAATTTGCGAGACAATTACCCGTATTATGGACTCTTATAGTATTATTGCAGTTATATTGATGTTACAAGCGATTGATAGTAACGGAATGAGACATTTTAGTATGTTAAAATTGCATTGGTGTACCGTGAACCTAAGGCTGTACTTAAGTTTCCCACGGAGATAAGCGCTAAGACCCCTGACCTGTAGACCCGCCGAACGCCATTTTGACTCCGCCAGCGACAAACAGATCCCAGATGTTAGCACGCGTGAGAATAGTAGGAGATAAAAATTGTAAATAAGTAAGGTCCTTACTTGTTCGTCCCGTAGGTACGAACAGAGGGGGAGCCGTGGAGGGTGTGAGATTCGTCTGACTCCCTCACTTTTTTTTATTGAAGGTAATGTAATGTAATGGAGGTAATAGTAAGTAGGTATAAATGTATGGCGTAAACAAGGAGGGAATCTGCAGTAAAGCCCGATAGCCAATCAGCAGGCAGACCCACCAAGCAACCAAGCCTGTAACCCGAGCCATCATCCTGCGCTCCCCACCCTTATCCCGAGCAACGGTCGACCAGAAAGACGTCATCAGAGGGCGCTTGAAACACCAACCAATCACAGCAGCCGCGGACGATCGGCCGATGGGGTAACATAAACCGCCATCGCTACTTCTGCCAAGAACCGCCCCACTGACGTCACCAGAGACCACAGCCGCTACCCTGAAAGAAGGCCAACCAATCAACGAAGACCAGAGGAGCGCGACCACTACTGTACTTTAACCCACCATCCCGAGACACCACCGCTGCAACGGAAGGAGGTGTTCAACGAACGGCAGGAGCCGACCAATCACGAAAGAGCATGCGGACTCCATCTCTCTATCGCGATGGCAGGGCACCTGCGCTGCTAAAGAAAGGTACGACGACACCAGAAGGAGGCGCCAACCAATCAGGAGAGAAGAAATAGTCATCCAGGCCCCACTAATGAGCCTGTAATAGACTGATGTCCGAAAGAGACGAAATGTTATGATTGGCCTCAACTATAACCGTCCCACTTAAGTTAGATACAGATTCATCATATAAAACGGAAGGTCCCTTAGAAATAAGTTAGTTCTGCACCGAGTTCTGCACCGAGTTCTGCACGAAGACCCGAGAAGACGCGAAGACCCGAGAAGACGCGAAGACCCGAGAAGACGCGGAGAGAAGACAAAGGGTTCGGCAGCAGACGAGCGTCACCCGAGACAAAGGACGCAGCGTCTGACGCGTAGACTGGACATCCGACGAAACAGAGTTCCGTCGTCGACGTCGTCTACAGGCTTTCACAACGACTTATCTGGCCGGGCTGAGAGCAAGGCACATTGTAGGCCGCCTCCGAGTCCAGATAGAAGGAGAAAGAACCAGATTCTGCAAGAAAAGACGAAGCCGACCGATTCACCACAGAAGAGCGTATTCCTACGCTAAACCACACAGAGAAGACAACGACCGCCACGACCGCGCATCTCTACCCCTGAACTACGTGATTGACAGCCGTCTCGCAGAGCTAGGCCACAGGACCGCCCAACGTGAGTAAATAGATACAGTCTCCGCAGCCCCGACAGACGCGCTCTTAATAGTCGCGTGCGTATTGATAGATTAAGATAATGACGCCGTCTCTAGAGCATTGATAAGTAGGATAAATAACGCCGAAGATAGGTTACGATAATTACGCCCCTAGTACTAATAAACCCCCGGAATTGAATAGGCCCATATACACTGTTAGCCTTGGAACACGGTACACGTTTCTTATACTGTCAAACTGTTAGCTCATTGTTTAAGCATTGTCCGTAGATTGTTTGAAGTGCGAGAGAAGTATTGGAGACGTTATAATACAGCCGATAATTGGAAATGTCTTTCTCTAAATTGGATAAAAGGAGAATGAGAGATGATGATGTGATGAATGATAACGGACCCGTCTCGCCAGTCAGCAGACGCGTAGCTAATAAATCCCCGTTGGAGGACATCTTGGCCCCGGCACTAGGCCAGATCTCCGCCCAAATAGCAGGTATGCAGACTCATACGAGGGAGTCCATAGGGACTTTGACCCATAGATTACCGACCCAACAAAGACCGAAGATGGTATACTCGGACCCTGAGAGAGGACTATCCTCTCTTGCCGGCGGACAGCTGGCCGGCTTTGCCACTCATAGACCACACTCGTCAACCCTTCCCCACAGCCGCCATGTTGAACAACGGCCACGTGACTCTTACTTCGGCCCTTCTTCCTCCGACAGAGACCCCGTTGGTGAATCCTACGCCACGGCAACGCCGGATCTAGCAAATCCAGCGGGTATAGGATCCGCCAACCATCCTTTCCAAAACACGTCTTCATTCAACCATCTAGGCGGGACACTAATGGGCGGACGGGGCACTGGCTCCCTGCGCACGGAAACGGGGGACTGGCCAACGGCCATACACGGGGAGAGTTCGATCCCCGCAGACATGGCAACCCCCCAGGCAAGGACCCCGACCGACGCTAGCCAAGTGACGCACGCTAATAGAGGAGCTATAACATCCAGCTTCTATAGCGGCCCCCGGGCCCCCGAGTTTCCCTACACATGTATGTATACATGCAGACATGTATGCATGTATGTATATATATACATGTATGTATGCATGTATGTATATATATACACACATATGTATGCATATTTGTATGCATGTATGTATGTATGTATGTATGCATATATGTATGTTGCATGTATGTATATTCTGGCGGATCCCCGGAATAGCGGACCCCCGGAATAGCGGACCCCCGGAATAGCGGAGCGGTACCGTTATAAATGCCAGATTATTATTATTAGGCCCTATTATTATTATTATTATTATTATTATTATTATTATTATTATTATTATTATTATTATTATTATTATTATTATTATTATCATTATTATTATTATTATTATTATTATTATTATTATTATTATTATTATTATTATTATTATTATTATTATTATTATTATTATTATTATAATAACACATTTATTTCTTCGTACAACCAACAAACTCATATGCAGACGAATTGTTAACTGTATCTAGGGATTCTAGGCTATAGACCGACATTCAGTCCTGGCTGCACGGTCTCCTTGTTGTTCAAATCCGAGGTGCCTAGAACAGATAGAGAGTTTCCAGTTTGCAAGGCAACCGACAGACGCTGGAGCAGATGGCTGGTCTCACGCTGATCACCTGTAGCTGCTTTTATCTTGGCACCAAGTTCTTGGACAAACTCCAGCGACTCGGCATGCCAGCTTCCTGAGGTTTCGACTGCAATAGGGACGAAATGATGCGATTGTGAGATGGCAGCATATTTGTTTTCCTTATTGTGGGCTGCTTTTTCCGCTGCGGCACCTGCATTTTGCGATGTTACATGCTGATATGATGCTGCGAATGTATCTGGCACCGTGACATCCCACGCTAAGCATCGACCTCTGGCCCAAGGTATTATGGTGACTCCATCAGGCCTTTTCCCGTCAGCTCTGGAGAGGCCATTGGGCTCTTTGATGGCCGGTATTTTGGCTCTGATGAACGCCCGCCAAATCACGTCATTGATCATGGCATGTCGTTGTTGCCTTCCAGTTCCCTTGATGCAAGAAAATCCGTGATGGCCATTGGATTCTACTACCGCCCCACATTTACATGTGTGTTTTTCACATAACGCAGTGCCCAGTCGGATGCCGGCTGCTATTCTCAGTACTTCTCCTGGCATCCGTAATCCTGCGATTGTTATGGGTAGTGTTTGAAGCCAGTCTCCTGAGTGTGCTGATTGCGCAGCTAACAGTCTGGCTTTGGCAGTAGAATCAGTAGCTCTTTCTGAAAGGCCTTCAAGTGCACGCGATATCAGTGCGCTGTCCCATTCTCTTTGTATATGAGCCTTCTGTTCGATGGGAGTAGGCGCGTTCGATCTCAAAGACCACGATCTAGAAGCCTCCTCTGCCAATGGATCTGCGACCGTTACAGTGACATCGTGTAGCATTTGGTCTTGAAGGCTTCGCGTGCCAGCGGCTGATGCCAAAAAGGCGGAAGTTGCCAGCATATCGGCACTACGAATGCCAAGACCACCGTTTCTCACAGGCAAAGATGCCTGGATCCATTGATCGTCGCTCATGTGAATGTTGAGAAGGTTACACAGTCCTGTTCTCAATATTTCGTCGAAGTCGCGTAGAAGTCCTTCGTTTAAGAAGCAGGCTGATGTTCTCAGTGTGTATAGCAACTTCGGTATGCTTAAGCTGCACCTCAACAGGGTGAATGAGTCGTGTGGATGTAGTGTCTCAAGCTTTGTGATGACTTTCTCCAGATCTTTAATCTTTTTCTGAACGGATTTATCGACAGCTCTACCTGGTAGTAGCGGTGCTCCCAGCAATGTCAGATCTTCAACGGCCACATATTCAAACTCGGCGAAGGTCTGATTATAGTTTACTTCATCATAACCACTGACGGATGCTTCGCATTTTGCTCGATTCAGCTGTAAACCATACATGGGCGCGTGTTTCTCTATCAAGCTGATGTCGTACTCAACTGTATCAATCGGTCCAGCAAGAGTGAGATCGTCCATATAGCCAATATTTAGTGGGGTTGTCAGACTCTCGAGAAGTGGATGTATTGTCAGGCAGAACTCCAGTGGTCCTAAGGGATCGCCTTGTTGAGTCCCTTCCTCTGACAGAATAGTATGCTGTTTGGTCTGTAGTTGGGGGGCGTAGGCATAGTTGTCAAAGACGTACCTGTATATTTCTGGAGCTTTTGCTGCTATCGCCTCTAACATTGAATCTCTTCTCAGAGCGTTGAAGGCATTGGAGAAGTCCAGTTTCACTATGATATGGTCTTCAGGCATAGACTGCAAGTATCGTCTGGTTGCGTGGACAGCAGCCTCGGCCCCTCCTGATACTCCCACGCCGATTTGGAGTGGTGACAGACTTTGAGATAGGTATGGAGTGACAGCATGGCAGATACACTTGGCAGCCAGACGTCGCCACGTGTATCCTACTGTTATTGGTCTAATTCCGCCATCTCTTTTCCCAAGCGTTATTAGTCTACCGCCGTATAAAATCTCTGCAATGTGTTTCGGTAGCCCGCCTCTCAATAGTAGATTGATTAGATCAGAAGTAGTTTCTACGAAATCCGTGTCTGTTGCATTGGACAGAAGGTCCTTAAGATGTTGTGGTGTGAAACCATCTGGTCCTCCGCTAGATGCGGCCGGAAAGGAAGCTATAGCATTAGAGACCATCTTTCCAGAAACCTGTATGGCATCAAATCTGTCTTCCTGAGGGCATGGCAGTGTTCTCCGGTCATTGTAGGCCTTTGGGTGTTTCTTCTGTAATTCTTCCATCACTTTAGGCGAATCTTCTACAGGAACATCATCAGAGCATAGCAAACGAAGGGCCCCTTTTATGTCGCCGTCTTCGAGCCTGCTAGACACTGCCTGGGCAAGATATTTTTTCCCATCGTAGGTCTTGTCATTTCTCCTGGTTCGTGCGTCAGATGGCGTGAATTCTTTAGCAACATCAGAAAAGACCATTCCACTATGCCAGGTTTCGATGCGCTGTAGAATTATCTTGCCCAAATTCCGCTTTTTACCTCCCCTCTTGGGCTTAGACAGAATCATCGATGGAAATTGAAGTAGATCGTGCCATTTGGAGGTGCTATTAGGTTCTTGTATAACTGACCTCAGGATCTTGGTAAGCAAGATCCTACATGATGTTCTTGTTGCTAGTGGGATGCGTTTCAGCAGTGGTCTTCTCACAGTTGGATGGGTTAAAATGTCTAGTAACGGTTTACTGCTGAATAGGCTTTTGTCGCCGTCTTCATTGTACCGACTATCGTCATCCTCGTCAGATTGTGTCGTGTGTGAAGATTTGCTCCCTGTTTGCAAAACACTAATTGGCGCCTGGTCTGATCCAGGACATGGGTTCCGACGGGGTCCATGGGTGTGTAGTGTGCCTTTAAAACGGTGTAGCTTAAACTCGTTTAAGCAAACTGGGCACAAGCCTACGTCTTTTGGTGACCTTTGGCTCATTACTTGCGATGAAAATGGATGAAGATGCCTTGTGCCTTTCGGTTTAGACGGATTATATTGTTATTATGCATGAATATCTGAAGAGGAAGGGAAATGAAGATATCTGGCGTGAAAGGAATTAAATTGGATGTCAACAATTTGTGTTTAAAATGTAAATAAATTAACGTCTTTCCTGCGTTGCTAGGCAACTCGTATTGTGACGTCGCAGGATGTTACAACTGTTTAACCGGTGTAGATTATGAAGTTTTATTTCGATTCAGATTGTAGAGTTCACACATTTTAACTTACAATCCTGCAAAATCCCGAATATAACGCCAGAAAGTATATCGGTATTCCATGTCCTGATATCGATAGAAACACAATGACATAAAAAACGTCTTCTAACGAGGTCGCATTACTTTTAAAAGATTTAAAAACCTCACGAGAGATAAATCCGGCGACTGATTTCTTGAGTTACGTCATTATTATTATAATTATTATTATTATTATTATTATTATTATTATTATTATTATTATTATTATTATTATTATTATTATTATTATTATTATTATTATTATTATAAATAAATGTACTGTGGAATCGGACACCTTCCTTTCATCCGTACCAGCCTATTTTTCAAGTCTCCCTAGAGCCGCAGTATAAATAATTAGAGCAGATCTAGAACAACCTATTTTTCGGGTCAGCTACTCTGCTTTGACACAGCGCTATATAGTGTCTAAAGGCCTAATTATTACAGTTTACGATTTAAACACTGCCACTACCAGTCCGTGCCTATAGTGCCAGTCCCAAACCTGGAAAAAGGAGGGCGACGTCAACGTCAAAGGAGGGCGACGTCAACGTTAAACACTGCCGTTAAACACTGGAACTAATAGTATTACTGTTATCAACAATAACATTGTAGGCCTTCAAATCAAGAAGGTGCCTGGGAAAGCAGCAGTCAGAGTGATCTGCGCATGCGTCGGACGGTGGCTGCGCGTTGGATGGCAGAGAGGGCGCTGCACGTATTTAAAAATGGCCGACCGTGTGGGATTCGGTACCTTCTAAGGCTAGAGTAAATCGATAACCGAGGCTAATATCGAACTGAGTTACGATCATCGTGCTAGCGTGGACGAGATATTAGTGCTGCGAGCGCCTGATATCGACTGACGATCGCCCTGATTAAGGTATATCGATGGAAAAGTCGACCACCGTATTGAATCGATTGGCGCCTCTAGCGTCAAACGACGAAACTAAATCAACTGTCGGGGTAGATGGCGATTTTGCAGCAACTCGGCGACGGCAGCAGCAGCAACAACAATCCGACGAGAATCAGTGTCAAACACCCTCCTCCGATAAAAAGAGCTTTCAGCTGCCGAATGTGGCGGGAACAATTCTGCGGGAGATTGTTTCACATAAGACGAGCAACGGTTGTTCTCCAGATGACGGGGAACGGGAGGAAGAGGAGGATCTGATGTTCCGTTCGCGGATGGGTCTCTCGGAGCGTAGCATAACTTGTTCGACTGTTGTGGATGCAATAAAATCGTCTGCTGTCAGCGAGGCAGTGCAGGATGGAAAGTCGCAAAAGCTAGTTCGAAGCTATAATATTCCACAAAATGGGAGGTTAAGTCCATGCTATAGTCAAACTTACACCACGCTTACTCCGCTTCAGCCATTACCACCGATCTCTACTGTCTCTGAAAAGTTTGGAGGCATAGTTGGGTCGGCAGAAAATGGCAGCAGCTTCATTTTCATGCAGAATAATAGACCGGCTATCACCTCATATGATACTGGTGCGTATACATGTAAGTATAGCAAAGAGGGTTGGCTAGATGAAGCTGATGCAATTCAGGATGGTTATGAACCTATGCCAACTGAGCCAGGATCTCCTGTTGCTGCAGCAAACAGCAATACTAACAACTATTCACAGCAGCATAATAACCAGTCATCTTACCACTTGTACAATCAGTCAAGCATGGCCTCGCAGGTCAAGCCAGATCTAAGCAGTATCACAATGAACAGTATCTTACCATATGACACTTATGCAAGCAATCTGATCTCAGCTTCTCACACCTCACCGATGAAGAATCTCCAGCCATCCATGGCTGGGCCACAAATGCTACAGCAAGTTCTTAATCTGAATGGTCTCCAAGTTCTCCACAGTGCATCGGCACATAACCTTCAAGCAATTCCTCAGCAGGTCTACCAAGTCACCAGTGAACTCCAACAGCAGCCAGCTCCACATCACTTACCGCCTCCAATGCAACAATGTCTCGTCCGCATGTCACCAACACAAGACCAACCAAGTTCATCCACAGATATGCATGACTCGAGGCAAGAATCAGAAGAGATTAATACACGTGAGATTGCAGTGAAGGTGAGCAATGAACTGAAGAAGTATAGCATACCACAAGCTGTCTTTGCTCAGCGAGTTCTTGGTCGAAGCCAGGGAACACTCAGTGATTTGCTGCGTAACCCTAAACCATGGAGCAAGCTGAAATCGGGGCGTGAAACCTTTCGACGGATGTGGCAGTGGCTGAAGGAACCGGAGAAAATGCGAATGTCCCAGCTTCGTCTAACAGGTAAGCTGATGCTTGTAACGCTACTCAGATGTCTTATAGCATTGAGGCGTTGGTAGTTTTATGCTGATTGTTTGCTGTGCAACATGTGTAAAATATAGACTTTTCATACAGTTCATCAGCTTATTCCTAAGAGGTGATTTAAAGTAAATCAGGAAAGATGTATTACACTAAATACTCGTGTAATACAGCTTGAAGATCATTCTGTAAATTTCAGGGAAGTGGTTTTGTATGTTGAGTTGGTAAGTCAGTTCGATGTAGTTTTGTGTATTTTTGGGTCGGAAGAACCTCTGATGGGTTTCCTTTGAAGATGCGCCATATAAATAAGCAATTGTAATTACACTTGTAATTGTACTCCTTTATTTCCAGCCATATGGACTAAGTAAGTAAGTAAGTAAGTAAGTATATTCTGTAATGAACCATCTGCATATGCACTATGGTTTACAAACATGTTATGCAGTTAGAGGCATGAAACACACAAAAAACACAAAAGGAGAAAACTAAAAGGGAAAAAAAGGACTATAGAATGGGGAAGAGAAATGAGGCCTAACAATTGTGTGGGATTTCACTGGTATAACATCCTTGTTAGGAAATTCTTTCGCGCTAGCGCGTCTGCCTTAGGGATCTCCCTATTATGCGAACGGGGATGCATATCATAGGTTCTGATTTTGGGATGGGGGAGCAGGTGGTGGAGAACGTGGCCAGGGTTTTGGAGCACCGCTGAAAAGAGAGCATTGTCAGCTCTTGCACAGAGAATGTCGAAGGATTCGAGGCTGGTCGGTAGGTACCCATGCCGCGTCAACCTCTTCGCCTGGGCGCATAGACGAGTGCGCTGCTCGATATTGGTGAAGCCCCACCAGGCAGGTGAGGCATATAGCATTCTAGCTAGAGTGGTTGCTCGGGCCACATCATGCGGGCGAGGCCCGCTAAGACCGTGGGCGGTGAGGCATCGAAGAGCGTAAGTAGGAAGTCTGACCATGTGTCAGCTGCAAACCATGTTTTGAAACTCTTGCTACTGCCTCTGGATTCTGGAACATTACAAGCCAGTTTGAATTGTGTAATAAGTGTGACTTAAGTTATAAATATGGTTTTAGCTCTTTCATGGGAAATCTGTTCAAATTCTTTGTGGTAATGATTGTTCGAGAAATGCAGTCGAATACATAAGAAATCCATGATTTGCTGATATTGTAATGTAGGACCTGGTCGATCAGTGATGTTTGACTCAACTGGCTTAGTATATAGAAAGAAACTTGTATCATCAACAAAATAACAATTTCAGGCACCAGTTTAAAAAAGAGAGTATGTCACTGATGAAAATTATGAATCACAAAGGACCTTGGACAAAGGTTCCTTATGGCACATCACATTTAATAGCAGATTGGAAAACAATACATTGCAGATATCCATTGTAGGTAACATATTGTTTTCTGGTTTTATGCAATGTGAAAACTAGTTAAGATGCACATCAGAAACTCCAGAGTGCTACAGTTCTGAAATTGTGGTTTTATGATCAACCTCACTGAGTGCCTTAGAGAAGTTGAAAAAACTACTGAGAAACAGTCATCCATAGCCTCCGATCTAGTTGGTCATGTTTCTTTAATAGCCTTCATAAAAACCCAGTTGGTTATATGATGCGATAATTTGTTGAGAAATAACCAGTTATGTTATGTTATCTGCCATCCAAACTGGTTGTAGACTTACTCAGTGAACCACACTACAGTGACCATCAGCATTTTAATGTTAGATTAACAGCTCTGAACTGCATCAGTCCAGTGTATGCTATCTCCAACTGTGGCTGACCTGCCATGGTGGTTTCACAACATGATGCATGGAACCTTGTTTTCACAAGACCTTCTGAAAACAGTAGGCTAAAAATTCCAGCAGTTGTAACAATGAACTAAATTTAACTGTGAAATAACATGAATGCTTATGAAATTTCCGAGCTAACAGGAAATGGTTGTGCTTGCTATTCTCAGACGCCATGTGCGCATGCACACATGCCCAAATTAGAGGGGAACATTGAAAATAAGGTAGAATTAAGACGGTCTTATAGATATTTATTGACTTATTAAACACCAGATTTAAAAATCTGGTGATAAAGACCTCCTTTTACTCTGTTAAACACAAAGCCAGTTGTTAAGGAACAGTTTGCTATTACTATTATTATTATTAATTAAATTTGTAATGTGCGCACGGTCACACTAAAATGTGAATCTGAGGCGCGGATAGTCAGCCGCCAGGAGAAGATACAGTTAGATATCCAAATGTTTGAAAGCCAAGGAGAAATAGTGAGTTTTGAGCCGCTTTTGAAGATAGAAAGTGAACTTGAGCTATGAAGAGAGAGTGGCAGTCGATGCCATTCCCTGGATGCAGAAGCTTGAGATGCACGCAAGCCCACAACTGTTCTGCGTCATGGCTCAACTAAAAGGCCCGTACTTGATGATTGCAGGCAATGGGGAGGAATGTAAGGAGTGAATAGTGATTGAAGGAGGATTACAGATTTTCAAATTTATGATTTTGATTTAAGAATTGTTAAGTATATGTGTTATCAACTTTGAGGTGCATACATGTTCTGTGAACTTGTCAGAAAATTGTTAAGAAATAAAAAGATGAAAACTTTCCGTCATAACTATGTGAATAGTTACAAAAAGTTTCATAATGACTTAAACACTATTTAGGTTGGTTCAGATTACATTTTTGTAATTTTTTATGGTAAATGCTGTATAGGAAGTATTTATGTATGTACATACAGACATACATATATCTGTAAGGGTTTAAACACGGGTTGCTTTCTAATGATCTGTGATTAGATTTACCAAAAATCTTAGCTACCAAGCAGTGAGGAGCTGAGGAAGTCTTAGTCCAAAACCCAGATTTCTGTATGCACAGTTCTAAGCATATTTCAAGATTTTGTCCTTCACAGTATGGACCATAATTTGTAGAACATTTCTAATCTATGATATCAGGCAATCATATTCTGTAAAATATCGCTATGTGAGAGGCTAGTTTACTCTGTGTATATGGTGAGTTGGTGTGACTTTGACATTTGTTTAATAAATTGTAGGAGGATTACAGCCAGCTGCTGCTATTCCAGAGAGTTTAAGCCCTCCAACCAAGCAATCTTTGGGTTAGTATTTTAGACAGAATTACAGGAATTGTTCAGGTGGTAGTATTTCACAAATGATCCAGTCTGTGTGATTGCTTGTCCTCTTCTGTTCTGAATGTACGGCTGGTCAAGGCAAGACATCTAATGATGAGATCAGGCCTTAGAACAAAAATCTGCACACTCGTTTGCACTTACCGTGTTTTCCCATCTATACATAGCTTCTGACTATGTATAGACGAGCTGGGAAACCAGTTGGACTTGTGTAAAAACAGCAAAATTTTGCAAATTTGTGCCTCAATTATGATTCAATTATTGACATCTAGCATGTAAATCTCATATTATTCATTCAACTTCAATTCAGTGCTTGTAGGGTGCACCCATACAGAATTCAGGTCAGAACTAGGGGTCCACCCGAAATCACCTCGGACATTTGCATCGGCCAGAAATCCCGTTTCCGGAACTATTCGCCTTGGCAAATACGTGTGGACGCAAATAGTTGCAAAAAGTTTTTTCTTTAACAAAAAAGTTTTTTCTTTAAAAACTTTTTCAATAAACTTACGTATATAAAATTATAAATGTTCAGCCTTAAAACAATTACACATCCATTGAATTCAATTCCATTTTCTCGAAATTATGTCAATTTATTGAATTTAATGCAATTTTAGAAAACTTCACAACTGCACAGAAATGACTAAAATTCAAAATGTACACAAATTTATTTCGATAATTTTTTATTACATGAAAATGTGAAGCTTCGCATTTGGAACAAATGGAACCCGGTTCGTTTCTGGATCCGGCAAATTGTACATCCAAATACTCAGATTCGGTACTCGGTAGAAAATGTCTTTCCGGTGGACCCCTAGTCAGAACACATGAGTTCACTTGCTAATGATGGCCATAGACAACTGGCCATCATTGTCAAATACTTCCTCAGAAATAACTTTATACTGAAAAATTTTTTTGGGCATTTTTTAAATTAAAGATTTCCAACATTTGTTGTTCATTGAGATTAATGTTAATAATTACGTGGTTCTACGCGTAAATATACCCTGCTGAAGGCATCCATTGATGAATGATAGAACTTAGGCACTATTGCATACTGAACATTTAAGTTAGAAAGTCCAGAATTCACAATTTTATTTGTAACAAATATACTGATTAAAGTTTCCAAAATGTTCATTCATGGTAGGTCATATGCGGAAAGCCATAAAATCCTTGTCTTCTCTATGCTTTGAAATGGTGATATTAGGGTTGGTGTTGCCACTGTCTTCTTCCTGTCATCTTTTATTGTTTACACGTACAAACAATCACCCAGCTTGTTTGGATATTGCATGGTGCAATAACAGGTTGCATCATGCAAGGGTTCTCCAAGCCTTGATTTCTGTCCTCCACCAACGAGCTGGGAAACCAGTGAGATGATCCATTTATGCCTCATTTTCAAGCAATTGTAAAGCACTTGGTTTTAGATCTGTTAGTTTGCCACATTTAACTAGGGCATGATCGAAATCCTGATCGGATAAACTGATTGTGCCGATTTTTGGACTATCCGGAATTATCCGGATCTGGAATGTCTAACCCGCTGATTAATAGCAGTTGTTTTTTCAATCTACCCTGCAGGCGGCTGGAGCTGGTGACTGTTGGGCCTGTCAATCAGTGAAAAATATATTGAGGGTATAGGGAAGGGAGATGACTGACACCAAGTCATTAGCCAACGATGATTAACTTGGAATTAGGCCTTAGTGCATAGATTTAAGAACATACAATATATTACTAATCGGAATCGGATCCAGAATCAGCAAATAATGGCCTATACTATCTGGTATCCGGAATCAGCAAAAAACCAAATTCGGTTATGCCCTACATTTAACGCCTTTAAAAGGCACATTACTAGTAGGTAAATACATACTTATGTGGATACATTTGTGTGGCTTTACTTCTGTAGGTGAGTGAATATTGGTGTTAGGTGTACCTGGCATGTTTGCCTTGTATGAGAGGTTTAACCTGAAAGAGAAAGACCTGGATAATGATGTTGCAGGCCAGGCTATCAGATATCACATAAAGGTCACATGTGTGTGGGACCATCACAGGTGACTCTGCTAGTTTTTTCTGCATTTTTTAGCTTCCTGATGAAATTCCAGTTCTTATTGACATTTAGCAACATGTAGGTTAGTGCACAGAGCGCCCCTAATTAGCTTGCTCTTGAAGTGACCCTACATTAATTTTTCAATTACAGGTATAATTATGACTAGTGATGGTAATGGCCCTTATAGCTAACATTCTTCAGTACCTCATTCAGATTTACAGATTGCACACACATATGAGAGTTTCAAAGAAGTAAGCTGGAGGTGTATAGAAAAGGTGAAAGTCTGCTTTGAGATATGTGACCCGCCATCCCAAAACTAGGCACTTGTCGCACACATTGTCTACCGGGTTGCCTCCAGTGTCTGGCAATGTCAGCTTGGCCGTGCTCCCTCCATCAGATTCGTCATCAATCGCTCCATCCATATCCGAGTCATCTCCCTGTGCAAGCATAATTAAGATCGGTACAAAAACTTCTAAATTCTTCAGACCTGAAATTCTAACCAATTTAAAAAGAAAAGTTTGAAAAAGCATATGTATTGGAATTTAAATTCTGTCACTAGAAACTTATTCTTGGATGGTATACTGCAGTCAGTTCCAGTTTGAGGTTACAAATCTCTGTATAAAATTCTTATATGTGTTTAGAGGAGCAAAGCTGCTCCCACCCGTTGCAAACTGCTCACTCTTATTTTAAACTGCAACGCTGATGCTGTGCTGAGGAATGCATATACATTGTAAGATTTATGCAATGCTGCAATTATCTTAAGGTGAATGTTTTATATGTTGATGCATAGTTTGCAAACGAAGCAGGGAATTCCCATTGGCTCGACCCGACAGCCAGCAGCCATCATCGGGAAAGAAACCTCGAATGGTGTTTACAGAGATTCAGAGACGCACCCTGGTGGCCATTTTCAAAGAGATCAAGCGTCCAAGCAAAGAGATCCAGGCGACAATTGCAGAGCAACTTGGTCTCAAAGTCTCGACTGTTGTCAACTTCTTCATGAATGCACGTCGTCGGTCTGTTGACAAATACATGGACGATGTAACAGACAAAGATATGGTCAACAATGCAGTCAGCAGCACAGCTAACTCACTGGATGATGAGATGACAACAAGACAGTGACAGTGGCAAGATGATAAGATAATGCACACTGCATCTATTATGTCAGGTAGTCCCTTGAACAAATTAGCATTACAAGTCCAGTACACCAAAGAGCGCATATACACATATGTATACATGCATGCATGTGTTGTAACATAAGTTGTTGCAACACACATGCACTTAATACATATTTACTTAATATTTGCACAGATGTTTCTGAAATGTGCATTTATGTGAATGTCATTCTGCTTGTGCCTGGATATGTGATATATATATATATATATATTACATATATATATGTATCAGATATACATGTAACTATGCATGTTTTGTATGTATGCATGTATTTGTGTGTGTGTACACACAACACATGCACACGCAAGCATCTACATGTGACTGTTTTGTTTAGAGGAAATCCATAGCAGTATTGTGTTTGTAAATTGTGGCCCTACACTTCCAAGTTCATTTTCTTTTACAGCTGGCCATTTGTGCATATATATGTATGTATACAAATATATATATATATATATATATATACAGGGGCGCCCGCAGGCGGACGCACTGGACGCACGTGCGTCCACCCACCAGATCAAATCCACACAAGTATAAAGGAGAGCATGGATTTTTTTATGAACGACAATACGGCATGTTAAAGATTTCGATGTTATCTAAATTGAATTGTGTCTAATGAATCACTCTGAGTCATTTTCAGTGTATGACAGGTAGGATGGGAGGGGACTGGAGGAGTGTGCGTCCAATTTTTTTGGGGTGTGCGTCCAATTTTTTAAAGCCTGCGGGCACCCCTGTATATATATATATATATAATATATATATATATATATATATATATATATATATATATATATATTTAATATGTACTGGTACATATTATATATATGCATGAATAAGTGTTTGTACATAACTAGTTGTTGGAATTCCAAGGATGATTTGCATTCCTAGGAAAAGATTTCATGAAGGTATATTTGTTGAGAAAGGCTTAATTTCCTGTGTTACTGTGCATTCCTCTGCATTTTATTTCATGGTGGTTTGGGTTGTTTTGCTATAATTGAACAGAAATGCATGAATTCCATGAACATGTAATAAGTGTGGTTGTATCCAGATATTGTTTGTTTCTGAATAGCAGTGACATGCTTAATATAATTTGCCTTCTAAAAAGGTATTTTTCAACAAAAAGCTGGTCTGTTATTAATTGAAACATTTGAGAGCCGATATGAAATTTCATGATAAGATGATTAGTGCTTAAACAGTGGGATTAATTTTGAGTTTTATGATTAAAAAAGAATGTGTTTGATAAGATTTATTAATGTATATTCTTCATTTAGTGGTTTGTTTTGTTATTTGCTATGTGCAATAGTAATTCATATGCCTTTACATTTTACACATTCAGGGCAATATGCTGGATTACCGGTTTGGCTTATGCTGTAGCCACGTGATGACGAGTTTCTGTATTTCACTGTGGCCAGAAAGTGAATTCTTAATCTAAACAAAAGCTCAGATTTGCTAAGAGCTTTCGATTGTAGTAGTTTATAGTTTGATTTTAATCTGTAAATGTAAGTATAAATTAAAGAATTCTATTATTAATTGATTGCATTATATGTTTGTAGATATATACTTTTTATATTTAAATTTTAGAAACATTATTGAAAGCTTATTAATGTTATTTTGAATTATGTTACTTTGTTAGTCTTTTTGGACACAAATAATAGAATTTGTGTTAAGGGATTATGACAGGTCCTAAACATTTTGTGTTAAAGGATTACGACAGGTCTTGAACATTCCAAACGATATGCACCAGTATTTAAATTTATTTATTAATTTAAGTTATTTATGTGTAGATATATTTCTGCATTGTCCTATTTTCTTTTTGTATAATGTTGTATCTCATTTAGACATTCCAGTTTTTCTGTCTTTTAAATATTGTCTGAAACCATGACAGTTCTGGGTGGCTGTTTCAGCAACGTCAGCCAAATGAATGATGTATTGGGTTGTTGGTATGTTGAGTTGATTTGGAAGTAGGTACCCAGCATCGCAGAGGGAGGAACAGTCGTTTTATCTGTGATCAGCTTTTCTGTATTGGCATGTGACATATCTGATAAACCTCTTGCAGACTGTGCAGAACACTAGTCCCATTCCTTTCAGTCAGATATAATTGCATTGATTATTTGAATTGAGTAATCTTTGATTGATCATGTTATGTAAAGTGATGTATGGCCAGACATTCATATATGCTACCTGTGTGAGCTATCTGATGATGCTGTTAAAAGTTTGGCTTAGTCTTGGCATCTGCTTTGTGTCCAGTGCATTTGTGATGTAGTAATGCTCCTAAAAGTTTGAAAGTGGTCATGTGAGTGAGCCTTTGACTGACAAAAACTGTGTAATTGCTACTAGATAAATCCCTGAAAAATGGTTGTTCTAAATGGTGAGAATGTGGAAAACATGAAGTAAACACTAATACAACCTGTTCACAATGACCTGTTCATAGTAAGCATGCCCTACTATTTAGCCACAAATTGGATAAGTTAAATCATATTTTGATAGCTCTTATTGCCACATCTGTTTAGAAATTATTTAGCTGCAGCAAAATGTTACTTTTATGATGTTTTGTTATGCTATTAATAGTTGTTAATACATGAGCATACTCTGCATAGGTTTGAAATGATAAATTGTGCATGACCAATGTTTCTGGCTGTAGAAGATGTACACCTAGCAAATAGAGTGAAACCTATTCTGAAGTGGCATCATTGTGCAAGGCCAAGTTGAAAGAGAAATCAACATATTTTTAAGAATCGTATTTAAGCAGTGAAATGTATCTGCAACTCAGAAATTGTTGAAAGGATGTCATAGAAATCTTCAAAAAAATTTCATTATATGACTTTTTATATGAAAATTACATTTGTTAATTTACCAAACATGAATTTGATGAATTGATCATTCAGAATATAAGGAAATCTTTATTGACTGTTGTGACATGATGTGCAGAGTTTAGTTTTGATTGTCTTTCTGTTGTTTTCCTTGAATGTGTTTTATGTCGGTTCCACAAAGTCTGTGTTAGTTGTAGTGGTTATATTTGTGTTACGAAGAGACAAGGGCATCTGTGATGTTACTACTCTTGTTCATTGTCGTAGCATCTACACCTGGATGTCATGAAGTGCATCCTTATTAGCAATAATTATGTGTAATGTTGTTGTTTCATGTGTTTCTGTCTAGTCTGTTTTTTGCATTGTTTGATCCACCACAAGTGGACTGTGTATATGTGTGTGTGTGTGTGTGTGTGTGCGTGTGTGTGCATGTGTAGATTGTACACAAGATTCACGTAACTATACACTACTGTACATACATGTATATGTACACACAAGTATTTCTGTGTGTCTGTCTGGGGTATTATTATGTTAATAAATTATGAAAGTTTTTCTTACAGCTTATTTGGTGAAATTATGCATTCCTTTATTTGCAGTTATTAATTACATTCCTTATGAATAGGTTTTGGTTATGGTTTGTTTTATTTGCATTTATGTTCTTACAAAATTCTGTTGTATTAATTTTCTTTTGTTCTTAGCATCACAAAGCAAAACCAATCAACTTTATTGAGTGAATGATTTTTGGAAATCGTTTGACGCTGTGGCCCTTGTACAGTTCTGATGTGAGTTCTGTGGTGAATGAAATTCTGTTCATTGAGGCACAATATGAGGACAAGTCTTAAGTTATGACCAACAAACTGGCTTTGGGCCAGTTACACCAACATCATCCTCATTTCTAACAAACGTTTCCAACTGATTGCTTCATTTATTTTACAAAACTGCATAATTTACTTGCACATTATCAGTGTGTGATACATTTGTTAGTAGGCCCTACCATTCAGCATGTGATGCTTAAAGTACCGGGTATGTGTTTTACAGCTCCAAAATGCAGTGATAACTGATATATCAGTTGCAGATTATTTAATTAGGTGGATGATTGGTGCAGTGCTTGCCGTACAAGGACAAGGATGTAGGTTTTGTCTAGACCATCCTTTTATTGGGACTTTTACCAAATGTGTAATTGTCTAGTGCTATTCATTGTTGCTTTGTCATTAGATACACTGCTATGGGCACTGCCAAACAGTTTTCATAACAATCTTGGTATTTAACGCATTATGTAATTGATATCAATCAATCAATCAATCAATCAAACATTTATATAGCGCCCCTTCAAGGAATCTATTCAGAGGCGCTCCCAGCCCAACCCCGGCGAAAGAGAAAAGTCTTTAGAGCAGAGAAGAAAGCGGTGGATGAGTTTCGAGGAAGAGACCGCAGCTCAGAAGGAAGCCCATTCCAAATTTTGGGACCAACGACGGAGAAAGCACGCTGCTGCATAGTAGCGGTGCGTGCAAAAGGAACAGAGAGATCACCACGGGTGGTAGAGCGAAGAGAGCGGTGACCAGGTGGAACAGAGGCACGAGAACAGAGCTCACGCAGATAGAAGGGAGCACAGCCAAGCTGACATTTCCAGACAATGGAGGCAACCCGGTAGACAATGCGTTGCGAGAGTGGTAACCAGTGGAGGACATCACGCATGTATTCAGAAACATGGCCAAATTTAGGTATGCTCCCAATCAAACGCGCAGCAGAACGCAATACGCGTTCCAGACAGTTCAGTCGAGTGAGGGGAAGCCCAATATAGAGGGAGCAGCAGTAGTCAAGCCGACAGGTAATGAATGCATGAACGAGAGTAGCAGCAGATTGGGGGGAAAGAGAGCGGGAAACAACGCGAAGCTGTCGTAGCTGAAAGTAGCAAGCCCGGCTCAGCTGCAAGATATGCGGAGAGAGGGTGAGTTCTGAATCCAAGATGACGCCAAGATCTCTGACGGAGGTGGAAAAGACGATATAGGGGAACTCAGAAGTAAGACAAGCATGATCAATCTTAGCAAGCTGCCTAGGGGTGCCCAGCCAGATATATTGAGTTTTAGTGGGATTCAAGCGAAGGCGGTTGGAAGACATCCAGGCAGTCAAAGAGTCAGTGGAGTGGCACATGAGGCGGACTGCAGCGGCGGCGTCAGAGGGAAAGCAGTGGGTGTAAGCCTGTATATCGTCAGCATATAAATGGTTGGACAAAGAACAAGTGGCAAGAAGGCGACTGAGATCAGAGGTGAAGATAATATAGAGGAGGGGACCCAAAACTGATCCCTGAGGAAGGCCAAAATGGACTGGGGTCCAGAGGGACCTGGTAGAACAGTAGACAACCAATGAGGTGCGGTCAGAAAGGTAGGAGGCTAGCCACTCAAGGGGCTTTTCAGATAGACCGAATGATAGTGACAAGCGATTGAGGAGGATGTCATGGTCGACCGAGTCAAAGGCAGCGCTGACATCGAAGAGTGCAAGAAGGGAGACTTGGGAGCGATCAATGGCGCCATAGAAATCAGAGAGGAGGCGAAGGAGAAGGGTTTCTGTAGAATGACCTTTGCGGAAGCCAGATTGATAGACAGGAAGTAAGTTATTAGCATCAAGGTAAGTCAATAATTGCTGAGCGACTAATTTCTCGATGATTTTAGAAATAAATGAGACGTTCGCAATGGGCCAAAAGTGTGCAGGGTCCGAAGAGTCGAGACCGGCTTGCTTGAGGATAGGAGTAACAATCGACCTCTTCTGCGAAGCTGGAAGAGTACCGTCACGGAGCGAGGAGTTGCATAGTAGTGTCAGGAAAGGGAGGAGGACATCGATGTAATCCTGGAGCAAAAAAGGAGGGAGGGGGTCAAGCTCACAGGATTTCGCAGCAGAAGCCAAGATGATGTTGCGCAGCTCAAGACTGGAAACCTCGTGAAGAACTGAGAGCCGATGGTTGGTAGTAGGAAAGTCTGGCGGAGGAGAACCAGCGGTGTCGTTGCGAACCGATTGGACTTTAGCAGCGAAGTAGTTCGAGTAGTCGGATGCAGTAAAGGAAGGATCAGGCGATTGTGCTGATCGATGACTCTTTGGACATGACAGTTGTTTTTAAGTTAATTTGATACTCAATGACATTTCTGCACAGCCATTGGTTCATTGAAGCAAATGTCATGCAAGCAGTATTTAATAAATTAGATTTTAGTTACACTCTACTGTTTAAAATTTATTGTTGAACGATAAGCAAAACTTCTGTTACTTGGGATACAATTAATCAACTGATCATCAAATTGTAGATATTTGACAGTGCTTTTCTGTGTACAGGGACAGACTCAGGATTGCACATACTTTGTTATTGAGATTTAATAACCGTTACATATGTGGCACTAAACTGCAATGCCTTAACACTTTAACGACGAGAGTGTATTAAAAGCGACTGGGAAACCAACGCAGCTCGTTATTATAGTGTTAAGATGTATTAAAAAAATTGCAAGCATGCATGGCATCTTGTTTGTAAAGTGAAAGTTTCACGTGCTGCACAACTCTGTTTTAAGACAGACAGATGTTTTGCCTGTTGAGCTGCCACACATAAAAGTGTTTACACTCTAAGTTATGCTCGTTTTTCTCGAGGTATAGTCGATTCATACAAGGGAGCTTAAGCGGATAGTTGGTTAATCAGCATAACTGTTCTGTCTGTACTTGGTTGCGGTTTGTCAATCGGTTTATTGAATAAACAACTATATGTAAGTCATCTTAGTAAAACATGGCATATGAAATCATTAAAAATGAGCCAGAAAGGACTATTATAATGTTTTCTTATCTTTTAATTGTTAGGGTATAGTGGATTTGTTGTCAACCTTGCTAATAAGACATTCATTCATTCATTTCGAGGATTTATATAGCACCCTTCTAGGGTAATTTACTCAGGAGCGCTCCCAACCAGCCGGATAGGACATTCATGTGTAATTATTTCTTATCAGTTGCATGTGTATCAAACATAAGTCAACACTTTGTCAAGTTTCATGAATCTGCCAGCCTATATTTGTGATTAAAAATTTGAAGTTGAAGAAACTGTTTCCTTACCTTCATTCTGATGAAAGCAACATTTCCAGAGTCGGTTGCTATCATTTACTTATCTGCTGGACTAAAATCTCTTACCTATAGGTAGAAAGATCTGTGGTGACTTGAGACAACATTATGAACTATGCACATGATCATCTACTTCCACCTTGATGTTGAATTGGCATTTGATTGCTGGGTCTCTTTTGTGGAAATTAATGATGCAGATGTACATATTATTCATGTATAATTTACTTTAGTGACTTTTGATTTCATGAAATTTAAAGTAATCCGGTTTTTGGGGAAGTTTTATAAAGTTTGAAACTTGTGTAGTCGTATACATTTGGTTTTATCTCTGTGTGAATGGCAGTATATTTAGTTGTTTTAGAAACTATGCATATTTCTTCTTTATTGTAAACTGCACACTGCACTGTAATTCTGTTTCTGTTAATCTGTTACCATAAATGCTTGACTATTTGAGGCAAGGGGTGGGTTTAAATATCCAGTATCTGAAGGGCTAACCTTTTTGTTTTTGTGGTGCGTGCACATGTGTGTTTAATGTAATGGAAAAGGTGTTGTGTTTATATGTACTTACGGCTGGATTCCTGTGTTTTTAAAGCAACTGGCTGTCATCAAGTTATGCCCTCATGTTTTACTGTAACTGTTTCGTTTGGGGAGAACTTCATGTGTTAAGCCTCTCCCTGTAGCTGTTTCCTGGACATTTGGCTTACAAATGAGTTATTCAGGAGAAAGAGTTGCTTCATATATGTCGATTTGCAATGCTTTTCATGCGACTACATAACTTCTGGTTTTGAAAAATCCAAAGGCTCTGAAACTTAAACTTGTTTCTCCGCCAAGAGCTTCTTGCCCTCTCTCCTCTCCAGTTCCGTAGACGCCTGAAAACTTTCCTTTTTGCCGGTGCCGGCATTGATGCGGGTTGAAAGCGCCGCTGATTTGAGTGGCGCTATATAAGTTTTCGGTTACAATTACAAATTACAATTACAATTAAGCAATTGATATTTTAAAACACAGGTTTAGAGGTTAACAAGTGTCCCTCCCATTGGTGGCTTAATGTCATTTTGTATGTGCTTGACTATTTCAGGCAAGGGATGATGGGTTTAAATAGTGGTTCAGGTAAGGGAGTCTTCAAATTCTGGAACCATAATTCTGAAGTTTACTTATACACAATTGTGTTTGTTACCTTTATCAAATCCAGTGAATGCATAACTGTCACTGGGCTAAATGTAAATTTGAGCTACTACGAGTCGGGTATGTGGAATTATTGTTTTCATTTACTTTTCTATACAGTTTAAAACAAACCACTTGCCTGACTTAAGGTTGTAGCTCATATGTGTTGGTGCAGGTACTTATTTGAAGAGATGGCAAGAGGCCATGAACTATCATGCTCTGGTTGGTCAGTGTGAAATTTACTTCAATTTAGGAGTTACTACTTTTTATGCAGAGTGCATTTTAGCAGAAATGAAGTTTCCCATAATTACATGGTAGGTGGTTAAACATCCAGACTTTGAATTACACTGAATAATTTCTTCTGAATCCAGTCAGAGCAGCGGCTATTTCTGTTGTGCATATCTAAAAAGCAGGGTGTGCTGTGGTATGGTATCTGGAAATTTATAAAGCGCCTCTCACAGTGTGAACTATTCAGAGGCGCTCTGAGCGTGTGAGGCTCGTGGAAACAAAGAAGGCTTTAAATGATAAACAACAGAGAGAGAACCAAGTAAGTAGGGTCCCACGCAGTACCAAGGAAAGGGAGTTCTATAGGGATGGACCCACGACAGCGAATGATGATAAGTTAACACCAGTGAAAAGGAAAGGTAACAGTGAACAGCTGTAAATGGCTGATTGTTTTTGTCATTTCTGCCATTTTGTTACTGTTTGTGTGCAGTTTATTTTAACTTTTTTGGAAATTTATGCATGTTTCTCTGTGTAAGCTGTAGGTATGGGAGCGGTGTTGGGAATGTTTTCTGCAGATAGCTTGGCAAGTTTAGTGCAAAGCATGTACATGTGTAGCAATGTCTGTGTGTAGATTGGCTGGAGGAAAAGGACCAGATACAAAGGCTGTGTAGTCTTTTACTAGAATACAGTGATCTCAGAAATTGGGCATCGTTGCATTGTATGCATGACCTTGCAAATGCACATATCTACCACATTATGACATTTACTGATGTCATCAATTAAACACAGAAGTTATATGCTGTTAAGAGTGTAAGTGCTAAGTATAAGTCACTATGAATTGTTTGTTGTCATTGTCTTGCTGTATCCAGATAGTGCAACTCATACACTGATAGCTGACTTTATACTCTTAATTTGATGATTTGCAGTCTAGGATTAGTTTAGTTTTTCATAACACCAGTTATGACTGTGTATATGATAATGTATCAAAGAACACAAACAGGTCCACGTTAAGTTTAAGCAGAGAATGCAACGAGCTAATTTTAGCTTAAATATAAGACCCTAATAACAGTGCCATTGAAGACATAACATTTCGGTGCTTTGGTCAGTTTATTGGGAAAATATGGTACATGTATATCTTGTCAATTCAGTTTTAAAAATTCATTTGAATTTGCCAATGTGCTTCCAACTGAATGTACACAAATTTCATAGCTCAATGTTTCTTCTGTGTAGTGAGAAAATACGAGCACATGCAAAGCTTAAAGGTTCCTTATAATAAATCATAATAGTTGAGTTGTATTTATTTCTATGAAACTGGCATGTAACAGTGATTCCATAAGGCGTTAAACATTCATCAGTGAACATTATGTTGTGTGTTCATTATTGAAATGTCTCTTTATAAACTAATGTGATAAAGCAGTTGTAGGTAGATTTATGGCTTAACTGCTACAAGCTGCAGTTAAGCCATGCAGCTTGTAGCAAGTAATGCTGTTAGTCTAGTCAGCTGCAATGCACCAACTATTTATAGTGGCTTTGTATTGGCAAGCAATCTAGTCCCTTGTTTACATTGTGAATGTGCTTAGTACCACTGCAAGGCACTGCTTTACAACCAGCATCATTATAGCATAGAAAGGTATGGTGATATTTAAGACAAAACAAATTTATTATTTCAAAATACAATGATTTGAAAAGATTTTAGCTGTTTACATAAATTTACCCTGTATTTTTAGTTTTTCTTAAATTTCTACAGTTGCACATAAATAGATGCTTTGTGAAGTTGGTTAAAGTGACATTGTTCCTCATTCTTTATCACATTTTCTCATGTTGGCTGTTTCCAATTCTCTGGATTTGCTACTGGATTTCTATGACCTTGACCCAGATGTCTGGATGCATATCATTGTCACACACAGAAGAAATGATCAGTTGATGCCTTGAAGTTTATTATGATGGTCCAATGCATGTCTTCAGAAGAGATTTAAGCTGAGTGCATGTCTGTATGTGTCCAACCAATTATGCAGATCATTTCAGAAACCTTGATGGCACTGCAACTTGACTTTTGGAAACAGTTTTAACAAGGATAAACCAAAATGTTTCATGAGCCGTTTGTGGTGGAATAGTTTGAATTTTCAGAGGGAGATTGTTCCAGGACAGGCCAGTGCATGAGAAAGCATGGTGTGAGCAAAGATTGTGTGCCTGAGCCATTGCACGGTAGCACGTGGTAGTCAGATCCCTACGGGCCATAGAAGGCAGTGATTGTCGTTTTGGTTGGCTGAGACAGGAATAAGAAGATCCTTATTATATTCTGAGCTATTTAGGCCCAACCTCTGAGGGGACATATATAAAGGACATCCAAAGATGTGGAGGGAGGGGTTGCCCAAATTGTATTGTATTGCATTGAAACATTTATAAAGTGCCTCTAGTAGGCATTCAGAGGCGCTCCCAGTGCGCAAGGCCACATGAAGAGAAATAAGTTGTGAGGAAAGCAAAAGAAGACAAGGGGTTACCTATTAAAATCTGAGAGCGAGTAGAAGGGAGACAGTGTAATCCAGAGAGAGGGACCAGTTGAGGCAAAAGATTGGGACTGCGCCATAGCTGTTCTAGTATGAGGAACTAAAAGATCTAGGGGGTCATTGCATAATTACATAACGCTCGAGGGTGGGTGGGTGGGTCCTTGAAAACGTTACGAAACGTTACGTGGGTGGGTGGGTGGAGATGAACGTTACGTAACGCTTTTACCAACAGTTAAGTTATAATGAACTTAAATTAACATCGAATGACACTTTAGACACGATGTGATCGAAGTTCAAACTTCGAGCCATTGACTTAAAACTTAACTAAAAACACGCGATAGTATAAATTGTGAAGGTTCGGGCCTTCATTGTCTGTATGGCTCTCGTAGGAAGCCATACAGAAAATGAAGCAACGCGACTGAGTGACCTATTTCTGTATATAGGTAAATATGGCCAAATGGCGAATGACCAAACTGGTTAGACTCTGAAATTTCGTCTGCGAAAATTAAGGACGCAATCTTGTTGTTCTTGGTTGATTTTTCGGACAAAACTTTCGTTGTTTTATTCGCATAAAAGCAGAAATTTGACGGTTTCAAAAAGAAACTGGATGTGAGTTGCCTTTGACAGGTTGTTTTAAGGGACGGACAATTATATTCCGTCGGGGGTTTCTTGTATCTTTTGCCGAACTTTTAAATAACTGAAATAATAAATGTTCGATTACTTACCGTGAATTCGAAGGGCAAAACCCGTATGTCCATTGGTTTTGGCATAGATTATTAGGCCTACACGGTAGATCAGTTTGATAAGGTAATTGAGACCGTTAATAAACCTGAGAAGTTAGGCCTACCGTTTAGTGTAATTCTTCTTTAGAGAGCTTCGCCACCCGAGCGCGTTACGTAACGCTGGGGAGGGTGGGTGGGTGGGTCTAGGGAAACGTTACGAAGCGTTACAGGGTGGGTGGGTGGGTCAAAAACGGTCATTTTCGGCGTTACGTAATTATGCAATGACCCCTAGTCTGTTCGAGGAGCAAAGTGGACGATGCGAGGAGACAGAAAGAGGCCGGTGAATTTCATCAGTTAAATATTTAGGGGGAAGACCCCGCTGTGTCTTGGACACCAGAATGAAGATTTTTAACTTAATACATGCAGAGATAGGAAGCCAGTACAGTTGCTCAAACATGAGGGACGAAATGAGTGAGTTTATAAAGACATGCTATTAATCTCGCAGCTGCATTTAGGACTGACTGCAGAGGCATGAGATGGACCTTAGGAAGACCGATAAGAAGCGAATTGCAGCAGTCGATTCAATATCAACAGCTTGGACCAGCGTGGTGAAAACAGAGGATGAGACAGATCGTCAAACAGCCGAGACACCTTAATTGGAAGTAGGAAACACGTGTGAGGTTAGAAATGTGATCTTTGAAGGAAGGAGAGAGAGCTATCAAGCTTAACACCCAGGTCACGTACACTTGATGAAAAGGAGTAGTGTGGAATGATTTCCAAGAGGGCAAAATCAGTTTTCAGCAACTGTTGAGGGGAGCAAACCAAATTAACTGAGTTTTGGAGGCATTAACTGAAACTAGAAGTTGGATGGTCAATGAAAATATAGCTCCGACTGTAGCCTCGCGGCCTCTGACGGTTGTGCCACCTGACTATTGCAATTCATTGTTTGCTGGGCTCCCTAAAGCTTGCCTTTTGTCCTTCTGAATGCTGCTGCCAGGCTCAAGGCCCATTTCCCTCGCTTCTCCCACATAACTACCTTTATGTCTGATGTATTTCGATGGCTTCGTGTTGCTTCCTGCATCCATCACAAGGTCCTCCTCCTGGTCTCTAGGACTCAGCAGGGAAAAGTTCCTAAGTACCTCTGTGACCTAATGCATCTCTCTCTGCTCTCTCTTATAGTCAAGGAGCTAGCTCATGTTTCGTGTGCACTTCAATGTACCCTCAGTTTGACCTCAGAGGGTTATTATAGGTCATCAAAGTGTGTCAAAAAAATTGGTCACATGATCCGCTTATTGATCGCTTAGCCGCCATATTGGATTCAAGATGGCGGAAAGAGGACTTTTTAAATCACTTGTATCTCGGCCACTTCTTATCCGATTTCGACGTCTTCTTTGTTACATTGTAGGTCTTGATAAGAGCTATCTTTTTGGTCTATGTGTTTTTTGACTAATCATAGCCGTTTTTGAGAAATTTAGCAAAAACGATGTTTTTAAAAATAAATTTTCTGTATTTTTTACTTTTTGCCACTGAAGGAGTAGAAAATGGGAAAATATTACTCTGACAAAATATAATCAGCATTTAATAAGCTTTCAAATGGTACTATTGAAAGTAATAATATGTTGTGCCATTTTCTTCTAGGATTCAAAATTGATATCCAGTGCAGTGCCATTCGAGTAACCAAGCGTACCTTTAATATGCCTGTTCCACAGCTGTTTTCCATTCGATTTTGACGTTTTTTTCTTTGAATTGTATGTCTTAATAAGGGCTATCTTTTTGGTCCCTGCATATTTTTTGCTAATTATAGCCGTTTTTGAGAAATTAAACAAAAACAATATTTTAAAACAAATTTTCTGTAGTATTACACCAATTTTTCAATCTTTTTAGTTTTTTACGTTAAGGTTCTTATCAGTATTCAGGGCCCTAATGGAGAGGGTACATTTAAACAATGTTATGAAGAAGACACATGACACCTCATGTGTTATCTGCCAAAAGAAGGGGGGTGACAAGCTTCCCGCTTACAGTGAGAATAATGGCAGGAAGAAAATTTAAGAAGCATGGATGATATCTTGTCAGAAGTCCCAGAAGATGGTATGTATGGACTGTTAGTGAACGTCCAACCTGAAACGAGCTGATCTGAGCCCCCCACCCCCTCAAAGCGTTGTAGCAGCAGACATTCTGAACAATCAAAAGATTCTTCATCTTGGTGCGTGATTTGTATGAATCACGTGAGTTATGGACAAAATACAGTTTTTATATGCGAAATACTTCGCTCTAGATTTTTATATGTTACTTGATACTATCAAGATGATGTTCTGAGAAAACTTCCACCCTTCAAGATGATAAGTGGGTTTTTGCTGGTGACATTATGTCTCACAAGAGGTGCATGAACAGGTATATACTGAATTTCAAAACAGATAATGAACCGAAGACAGAGAGCCCTGATGACTATTAAAAATGGATTTAAAGATATAATCGCCATATTGCAACTTGAAACAACAGATTACAGTATAATCTTCCTCAAGAGAGAAGTTTAATAATTTAATTAGTATCTTTCTGGAGATTTATGTATGTTTCAAATCGCCCGATGAAGACAATGTTGATTGAACAATTTGGTTCATCAATATGTTTCACTTACACAAGAAACAAGACACTTTTATGGCAGCTTCAAGCAATCTTGAAGAATTATGCTACCCAATCATGAGAAATTAATCTTATCAAATCCAAGGAACATTGGTATTGATCTTACAACAGAACTGGCGTGAAGCTCCCAGTTTCCATCTCTAAGAGATCATGTGAGGTCTCGGAGTATTGGAATAAAGGCAATGATGAACTGATACCAAAACTTAAATAGAACACTTTTGTTAACACCTTCTGCAACATGTTCAGCCATCTGACTCTGTAGAACATGAAGATCTTCATTGACAGCGCTGGTGAAATGATGTGTTTTCTATGGATCCTTTGATGTAACAGCTTCCTGTAGAGAGTCCACTAATTCTTGCTCCAGTAGGATTTCATTACATTCCATGAATGCTATCCACAGTAGCCTTTCCATTGCCTCAGCTAACATAAACTGACTTCTAAAGGACCGTGCATAGCTTCCAGCAAGAGTGGTCTGAACTATTACAGGACCAGACACCAGGTTCTGTTATAATACTGTCAACGACACTGTCTGATAGATATGCACCAATGCAGGCATATACTTCTTTAGCAGAATGGAACCTTCGAGACCAACAAAAAGGTTGGTAAATTCTTGGGACAGAAGCAGTTGCAGCTCTTTTGCCACACCTTCATCACACCAGAGAGCACCAAATGGTTGTCTCACTTGCAATAAGCAATCCTGGAAGTTCTTCATGCAAGTACCGTATATATTGTGTTATAAGCAGTTGCAGGGTGTGGTATTATAGGAGTGGATGCTGTGGTTTGTGAGTGGTAAACTTTGACTTGAGGTTAGACTGCTGAATGCACTGCATGATGGGACGATTTGCTTGTCAGTCTCTTTCTTGGAAGGAAAGTTTTTGCTGTGAAAGAATCTAGCAAAAAACCGTATTTTATCCATGATTTATTCTGCCTTACTGTTGTGTTAAGATCCTCTGTCCTCTCAGCTGGAACAAAGCCTATTGGAACTTTACCAAGCATGCAAAGTTTACGATAGTGGAGTAGTTCCTGGCAAGGCAATCATCCCTGGAGAGACCCATTTTTGGAAGTCTGCCAGAGTGGCTAGATTGTGCTGATGACTTGGGTGACCAACACCATCAGTTTGTTCTGAAAAATTACAAGCACTGTATCATGACTGTTACCTGTTACCCTTTCCTGATAGAACATGCTCATTATGGTCGAAATAGTCCATTGCACCTCTGCACCTCTTTCAGGTGGAAGTGGTGTTCTTGAGTAGTTTGCTTCCTGTACTGTTTGAGTCAGTAGAGTATCATTCTGTCGTTCCACCTCATGACAGCTAACACCAAGGTCAAGTTTCTTCATTCCTGTAATGTCTTTGATCGTGTCATTTTGTGTATACTTTGTGAAATCATGTTCAATAAGGAAGCTTTCCTTTATCCATCATGTATTGGAATACTAAATCACATTTTCATTTCACAGAATGTAATGCAGAATATGGTGGTAAAAGTTTCCCATAACTGTGGTTTAGAGGCTCTGAACTCATCAAGTGATTTTCTTAGATCATAAGCATTGCCAACTGTTCCTGTTAATTGGAAATCGTACTCAAGACATTCTTGCTGTAACTGCTTTGCACATTCCTCAACAACCGGAGTATCTTTCAGCCTTTCCACCAGAGTAACTGCAGTGACCTTTGTGGCTATAGCACCATTTGGGATTCTGTCTTCTTGCTTGTGTGAGTGAAACATATTGATGAACAAAATTGAAGGGTGGAAGTTCTCTCAAAAACATCACCTTGATAGTATTGAAACTGTAGCATTTAACTATAGCATTTAAAAAATCTAGAGCGCATTTTTTTCGCATATACAAAACTGTTTATTTTGTCCATAACTCACGTGATTCATACAAATCACGCACCAAGATGAAGAATCTTTTGATTGTTCAGAATGTCTGCTGCTACAACGCTTTGAGGGGGGGGGCTCAGATCAGCTCGTTTCAGGTTGGACGTTTACTAACAGTCCATACATACCATCTTCTGGGACTTCTGACAAGATATCATCCATGCTTCTTGAATTTTCTTCCTGCCATTATTCTCACTGTAAGCGGGAAGCTTGTCACCCCCCTTCTTTTGGCAGATAACACATGAGGTGTCATGTGTCTTCTTCATAACATTGTTTAAATGTACCCTCTCCATTAGGGCCCTGAATACTGATAAGAACCTTAACGTAAAAAACAAAAAAGATTGAAAAATTGGTGTAATACTACAGAAAATTTGTTTTAAAATGTTGTTTTTGTTTAATTTCTCAAAAACGGCTATAATTAGCAAAAAATATGCAAGGACCAAAAAGATAGCCCTTATTAAGACATACAATTCAAAGAAAAAAACGTCAAAAGCGAATGGAAAACAGCTGTGGAACAGGCATATTAAAGGTACGCTTGGTTACTCGAATGGCACTGCACTGGATATCAATTTTGAATCCTAGAAGAAAATGGCACAACATATTATTATTTTCAATAGTACCATTTGAAAGCTTATTAAATGCTGATTATATTTTGTCAGACTAATATTTTCCCATTTTTTACTTCTTCAGTGGCAAAAAGTAAAAAATACAGAAAATTTATTTTTAAAAACATCGTTTTTGCTAAATTTCTCAAAAACAGCTATGATTAGTCAAAAAAACATATAGACCAAAAAGATAGCTATTATCAAGACCTACAATTTAACAAAGAAGACGTCGAAATCGGATAAGAAGTGGCCGAGATACAAGTGATTTAAAAAGTCCTCTTTCCGCCATCTTGAATCCAATATGGCGGCTAAGCGATCAATAAGCGGATCATGTGACCAATTTTTTTGACACACTTTGATGACCTATAATAACCCTCTGGGGTCAAACTGAGGGTACATTGAAGTGCACACGAAACATGAGCTAGCTCCATGACTATTACCGCCCTCCTCGGTCTGCGGACCACCGTGATCTCCTTGTCCCTTGGGCTAGGACTACGGTGGCTCAACATTCTGTTTTTGCCATCCTTAGCCCTTCCTTATGGAATGACCTGCCCCCTCACTTTGTAGTAAGATATTGTTTGGTATATCGCCCTCTTCTCTTCCCTGCCTGAAGACCTTCCTTTTCCCTTGGGGCTGTCGCTGAATAGTCTATACTGTCAGCTACGCTTTATAAATAACCATATATGATAGGACATGATAGATGGTCACCTGATGTATGCACAAGTAACCAGATTGACTTCAGAATAATCTGGCAACAGTGGAAGCCTGCGCTAATGAACTGTAGGACATATCCTAGAGCAGACTGCAACTTAAATCATCAATTCTTGGTGGCCACTATGAAAGAAAAGCTCCCAAAAAGAAAACAGCCCCATCTTTGAAATTCCAAGAATTGAAAGATGAGAAGGCTGCACAGTAGAAATTCAAGACTATCAACATATAGAAGCTTCAAGAGCACCAGAGGAGGCAACAATATCAGAGGATTTGTGGCAGAACATGAAAACCGGTCTGCTGGAAGTTGCAAAAGAAAATTTGGAAACTGGTGATATTAGCCATATGACTGCACACTCTACTACACTCATCCCATTTCACAAGGAAGGTAGTAATAAGCAGAGTACAAATTATACAACAACTGCAGTTGTCTTGTGAACGCGAGTTAAATTCTATCCAGGTCATCTTGGAGCAGATCCAACAAAAGAGGACAGCAAGGTTGTGGAGGAAGAGGCAGACTTCCATTACGGAAGAGAGGCAAGAGATCATAACTGTCTTGCTGGCTCTGCTCCGCTGTATCTCAGGGCCTTTGTACTCCAGTTTCCAGTTTACCTGGTCGGGTCTCCCTCCGGTGGTCGGCCTGTGGCCACTGGCCACCTGGTCGTTCCTTGGATATGCACTGCCATGGCCCAGTCTCGGAGTTGTGCTGTTGTGGGCGCCTCCCTTAGGGTTGACCTCGCTCTCCCTCCTGCCCAGTTCCACAAGCACCCGAAAACCTTTCGTTTCATCAGTGCCTCTAACTTTGAGTAGTGCTATATAAGTTCTCAATTACAATTACAATTTCCATGACAGAAAGGGAATCGGGTATGGATGTCATTTCAAAGAATCAGTTAAAAATCCTAGCAGAAATAGAAGGGAAACACTTGACAGTGTATCAATGGCATGGATTGATAATATGAGGATCAGGATAGGATGTCCCACGGTCTGTCATTTACTGGGCACAACAGAAGTGTGAACTGAATAGAGACAGAAAGTTCATGATAACGCAACGTAACAAGACATTTATTTATTGCTCAGATTCCGCTCATCCCAAAAGCCCTGCCTGCATGGCCGTCGTCTAACTGATCTAAACAAGAGCGACCTTAGGTAATCGGGATATGTATACTGAGCTAAATAAATTGAAACAGTATGTATATTTAGAGCAAGAGGAAGTATGTTTAATTAAGATGCACGTGAATACTCAGTGCACTTGCATCAAAATGCAGAAATGAGTAACTTGTAAATCTCCTTTGGCAGCAGAGCGTAATCATCAGCCGCTAGACTGACTCTGAATTGGAACACAATATTTTGGGTGATTGTCCACTATTTGGACAGTACAGTTGACGACTGAACTTAGGGCAGTCGTGCAAGGATAGAGTTACAGATGTCAATCTAGGGTGGTGCCTTGCATGGCTGCCAAACCGTATGTTTAATTAAGACCTTGATTGTACTACTGTCATGTTTCAATGTAATCTTACTGTGTCTGTCAGTTTGAAAGAATATTATTATTATTATTATTATTATTATAATCTGCATCTTAATTAATGAACTGGAGTCACATCAACACTGGACGATCTTACACCATATGTTTCATATCTGACACAACTGATAGAAGAAGGTTCTGTTAGGCAAATTGATGAAAGTGTTCAGCCAATAATAATTCACCATCCAACAGCACACATAAGTTACGAATGACTATTATTATTAATTTGTAACTTCTATAGTGCCAATGTCCAATGCAAAAGGCATCAACCAATTCATTCATTCATTCATTAATTCAGAGCTCCTATATAACACCTCTTCAAGATGACTACTCAGAGGCGCTTCCAGCGCAACTCTGGCGATAAAGAAGAGTCTTCATATCAAATTTACTTTTTCTTTCAAAGTTCATCTTGTAATTCATCTGCGCAAATGTTTTCCAGTGCCTTTGTGAAGGCGCAGTCTTTGATGGCCAGTGATGCCCTACTAAGAGCTGAGCCTAACTGAAGACAACACTGGACTGAAACTGGACTTGATATAGGCAGAGCCAGGATGATTCCAGAACCAAGTGATTTGAAGGGTCGTAAGCAATATGCCAATAAGAAACAGTCTTATTTCCTCAACCTTTTTACGGCCATGACTTTTCGCAGCAGCAAACAACAATGTTGGCAACTCTAAAACAATATTACGTTGATAGCCAGTGAGTAATCTAGACGTCTTTGGGGGGGAAGATCCCCCCAGGATTGATGTTTCCCCCCCAGAGGCGAGGAATATTACAATGTACAGACCGTCAGGGGAGGAAAAATCCCCCCCAGGATTGATGTGGATACATGGTTTTCCCCCCCAGAGAGATGGATTCCTAAAAAAAAGGTCATCAAATTTTTTTGACAGAGGAAAAAAGTTAAAAAGTGGGTGAAGGACTAAAAAAAAAAAAAGGTCATCAATTGTTTGCTCCCCCCAGAAACCTGGTTTCCCCTCCCAGACGAGGGGGACTAGATTAAACACTGGTTGATAGCAGAAATAAATAACATTATCTATAATCACAACTTTAATAAACTCATAGTTACGCATTACTTTTTCTTATAACTGAGTCAAGGTTGCTATGACAAAAGGTCCAATAAAAAAGCCTAGATGTATAAATAGGGTCTAAACACACAAAATGATACAGGAGAAACTTTTCAGAAATTATTTTCTATACAGAACAAAATTTGAATGTAGCACCAATGCACAAACACATCATTGTCTTAACAAAGTAGCTGATTCATTGCTCAACCTTTTCATACGTAACTTATTTCTGCAATTTTTCTGCTTTGGTCAAGAAGCAGACGTAGCACAGTGTATATAAAAACATTGTTTATTGTTGTTTAAAATCTATCATTCAAGTGAAGATATATCAAGTGCATGTTACGGAGAACAAGCGCATTTACATATACTTTAAAAATCTATTTACTGAGTGAAACTTGGGGCAAAGGGTACAAGCACTCAACACTCAAAAATAGATACAACAGGCATATAAGCATTAAAAAACGTATCACGATCTTGTGCACTTCCAGTAAACAAAAACACTCATGATGATTCCTGCACCAAGAACAACAGCCAACTGATATCCAGTTGCACCAAAGTATTCATAAACAGCTCCCTGCAAAAGATAATGCCCAGTTTCATTGAATTGACACAAAATAATAGCCTAGTTGCAAATTAAATCAATTTACTTAACCAAATTCAATAGCAGGTGAAATTGCCAAGTACACAAAATGCAATGGACCAAATGTCGCTAGTGAAGAGACAAAATAGATTTATAAGTATATTTTATGATTTTGTGTATGTATATGCATATGGACATTTTCGTAGCACCATTATGAACCTTTCAAGGGCTTTGGAACATGGCTACCTAACAGGTCTAAATTTATCCATAGTAACCTAGTTGGTTTTCTTAGTGTAGAATTGTTCAAATTGGGAGTACAAGCAAAAGAAAGACATATTTAGAATCAGGAAACAAAGCTGATGATAACCTGATATACGAACATCCTGAGAAATAGAAAAAATTTTATCGAATTTTTTTGCTCAATAGGTCATTCCGTAGGCCTACCAACTCAACCAATGATTTCGACTCGACAATTCAGAATTTCTTGATTTTTTCACCAAACATTCCTGATCATATGGTATGAACAACTGGAAAATTTCAGGTGTCTACAGCAAAAATTGACAGAGATATAGGCTGTTGAAGATGCGGGGTAGGACGAAAATTGTACGCCAACTTTTGTCATTTTCAGACTTCCATAACTTTTCATCTAGAGCAGCTACACACATTTGGTTTTCAGTTATGAGTTCTATGCATTGCATAGATTTACAAGGTGAAGAAAAATGTGTTGTCTTTGATCTGAGCAATTAACCACAGTTGTTGAAAATTGTCAAAAATTTCTTGCCGAACCAATTTTTGCCATGTTTGCTGAAACACTACACCTGCAGTATATGTCAGAAAGGAATAATTTTTGTATGGTTTTATTCAGCTGTTGGTGGAGTTGTAACTGTGTAATTTATTTGTGTATTGGTCGACAGGAACTACTGTAGCACTTAGCCAAAACCTCTTCATCTCCACGATAGTGGTCACTTTTAACTGACCAAATGGTCAAGTGCATCACCTGATAAACAAGTAAAACATGCATCAATGGAAAGCTTGAAGAACAACCTTTTTAATTGATACCAAACTCTTGTTGGTATTCTTTAGATTAGGTTATTAAATTATATTTTCAAAAGCCGCGATTTTTGCAGTTCGCGGTGGTACATTAACAATTGCACAACATACATAATTTGAAAGTAAATAGCATATAAAGTTTCAATAATGCATTCTAAAGTTGTGAATCAAGCACACATTCAATATGTAAAATTGGAGAACTTTTAAAAGTGTGTATCTGCAAATTATTTTAACAAATGTTCTATTTCATTTATAATTTTGTCATCCAATTGAGAATGCCATCCTGTTATGGTTATGGATGGCACCCAATAATCACCTTTATTTCTGGGCCACTGGAATGAACCTATGATCCCTGTAGCTATGGTGAATTCATGTTTCTGGAACCTTTGCATTTTTAAATAAGGCCTAGTATTCAGCTCTTAGCAAAATCACTTATGTATTAGGCACATAGAAGAATTTATGTTCAAGATGTTGGAGTCAACTCAAAGAAACAGTTGCTGTTCACTGAAAATGTGGTTCGCTGTGACGGCTTAAAGACAAGTCGTTTAACTGTACCATTAATCCATTACAAGGACACTAGTAGCAAAAAGAAGCCATTCAACACTCAGCTTCAAATAACCCAGATTGTTCATAAGAATGCTAACATTTTTAAAGTTCTTGCACTTGCTAGCAGTTTCATCACTGAAATACTCAATAGTCTTGATGGTTGGATGGAGGCCAGGCCATTTGATCATGGCATGAAATGTGATGGCATCATATGCAAATGTCACTCACAACACAGGTGCTGAAACACTATTTTAAAGCTTTCTGGTAGTAGATGGTAAATGGATAGAGATTAGCCCGTAAAGTGAGGAGTTCATATCCAGTGGTCATTGAAGCATTCCTGAACCTATCTGAAGTCACAGATGACATTGATGAAGCAACTATATCGGTTTATTCCAGTGGTGCCCATAAATTGCATCGAAATATGTGTGGTAAGGATTTTTCGTGCATCATCTGGCTGCAGCATTTAAGACCAATTGCACTTAGGACAGACGTGTCTTTGGAAACCCTAATAGCACAGAGTTACAGTAGTCAATGTGTGTACACTGTACATACAAAGGCATGCATCATGGTCGTAAAGACAGTACCCTCCTAAAGGCTCTAAGGAACCTCAGTTGATAGTAACAGAAGCGGGTCAGCAGTGTTAGGTGCTCAGTAAACGTCAAAGCACTATCAAGCATGACAGCTAGATCACGAACACTAGAGGAGAATGCAAAGTCTGGGAATAGTAAGGCCAGTAGCAGGAGGTCAACTGTTGACAGGTGCTGTTTGGTTCCAAACCAAATCAATTGGGCCTTTGAGGGATTGAGTCAAGTCTATTTGCCATCATCTAGAGGTGGAGATCCCATGATAGAGACTCCAACCTACCCACTATAAGGATCTGCTCAGATCATGTGTCATGATTTGAGTTGAATTAAGTTCTAACTGAACTCATTCAGGCTGATTCTCAGGTACACTGTCATCACAATCACACAAAACTGTGCACAGATTAGCTTTCAAACATTTACACCTAGCAGGTTTGTGCATTTGAGGTTGTTTATTGAGGCAAATTACCCCAACAGTGGACTCCTTGAAGAACGGTTCTTTTGACATGTTGAATGGATGCATCCGATGTAGGTCGTAATAATTCGACTGTTTGTGATTTCTTGGTAAAGAGTTGTTTACATGTAACATGCTGCTTTAAAGAACAGTCAGTGCAGTCACAAGTCCTGTCATACATGATTATGACAAACCGTTCTAAAACTGCTATAGTTGCTTCATCAATGTCATCTGTGACTTCAGATAGGTTCAGAAATGCCTCAGTGACCACTGGATATGAACTCTTCGCTTCTCTGGCTGTTTTTTGCCTTTACTGGAAAAACTTGATACTGTGTTGCATCCTGTAAAACAGTGAAAGACTGGAAGTGTTTTACACTTACCAGGACCACTTGAATTTGACAAATCATGAATTGCAATCAGGCCTGATTGCAGTCCGTGCCAAATAGATCCAAAATTCTTAAATTTATAAATTCTGTAATATGCAACTGCCAAAATAACAACATCAGTCAGTATCAGCTTGTTCTTATGGCAATTTTTTTGAACCAGTTTGGGCAGCATGTTGACAGTGAAGGCTTAGGTGAGTGTCGGCCTCTTCATGAGTGCACGGATCAATGCTATTGATGTCAGCAGTTGTGCTGAGCATCTTACATGATCATCATAAGTCACAAAAATCAACTCATCTGGAATGTTTACAGTGGTCATAACATCCACAAGAAAATGAAGCAGTTCAGTTTTGTTGTCATCGACTCACAAGAACACTGTCAATTTCAGTCCGAACCAATTTTTTGCCGTATGCACGAGATGGACTGCATCCATATCATGTAGTTGTTTTATTTGTTCCAGCGCTATGCCTAAATTTTCACGAAAAGTTAAAAGAACATCTCATACATGACTGCCAACAGTCAAGTCTGGAAAATTTTCTATTAAATGATCCTTATGTCGAGTAGCTTAATTTAGGTTTACTTGTCAAGAAAATACCACAATGCTATAGTTGTTCTGCATACAATTGGCCAAGTTCAGCTAGCTAGTTTGAATGCATCAGCTACTTTGAATGGCTCTGGCTTCTTCCAAATATGCAATAATCTCACCTAATGCGACTGATTCCGCATCTAACCTGGTTATACACTTTACATTTTCAGTTTCTCATGTGAACGTGCTGCTTTACGAAACAGATCTCGCAACCAAGCAGGGTGGTATTTGGCCTCGATTGCAATCATATCGCCACTTGACCACTTTCCTAGCACCCTCTGGCAAAATATACACTTACTCCAATCACCACTTGCCCACCCGTGACAATTTCATTAAGTTCGTACACTGCACACTTCGATAGCCCTAGCCTACAGTGTTATTATGCTGACGAAGGTAAGCAGACCACAACAGCGCTAATTGAAGGATTTACTCCCGCAATTGTTATATCACTAACATATAAACATAATTGTAATATAATTATATTATTTATATTATTATTAACGACAGCGTACGGGAATTAAAAAACAAGTTGGTAACCATATCAACGTAAAACACACGTAAAGATGTACCACAACCAGCCCAATTGTGCGCAACTAAGCCCAAGTCGACGCGTTGTCATCTTTTACAAAAAGTGAATAAATTTACTCATTTACAAATATATTCACAGGTGTTCGTATATCAGGTTATTTTATATATTTTGTAAGGTTTTAAATTAGAAAGTTTGCTGCTTGTACGCATAACTTGAACAATGCAGTTGTTTCTTGTTTCTTATTGACCCCACTAACCAGAAATGCAGAAAGTTTGTAATAGCACTATATCAAGAAACTGTGATGGCTCTAGGCTACTCTCTATACTCTATGCTCTATATTTGTCTGCCATAGTGGCGATCATGATGGTGGCAATATAGGAAATTTCTTCAACTGCAAAAGCACAAACTCCACATATATAAAAAATATAAAACTAAATTTAAAATAAATTATATTATTTAACTTATAGATTTGTGCAAAAATCAGCCAGTTAGTCACTCCTTCCCTATCACGCGCTTTCTTTCTTCACTAATTGACAGGCCTAACGTTCGCCTGCCTGGGTGGCCTGTTTAGCTTTTAAACCTTACTTAATGTATTATGCTTCTTCTGTCGTGTTTCAGGTATTGATTTAAGGGCCCGAGTACGAACCTTCAAATGGGGGCCCGGGTTTTCGGTGGCCCATTGACAGCCCTAGTTATGAATTCTGACACTGTAAACGGTAGTTCTCTTCATACAATGTCATACATTAATGATTATACCGAGGGACTATTTATATAGGTTTACACGAGACTTTCCTGACTGGACGCCTCTCTATCCTTCAAACCTGCTTAATTTGCACATTAGACGTTATTCTGTCATAATTTTCTTATTCTTTGATGTTGTAGTCCAGGTTATGGGTGTACCGGCCCACTATTCCGGGGGTCCGCTATTCCGGAGGTCCGCTATTCCGGGAATCCGCCGGAATATACATACATACAACATACATACATACAACATACATATATACACGCATACATACATGCATGCATGCATGCAGACATGCATACATACATACATGTATGCATGCATGAATGTATGCATGTATGTATGTATGCATGTATGTATGCATGTATGTATGCATGTATGTATGTATACATACATACATGTATGCATGTATGTATATGCCGGCGGATCCCCAGAATAGCGGACGCCCGGAATAGCGGACTCCCGTAATAGTGGACAAGAACCATTATGGGGCCATTGTGCATAACATTTCATACCTGCTTTATTTGCATAACTTATATAATTTTCGAAGATTCTAATATATTTTGTCCGTGCCATTTGTCAAATAGACATTCTGTCCGTGCCATTTTGTCCATGCCATGTTGTCCATGACATTTTGTCTGATGACATTTGTTAGCACCGTGTGGCTGCCGCTTAAATAGTTATATTCGACTCCTGTAAAACTGTTATCATACATATATACATGTATGTAAGGCGCCCTGTGTGGCTGCCGTTTCTACTATATGTATGTTCACTGTACAGCGCAGTGCGTTTGCTAGCGCTTAATTAAAGAACAAGATTATTATTATTATTATTATTATTTTGTCAGGCCACCATTCATTACAGCACTATTTAGAGTTAATTCATATCTGCCATTGTTCTATTATCAAAGCTATCATTTAGCAATGTGCATGCCTGTTTAGGAACTGACCATGATTAATTAGGACCATCAAATGCCAGAAATTTATTTATTTTTTCTCTGGAACTGATCAAATCTGACCACCAGCCTTTTAACTATTTGGATAAGGACCAGTTTAAAAATGAATGACACAAACCCTGGATATTAGCACTCTCCCATACAGCCAAACACTTGGTTGATTTGCTCTGTCAAGACCAAAGGATTTGTGCTGGTTGTTTGAATCACTACTGTATCTCTGACATTTCTTGAAATGTTGCACAGGATCGTTGCTAGTGGAATGTTTCATAAGATTTAGCATAAGTTATTTTCCTTCTACGTTTATTGAGAGTGGGTGATTTTCTGATGACTGTGGAACTCGCCAGACTTGTTTTGGTCACTGAATATTAACTGTCTGGTTGCAGCTTAACTGCACTGAATACAGTTAGCTGTGTCTCGTCTCATTTACATGGCTTACCTTACTTATATATGCTGCAAGCTGGTACGTGCAGGGTTATTTAATGCATGTACATAAGTTACTTAGGAGTTATAATGTACAGGATATGGCGTAAGGAAAGGTTTGACTCATATTTTGACACACTCACAGTCAGGCCCTTACCCAGCCACCCATCCAAAGGACGGGTGAAAATTATTTTGGACCGCTGAAAATTATTTTGGACAGGCATAAAATGTGCATGATTCTCCTCCAGCACCATCCATATTCTTCCCTAAAGCCACTGCCAGCATTCAGATGACAGTTCTGTAAGTAGGGGTTGACATTAGGCTCCGTAAACATCACAGGGGCACTGCAGTTGGCCTCGTACGGCGGGGGACTACAGGCGGTCGAAATTTCCTACGATCACGGCGTGGGGCTGTCACGACTTCACTGCTTTTGGACGGGCAACTCTGTATTTCTGGCTAAAGGCCTGGTCACAGTCTGAATGTCACAGAAAGATTAAACCATGGCTCATAGTTATCAAAAGAGAACATAGGTCAATCTGTTCCTCTCAATGATCAGATAAACTTACCTGGAGTGTTCGGTTTTCCAGAGGAAGTGAATCTGTTTCCCTCAATGATCAAAGAAAGTTCCCTCGAGTATTCCAGAGGAAGTGAATCTCTTTCCTTCAATGATCAAAGTAAGTTCCCTCGAGTGTTCCAGAGGAAGTGAATCTCTTTCCCTCAATGATCAAAGTAAGTTCCCTCGAGTGTTCCAGAGGAAGTGAATCTCTTTCCCTCAATGATCAAAGAAAGTTCCCTCGAGTGTTCCAGAGGAAGTGAATCTCTTTCCCTCAATGATCAAAGTAAGTTCCCTCGAGTATTCCAGAGGAAGTGAATCTCTTTCCTTCAATGATCAAAGTAAGTTCCCTCGAGTGTTCCAGAGGAAGTGAATCTCTTTCCTTCAATGATCAAAGTAAGTTCCCTCGAGTGTTCCAGAGGAAGTGAATCTCTTTCCTTCAATGATCAAAGAAAGTACCCTCGAATGTTCCAGAGGAAGTGAATCTGTTTCCCTCAATGATCACAGAAAGCACCCTCGAATGTTCCAGAGGAAGTGAATCTGTTTCCCTCAATGATCACAGAAAGTTCCCTGGAGTGTTCCAGAGGAAGCGAATCTGTTTACCCCAATGATCAGAGAATGTACCCTGTAGTGTCCCAGAAGAAGTGAATCTTTTTCTCTCAATGATTAGAGGAAGTTCCATGGAGTGTTCCAGAGGAAGTGAATCTGTTTCCCTCAACGATCCAAGGATATTGATGGCATGGCTACTGGTTTTTTTTTATATTGGATGAAGTTTCTATCATCCTTGAGGGGTCGGGAAAAATCATGCAGCCTCGGTCTTAGACTATAGCGACGCACAACCGTAGGTGGATAGATGGGACGGAGCATATGGGTCCTGCACCAATGACTGACTGCAGAAATCTGTCATCCGCATCACTCACCATCGTCCCCACACCCCACCTGTCCTCCAACAGGTAACCCATTCTTCGCATTCAGTCTAGAAACCTCTCCAGGCAGGCACGGTCGTCAGCAGTAGCGTAATCCCACCACGCCGGGGCTGCATACGTAACCGTGGTCACACCAGCAACCGTATGCAAGGCCCGATCAGGGAATCCATGGGCTCTTAACACTTTGATCTGACTTTGGAGGGGATTCATTCAACGACTGGTTTTTGCTGACTTGGTAGGTTTGAAACTATATAAGGCATGAGTATGTTTTGTCCTCATTTGATAGAACAGCTAAACATCTGTGTGTGTTTTTTAAATATATAGCCATTTGATAGAGTTGTGCACAGAGAAATTTCAGTTGCCACCATAGAATTCTGCTGACTGAACTATTGTGAGAAAAACTACAGAAACTTGAGAAGACTTTGTGTCTTTCCTTGAGTGAACAATGTGCCATATTTGGGGCAAAACTCAAAACTCAAAGCTCAGTTTGCTATTTTGAATAGTCATCCTCAACTTGTCTCGAGAAAAAAGATTCATAACAATGAATTTAAGACTCTACCAAAGCCAGAAAATAAGTTAATAATTTTTCTCTACCTGTTCAGTTATTAAAATGTATGAAAAGGGAATTAACTTAGAAACTATGTGGTTCTAAACCCAGTTTGCAAATAAATTATATGTTGTAACAAATAACTGATAACTATAAACCAAAGTATTGAAGGGCAGATAGATGCCCAAAGGAGCTGTGAAGACTTACCCATCCTCCACGATCAATGATCCATGCAGCGATATGTTCTGTGATAAAGCGGATGACAAATTGTACAATGCATCTGATGACATCTATTTGCTTCTGAATGGCCTAGTAGTAAACAAACAACAGTTATTGCTTGTGCAGGTAATTCCAGCCAATTCCCAACCAGTTGTTTACTCAGACACCACAACAATAAGAGAGTAGAAGACCAGTCCTTTAAGCTAGTCCTGAGGCAGCCATGAGTATGAAGTGTTAGCGACTTCATTTTCTTAGCCTCGGCATATGAGGGCAGGTGGCCAATCCTCTCCCTCACCATCTCATCTTCTCACCAACAGTGTATGGTTAGTGTACTCATTATCGCTGAGTTGGCTAGGTGGTGCAGATGGAGCAGATTTTTGCCCTGGTGGGTATTTGAACACACGACCTCTCGGTTGACAGTCCAGCACGCTAACCACTATCACGCATCCCCACAACAATAAAGGAAGAAAAAAATTTGAAGAGTACTAAGTCGATAAGCATAGAAAATTTTAGAAAAAAGTGCTCACACTTCTGATCAATTTAAGAAAGGTTTAATTTAGTCTTGTCAAGTCACATGTATTTGCACAAGCCATGAATAGTAGACCGTGCAAAATATAATGGGAAATTAACATAATGTGTCCTTTTGTAATCAAAAGTGCCTCATCTTCCAAGGAATAATATTATGTGTTCATCATCAACACAAACAGTTTTATAACAATAATTTGCACAAGAATTGATACTGAGGTCAACAGGTCAAACGAAAAGTGTCTGACAGACTTGTAACGGGCTCAGTTGGCCTATTTATAGAGTTCATTTATTGGTACACAAGTTAATAAACAAAACTGCACTGCATACACAACAAAACTATGACCATGATCCAGTGTTAATTATCAACAGTCCATTAAGCAAACACATCACAACTGATAGCACACATACTTGTACTTATTAATTAAATAACTTTTCATTTTGATCTTGAAATGACTGAAGGTTAATGTATTTCTTAATCGATGGGGAAAATCATCGTCAAATAGTGGAATGGCCTCCAATTTAACTGTGAAATAAATATGATTCTCCACCAAATGAACAACTGTGGACCAACAATGGGGCTCCAATCAGTATGTAGGGAGACAGTTGCACCATATCTACGAGAAACACCATATGGCAAGTACAGGCCACCATTAAATAAGGCTGGTCACCATAGCCAGTGGAATGAGTGGATGCCTCTGGAAGGAGATTTGAGCTATGAGAGAAAACCTAGAGGTCAAATCCAGGAAGATTACCATCTTCCTGGATTTGACCTCCATTCTCCAGTGCTCTGCATCACATCTGCCTGGCACGTGGATGGGGAAAATCTTGCTATGCCAATGTACTGTAAATGATTTCTTGCCGATCAGGATTAGAGATAAGAATTTCCTACTCGCTGGCTGAGGAGGAGATAGAGCCCATCAGTTTGTCATCCAGCAAAATCCCTGCATACCTCAGTAGGATAAAGTACAGCTAGCTGGCAGAGGAAACTTTGGCCCAAAGATGCCCAAAGGATGCCTTCGACAGTTCCAAAAGTGCCACTCTAATATCTAGTATACTGACTTCTATAGCACTGCCATCATAATGAAATCAATTGAAGGTTGCTTAAGGTGAAAATGTAGTCAAAGTAATAAACCATTAGAGAAGACAAATTAAAATCCAACAAGCAAAAGAAACCAAAAATCCATCTACAGAGGATAAGCAATCTGAAAAAAACAAGTTTTAAGCTTACTTCTGAATGACACTACAGGACACAAAACTGGGCAAAGACTTCCATATAATTCCACCGAGAACGACCAAGAGCCCAACACTGTTTTGGTTTGAGACATAACATTGATCAAGTTCAATCTAGCACATGGATGAACAACGAGAGGAGATGGCAGAGTGTTTTGTGAACTATAAGACAGGTTTTAAACTGAATTCTTAACTCCATGGGCAGCCAGTGTAAAATGTTGACACTTAGGGATTTTTTTATTGCTCTTGCAAAGAATTTGTAATTTGTGCAAATTCTCTTTTATCAATACAAATAAGAAGTATGTAGCAGTAGTCGAGAGGCAAAAACCGGAGCAGTTGCAAGCGAAACTAAGAAAGTCTGAGGCATGTACGATTTGATTCTAGGAATACCTTAAATATGGAAAGTGAGTTGATTTACATTTGGTTAAAAATGGTAGGCTATCTCCACGAAAAGAAGCACATCAAAGTAACTGTGCATTTTGCAGTTTTCACTGTTGGCCCAAGCAATAGGAAAACAAATGAGACTATGCTTGTCTTTGACTTATATCTATCAGGCAGTCATATGAAAACATACATCATGTAGCAGTTTCATAAAATGCAAGAGATGCTAAAATATGGCCAACAAATTACACAAAGCTTTTACAACTATATAGGGTCTTTCATGCAAATATATAAAGTTTCTTAGGTTCAATATGAAGCATGCCAGCATTCAGAGAGAACTGCAAAATTTATAATGATTAACTTCTGGATGAGGATTAGAAACATGGACCTATTTAGGGGAAATGCTGGACAATAAAGCATCCTGGATTAATGAATGGATCATGATGGTATGTTGGGGTGTTAGGAGGCTTCTCCAGTTAATGTTATTTTTCCAACCTCCACAACGCAATCCCATGAAAGTCATTCCACTCCTGTTACAGATGTCTACAGGGCGCATGACTTGAGTAACTATGTAAAATAAGAAGTAGTTACCCGAACGATCATCTTGTATGCAAAGTAGAAGAGAGTGACAACTCGACCCCAGTTGTAGACACCGTCGCTAAAGATCTCATATGCCACCTGACTGAAAGTTTCTTCGGGATTTTTTAATGACACTTTTTCTATCAGTCTGTCATGCATCACAGAAACACAGAAATCAGTCATGCAGAAACATACTTCACATGACATACTGTACAGGTTAATCTGTTCCACATATACAACAATAAACCAAAAAATAAACAGATCTGCCATGCAGTGGTACTTTGACATTTGCTCTTTTGGCACCACCACTTGGGTACAGAGGTGACACTTGGGCCATGCTGTTTGGGCACCACCACTTGGAATGCTTGGACCAGCCTTTTGGGTGCCAGGACAATAAAATAATTGATGTTATTTCTTTATAAACCCGATGAGGATTCCTGGTCAGTCATTTCTAAATTCATTATGTTCAGGCTTCTTGTGAAGCGGGTGATATGAAATTTTGCCATATGAAATCTTAGATCTAGAAAGTTGAACTATAAGTAATATATCTGCAGGGTTGATTCCTATGGTGTGATATAGCTTAATTGAGAAACGGACATTGTATGCCAAACCTACGCACACAGGTAGACTGACCAGTTTAAGATAAAATACCAGACCTTTAAACGAAGACTCACTGACCAAGTGCCATGTCGGCTGAAGACTAAGCAGAACTGCACCTCCTATGTATGTACATTACTACCCCTAGGCTACATTCATGAGTGGAACCTTGCCTAAACTACACATTGATGAATTTCCAAATAATTAGTTCAACATTTGCATCTATAAATAAATTTACTTTTAATAATTTTTAACTTTTAATATTTATATATTACATTTATAATAAAAGTAATGCTGTGATGGGTAGCTTCAGCATATTCATTTGTAACAGTAATCATAACTGTACAAATACATAGAGCCATTTCCAGAAAACTCCCCAACAGCAGGACCAGAAGGAACACAAAGCTCCAAAGGTGCAGTTGGTAACGCACAGACTAAGTACACAACCTTGATATTCATACTTACTCTATGACAGATTATTTCTCAATTTGAGTTTATAATCAGAACTATGTCATATATGTATTACACAGTACCATGGCCAAAAGGCTGACACCCAAACAGTTAGAACCCCAACATCAGGCACCCAAACGGTTTGCCCAAAAGGTGATGCCCAAACGTAACATACTGTAGCTCTTGAGTAAGTAAAGCTCAGAAGAATAAATCTGTCATGTAATTTCACAGAACAGAATAACCTGTCATGCACCATAAGCAATAAATAAGCTGTTATTTGCTAAAACTTTCAATATTTAGTCCCAAATTTTAACAGTTCATTCCACACATTCTAAACACCTTGAAAGAGGTAGTCAGGACAACCACCCCATATAGCACATAAATTTAAATATAATGTTGAACAGTGCCAGCCTTAGGGGCGTGCGAACCGTGCGGTCGCACTGGGCCCACAACTTAGGTATCTCTTCCTCATTCCTGATCACAGGTCTGCCCGATTGGATGCACATGGTGTCCTTGTCACCCATCGGGCTAGGTCGTCCACTACCCAGCACAGAAGCTTTGCTATTGTTTGACCTGTATCAAGGATTAGTCTTCCTTTCAAGATTAGAAGTGAGCTAATCAGTCTGTCACCTTCCTTGTTCTGCAAGTGCTTGAAGTATGTTCTGTTTGATAGTGGGTCCTCCCTGCAGATTGGTTGGGAGTGCTGCTGATGAGTTTTTTCTTGAAGTTGCACTCTACAAGTTTTCACTTATTTTATGTTATGTTTGCATAACATGTTTGTTAAACATTCTTGTGAAACTTTTTAATGTTGATTAAATGCTACATACAAACGTTAGAGTAACCATATTGTAATATGGTTATTCTATTTTAGGGGTTACCTTTAACATGAAAGTAATTGTTGATTTAATGTAGGGGTCAGCCGGAAATCGCCCCGGATATTTGCTTCGGCCGAATATCCCGTTTTCTGGCATTATTCGGAAGTATTCGCCTCGGCAAATACTGTACACACAAATAGTTGATTGTTTGCCTCACTTGCCGGAATTTGTAGGCTCATAATATCAGCTTTGAGCTTCACCTAGCATATTCATTTTGAAGAAGAAAGTACAAAAAACACCGGAAGTCCACAACAGATGTCAAGTCTTTCATTGATTATTTATTTTTAAAATTCAAAATGTATTATTCAGCTATTACAAATACAGAAATTTATTTCGATAAGTTTTCATTACATGAAAATGTGAAGCTTCGCATATGGAACAAATGGTACTCGGTTCATACCCGGATCCGGCAAATAGTACATCCAAATACTCGGATTCGGTACTCGGTGGAAAATGACTATCCGGCTGACCCCTAATTTAATGTTTGTCTGTCTTTATTAAACATTGCTTTCTCAGTTTTTATTACGTTGGCATAATGTGCACATCATCATTAAAAGTACCGATAATGTAACATAGTTTATGGTTATTATAACTAGGGGTCCACCGGTAAGACATTTTCCACCGGAAACCGAATCCGAGTATTTGGATGTATTTTTGCCGGATCCGGTAACGAACCGGAAACGAACTGGGTACCATTTGTTCCATATGCGAAGCTTCACATTTTCATGTAATACGAAACTATCTACATAAATTTGTGTACTTGTAATAAGTGAATAATACAATTTGAACTGTAGTCATTTCTGTGCAGTTGTGAAGTTTTCTGTGTAATTGTTTTAAGGTTCAACATTTATAATTTTATATACGTAAGTTTATTGAATAAGTTTTTAAAGAACAAATTTTTTTTAAAGAAAATTTTTTTGCAACTATTTGCGTCTACAATATTTGCCGAGGCGAATACCTCCGGAAACGAGATTTCCGGCGGAAGCAAATATCTGAGGCGGTTTCCGGTGGACCCCTAATTATAACATCAGTGCAATGCTTGCTTAATATAACATTCGTGGAAAACACTGATTCAAAATTTGGCAAGTTTTCACATTGTTAAAACATTTACAAAAATATTAAAGGAGGGTAAGAGCAATAATAATGAACTGTTGTTCTCAATATTAGAATGTAAAGTGTTTTTTTATATAATCTAAAGTTTATTCTTTAAACTTCTGCAGTTAATAGTTAATGCCTGACTGCAAATCAGACAAATCACACAAGACCAGTTATTGTTATTATTATTATTAATTAATTAAATTTGTAATGCGCCCACAGTCGACCGAAACGTAAATCTAAAAATGTGGCCAATCCACCAAAAAGCTTGTTGGTCAGAACTTTGCACAGTTAGGAGACAACCGAGACCTTCTGGCAGAACAAAAAACATTAATATTACGCTGGATTGTAGTTTGTGGACTGGATGATCTAACACTGGCATGAAACATTCCTTGAACTTTGTATATAGTGCTTTACTTCAAAAACATGATTACTTGAAAATTTGAAAAGAACGTTAGCATATTAGTATTGTAATGTTGTTTAATTGTTCGTTTAGCGCAATAGTATTGTAATATTGTTTAATCATTACTTTAATGTTTGTGCATTACATCCCCCAGTGCACAATAGCTCTGAGACAAATTTAGTAAAATGTGCTTTGCTCTAGACATAATTTTGCAATCACTTTCATTTTATTGCATGACCAATTCATTGATGATAATATTTCATTTAGTTCTTACTTTTTGAGTAATTCAATTTTCAATAAACTGTTTAATTTTTATTTTAGCCATAAGCAGTTATTCTTTTTAAGTTTAATCATTACTTCTTTTAACTTATAACCAATACTCAATATGCACTGCAACTGGGTGAGAAATTTTCAAAATAATAATAATTGTAAAATTACACTCTTGAAACGAAGGATTCTGGAAGAGAGGAAAGTTTCTGAGAGGAAGACTGAACCTCATTCTAAAGAAAATAATGGTGAAAAGTCTCATGTGAAGTGTAACACTAAATGGATTGGAGATATGGCCAATCGGAAACACAGAAATGGTTAAGCTTGAGGCATTTGAAATGTGTCTATGGAGAAGACTGGCCAAGATCAGCTGCAGGGATTATAACACTAATGAGGAGATGCTGCAATTATTATGCATGAGGAAAGATCAATGATCAATGCAATAAAGAGGAGACAAATGAACTGGATTGGCCACCACTGTGTGGAAATTCACTCCTGAGGACAGACCTCGAAGGAAGAATTGAAGGGAAGAAAGCCTTGGGAAGATCAAGAAAATGAAGTTAGACTGGATGATGGATAAAAGAAACAGGTGAAATTAAGGAAAAGACACAATTATGTTTCCACAACATTTCCATAACATTTGCAAGACTTTGGGTTTTGAATAACTCATTCTCACATTAAAGAGATTTGTATCAAGGTGTTACTCTGTTCACCTGGTACACAATGTAGACATCCTACATGCACAAAAGTCAACTACTGCATGAAAACTAAAATTTTCTACATACATTTACATGTTAGGAAAACCTTTGTAACATAACTGGTTCCTACATAACGTTTCCGCAGGGTTATTGAGACATTCACAATAAACACACCCAAATGAATCAAACCTTTGAAAAAGTTTGTGAGCTCCCTGGGACATCAGTCCGAGAGTGTCTTATTAACATCTAGACCAGTGCTTCCCAAAGTAGTGGACCGGTGCTTCCCAAAGTCTGTGGACCGGTACCAGTCCATGAGCCCTCAGTTGCCGGTCCACAAAGTGAGTCAAGAAACTGGACAAAAAAATAGACGTTTTCTTGATTGGGTCTCGTTTGAACTATCTTGAAAAAACATGTGTGTTGCAATTAAAACCATACTTTTCATATAAATTAAAGATTTGTTCTGGGAGCAAATGTATTTCATCTACTGTAAATGAAAACTGCATAAGAAATCGTTATTCGACGAATTGCTGACAGGTCCAATATTTAAGGTGATTGAAAAAGAAAAATAATTAATAAATTGGGACCAGTCCTGCAGCAATTGGAAAATTCCTGCTGGGCCGTCACACTGACAAGTTTGGGAAGCGCTGATCTAGACTAAGTAGAACAAATAGTGACTGACACCTGGAAATGTTAGCCATAAACTTCCATCATGCTGGCCAAAATATTTCCCTAAACAGCTTTAGAGCAGATATCTAACACACCAGCAAAACCACAGTTAACCTCATGAAGCAGACAGCAAGCTCTAAACCTGGTACAAAGCAGTGCCACAACAACAAATGTGCCAAAGAAAGATCATAATTAAAACTAGCTACCAAAATTTTTTAAATATAAACATGTAACAAATGTATAAGAAATGTTCAACATAATATGCATATAACATATACACTTTTTTATATAATCTGTTACATCTAAATATCCATGTAACAAAATATATAAGAAATGTTCCACACAAAATAAACTGAGCAAACCGGCACCCCGTCTTTAGCGTGCACGACAAATGCGCGCCGTCAAATGCGCGCCGACAATTGCGCGCAACGTCAATTGCGCGCAAGACAAATGCGCGCCGTCAATTGCGCGCATACATCGAGCCGTTGAATTGTTGTGTGAGACGTAGAGACATAAAGAACGAGAGAACTCTATGTGTAGCTAATAAGATAAAATCAAGTAAAACGGGAAAAAACGTATGTTATATTACGAGAGGTTAGCAAATATTAAAAAAGACCAAAAACTCTTTGGTAACGGGCAATAACCCCCCGGACGATAACCCCCCGGACAATAGCCCCTATGCTGCTACAGAACATACAGTAAAGAGGCATCCCGTCAAAAGCACCGTAGACAAAAGCGCCCCGAACGTGTAATTTTAGCTTATAGTTTTAGTTATAGGCCCTATTTTAATAGCTGACCCCGCTTCTAGTTGTAGTTATAATTTAATCGTTGATCCCGCATCTAGTTTTAGTTATATTGTAGTCGTCGGTCCCGCTTCCGATTTTCGTTATATTTTAATCGTTAATCCCGCTTCTAGTTTTAGTTATATTTTAGTCGTCAATCCCGCTTCCGAGTTTAGTTATATTTTAATCGTTGATCCCGCTCTAATTTTATTTCTATTTTATTCGGTGATCCCGCTTCTAGTTTTAGTTATATTTTATTCGAAGATCCAGCTTCCAGTTTTAGTTATATTATCATCGCTGATCCCAAAGCTAGCAGGCGCCGGTTAAGTTTGACATACTTAGGTTTCGAAGCCTCTGGATGTCGAAATCCTGCTCGAAAACGTTCGATCAGAATATCGACGTGATCCCGGATTGCCTCTACGATTTCTTCTTTGCCTTACAACGTAGTTGTCTTCCCAGTAATAATTTTTTAGTGTAAGTTGTGGATGGCTGCTTTCCACCAAATCGTCAAAAGTGTGAGGAACGTCTCCAACGGGAACAAAGTTGAGGGCTAACAGCACTGAAGTGCATCATTGACAGGGAGAATAATTTTAGCCTGTTCTGCGCGCAATTGACGGCGCGCAATTGACGGGCATATTTCTCAGCGCGCAAATGACGGCGCGCAATTGACGGCGCGCAAATGACGGCGCGCAATTGTCGTGCGCGCTAATGACGGGACACCGAGCAAACCATTATTCAACTCACACAAAAACAAATGTAAAAGATAAATGAAACATAAGAAATTGATAGTAGATGATAAAAAAGTATGAATAGAAAAGGCAAGATGAGGTAAACAACAAAAACTAACATTAAAATCAGACTAGATGCATACAAATGCACCCATATGAAGAAGAGCAAGAAGAGCAAGAAGAAGAGCTGCCTTATAAGCTAATCCTGAATATCTTTCCATCCTGGTAAGGATTTGAACCTCAACATTTCGATTGACAGTGCAGTAAAATAACTGTTTTGTTACCAAATGACAGATTACTCTACTAGTAGGTAAAATTGATAAAACTGCAATGAAATACTGTATTAATGCAATCTAACCTAAAATGCAGTAATCTAATTGAATGTCCTAATCTAATGGCTTCTATAGTGCCATTATCAAAACGCACAAGGCTCAATCAATGGTCACCGTGTGTAGCAGTAGTATTTAGTAGCAATGCAAATTAAAATTCTTTCAAACTGTCATTTAAAATAATGTGTCATGATTTACGATCTCAAGTTCAGTCACTTAGGATGTTCTGATTTGAATCATGTGACAGTTGGCAGAGTAAACTCCGACCACAGCAGTGAAAGAGTTTTTTCTTTTTTCTTTCCCATCACTTGTTTAATTAACTTGGATAAATAAGAAGGTTTTTTGGAAGTGCTCCCACATTTTTCATCTGGAAATGCTCCCACATTTTTCAAACACTTCATGAAATTAAGTTTATTTTTTAGCTTTCCCACAATACTGAATTGGATCCTCTACCCACATTCCTGCTCCAGGAACACGTTGACACCTTGCTCCCCGTCCTCACCGAACTGTGCAACAGATCGATTCGGGATGGTGTCCTGCCTTCGCAGCAAAAGAGGTCCATACTAACACCCAGCCTAAAGAGTGGCGACCTTGACCGCTCGGACCCGACCAACTATCGACCCATAGCCAACGTATCATTCATCTCAAAAATCATTGAAAAGATCGTTGCCAGCCAACTCGTAGCATTCCTCGATGAGAATAACCTTCTACCATCCTGCCAGTCTGGATTTCGGAAGCAACATTCCACCGAGACTCTCCTGCTTCGGTTATTGTCAGATGTCTACAAGGCTGTTGACAACTCGCAGCTCACTCTCCTGGCCCTATTTGACGTCAGTGCCGCTTTTGATACTGTGGACCACGATATCTTGATTAAGCGACTGCATGTCTCTTACGGGCTTTCTGGTAACTTCTTAGAGTGGCTGAAATCCTTTCTCCAGGGGCGAACCATCACAGTGGCTCATGGTGATACTAGGTCCAGGTGGGTCCCTGCCCCGTTCGGTCTCCCTCAGGGCTCTGTACTTGGACCCATCCTTTACATCATTTACACTTCTGGTCTCGCTCCATTTCTGGATGAGCATGGGGTTCAGGGTCAACTTTATGCCGATGACATCCAGGCATATCTCCACTGTAAACCATGTGATGCCCTCTGGCATTGCAGTCTATGGGTGAGCTTTTGCGGGCCCTTGAGGTGTGGATGGCTTCCAACCGCCTTAAATTGAATTCAGCTAAGACTAAATTTATTTGGTTGGGTACTAGGCAGCGGCTGGCTGGGCTTGACCTGGCATCTCTCGCTGCTGAATTCCCCTCTTTCTCCTTCTCCTCTGCAGTGCGTGACCTTGGCGTCATACTTGACCAAGAGTTAACTTTCCTGCCGCAGCTTCGCCGCTTAACCCGCGACTGCTTCTATCAGTTGCGCCAGCTCCGCACTATTGCTCGCGCCCTTTCTCCATCTGCTACGTCCACTCTGGTTCATGCTTTTATCACGGCCCGAGTAGACTACTGCTCCTCTCTCTATATTGGCCTACCTGCGGTGCATCTGGCCTGTCTTGAACGCATCATGCGTGCTGCTGCCCGACTTATTGGTCGGATATCCAAGTTTGACCATGTGTCCGACTTCATGCTCCGGGACTTGCATTGGCTACCGGTTCCCCTGCGCATCCAGTATAGGATTGCCTCCTTAGTCTGGCGCTGCCAGCTGGGCATCGCTCCAGCCTATCTGAGGTCCCTCTGCCTACCTGCCGGTGAGACCCGTGGTCGCTCACTCCGCTCTGCAAAGAGGGGGGTGCTTGTTGTGCCATTTGCTCGTACTGCCACCATGCAAAATCGGGCCTTTTTGGTGGTTGGTCCTGTGGTTTGGAACGGGCTCCCTCTGGAGCTGCGTCTCCTCCCGAAAACCCAACCCGAGTCTTTCTACACTGCGTTAAAAACTGTTCTTTTTGTTCGTGCTGAAGTCGGGAGCGCCTCTGAGTAGTTCTCTTGAAGACGCGCTATATAAGTGCTCAAATGAATGAATGAATGAATGAATGAATGAATGAGTTGAGGTCTGTGTGCATCCAAGTGTTAGGGAGGAGTGGCATGATAATGATCCCCAGACAAGAAATATCCAAGACAAAGGCCTTTCAGAAGGCCTATTGCGCACGGAAGATTTGGATTCTGATTTCATTGGAGATTTAAATCATTGTTTGCACAGTGTCAAATTCGTAGGCATCAACGAATGTCTGCCTGCAGGTCAGGTCATCTTGCAGAATGTCAGTAAATTGAGATAGAGGTGTGTAATGATGATGCATAGTTAAAGAGGTTATGATTGCATTGTCACACTAATATATAGTTATAACCTGACTACAGAAACAGGTGAGTCTTGGTTACTAAAACAAGTATCCAGTTAAGTGTCTCAAAGGATAAAGTTGCCAATACCAAAAATGGTAAGTCATAAGTAATTTAATTATCTAATGTGTGCGCTAGTTAACTAGTTAAGCTTTATTAATTCCACTAGCTGGTTTAACCGGCGTTGCCCGGGGTTATAAGTTTCAATCCCTGTAGCGAATAAGCAACAAATTTAGGTGTAAGTTTAAATCCGTGTAGCGAATAAGGAAGAAATTTAGGCGACCTGTCAGGGAGACTGCTTCGCAGTCTAGGCGTGGACTGACTGCTTCGCAGTCGCCCTGTGGCGACGACTGCTTCGCAGTCTCCCGTGGACTGACTGCTTCGCAGTCTCCCGTGGACTGACTGCTTCGCAGTCGAAGAGGGTGAACCCGGCATTGGCGGGTTCAAGAAAACGCCAGAAATCTAGCCGTCACTGTCCTTAGTAAAGCAGAGTCTTTGAACATACAATTTTGCTGTAAAATGATGAATATAGTTCGAATCGATCATAATTAAATGTTGTGCGAAAGTAAACAACGTCGTTATGCGCATTATTAATGACGTTGGGGAATACCCGCGCCATAAATAGAACCGCTTGGCAGTGGAAGAGCGTCATGCGCATTATTAATGACGTTGGGGAATACCGGCGCCATAAATAGAACCGCTTTGCAGTGGAAGCGTGAGGGACGGTCGGTTGGGTAGAGTTTTGGGGATTTTCACCATGTTAGCGGTGAAAAGGGGGTACGCGAACCCCTCCACTGGGTGTCCGATGCCGAGGCCGACACAGCAGTGAAGGTTTCGAGTGAAAAGGTGCAAAATTGTAGAAGTTAAGCCCGGTCAAACAGACAGACAGACAGACAGACAAAATTCTCGCTTTATTTATATAGATGTGCAATAAACCAAACCAGCCGCAGTATCGTCATTAAATGTAAGGGTGACCCTGCTAAACGGGACCTAGGTCCTTTTAGGGTTTTCCTTTCCTGTTGTTTCTAGATAACCTCATTCTTTACACCTTTTGTAATGTACTTGAAATGTCTTGTTTGGTGCTGTTCGATGGGACCAATAAAACTTATGGCCAAGGTTAAGGTTAAAATTCTAAGCCACAATGTGTAACTGCCACAGTAAAAAAATCAAGAAAAAGTAGTTTACATCGATTCACAGCAGCAAGAAAACAAATATTCACAAGATTAGGTAATGTACAGAAAGCAACCGGCAAATAGCATTCATCAGAATGCTGTTAATAAATCTCACAGTCAGAAATAGCAGTAAATCTTAAATCTGTTACACTCTGACTAATAAAAGCCTAACGCTTAAAAGCAGTTTGGCTTTTATAATTTAAAACTGAAAAAAAAAATAATAATAATATATAAATTCTACACATGAAGTTTACGTCCTAGTTCATGCAAACATCTGATATTTCATTAACTATATTTGAAACATACTTGTGAAGGCTTCTATCTCTGTCTAGATCATCTGCAATCGTCTTTAGTGCTTCAGCAATATTATGGATGCGTTCTCTCTGAGCAGCTGTATAAAAAAATAAGACAAAACAGTCCACAAAAGACATCTGAAAGGTGAGTGAACATAACAGATCTAAAAATAAAGGCATACATAAGCTAAGTTAAATATTTTTTTAGTCCTTTAACTGCAATTTTCAGCTCATACCTGTTCCATAAGCAGTGGCGACTCCAGACGCCCAAGAAGTGGACGCAAAGTCGCAAACGTATTTAAGACATAAAACATTGCCAGTTATTTTGGTCAATCAGTGGTCATCATCGTTCATGTGATAATGAAGCATAAATTAACTTAGGCCTAACACTACATAAACGAAAACTCTTTAAAGTCTTAAACATTTACACTCAGTGTCAACGCTGACAACACAGTATCATGCAGTCATATGTGAAACTTTCATCAAGCCATTTGAATGATTTGATATTTACATTTAGAGGTTAATATTTCGAGGTTTTCATTAGTGTCATTAATATTTCATTGTTTACTGTTTAGCCAAAAAGTAGATGCAAATGCATCTATTGCATCCACGTGCCAGCACCACTGTCCAGAAGTAGAGTTTGATGCTGAGTAAGACTCAAGTAACTACACTGCAATGTGGGACTAGCAGGACATCAGGATGCAAACCCTCATGATATTTGACCTGTCAGAAGCACAAACTCCATCATGTAGGCCCTTGCACCTAATTCTGTTTTCATCTGGAAGCCAGTACAGTGTCTCACATATAGTCAAAACAATGCCACATCATCAGGTGGTTGCAAAAACTGAAAGTAGCTGTAATCTTTAGAGTGGTATATGTGAAGACGTGAAGAGTCTTCAAGCCTTTTGTCATTAGAGCTATGAAGAAGATTGTAGAACAGGCATGGCGAACCTTTTTTAGCTCGCGTGCCAGAAAATAGCTGTTAAAGAAAGCGGAAAAATTCGCGTGCCAGAAATTTATCGAACCAAGGAACACGGAATGAAGCACCCAAATAGTGAAAGCTAATATTAAAAAGTCATTGTATTATTTTTGGACGTGGCTACTTAATAATGTGATTTATTTAAGTTTACTATAATTTTATGTGACAATGAAGCATGAAAGAAATTGCTGGATGTAAGAAATGAAAAATATAAAAAGTATGAAAAAAGGAAGGTTCAGAGTTCAGGTGGCGTGCCAAGCAAAATCTCTTGGTGTGCCAGGTTGGGCACGCGTGCCATAGGTTCGCCATCCCTGTTGTAGAACAACAGGACTTCATAGTGACCAGTGACCACATGCAATTCACAACATCCATAATCAAATGGACAATCCAAGCATGCAGTCCAGAAGGTCAACAAACTTCTGAAAAAGGAGGAAATGTAGGGTAAAGATCCCAACATTGCACTCTTGTAGTATTGCAATGCAATCTTGGCATAAGTTGGTGCACATTGCACAACTGCTGATGAGTTGGGCACTGAGAAAAAACTGTCTGTTTCACCAGACGGTATAAGGACAGAATTAGTAGAAGCCAGATTACAACTTGAGACCCAGCTTCAATCTAATAAAATCTAATGACTTCTGATGTGCCATTATCATAATTCACACAGATCCAAAAATATCGTCACTCTGAGTGAAACCATAGCAAAATTCATAAGACAGGTTTGGAGAATTCCAATCAAAATCCAACAAGTCATGAAAGAGGGGCAGTTTGGGTGGACAAATGTGGACAACAGGAGGAGGTTATGACCAGTGCAGACATCTGCATCTATAACTGTCATTGCATACATGTAGTGCTGTAACTATAGTAACCACATATATAAAAATTCTTGTAGTTTGCAAAGGGCACCGCCATCACTAAGTTGTGTAGTTCCTTGTCCCTGTGCCAAATTGTCTTGCACTGAATTGTCAAGGAACCAGCATTTTTTGAATTTTCTCAACAAAGGAATTGATTTTGATTCGAGTCTGACTTGCAGAACTGCTAGCGTTAAAATCTACTGCATTCAAATTTCGCTGACATCAGTTTACAAAATACGGATAAAATACCCAATTCCACATGGATCAAAGTCTAACCCCCCCCCCCCCGTTTTTTTTACAGTTCTCACACTGTTTAGGCCTATATCCTGAAAAATTGGACGGGTGAAACGCGCTGGGTTCCGTGAGCAAATGAGTGCTTTGTGTAAGGTTGTGTCACTACAAAATGTTTGAAAACCACTGCCCATGTGTATCAAGACATTTAAGATAATGTTTTTAAATACCTGTCAAATGTGCTTAAAATCTTGAACTAATGCTGTGCATATCTATTTATAGGTTAGTGAATTATATGAATACTTCTAAGTATAAATTTTACATAACTACTTATGTTACAAAACTCATGTTACAATACACGTCTTACATGTGGTTCGTAAAAAAGCTGAAATTAATCCAACAGAGAAAGTCATGTACGAAGAGTATTACTACCAGGTGGCGAGATTGGCGAATCTGGTTCAACCAGCTTGTTGACAACAGCTTTATGATCAAAGCCATCATCCTTCATTCGATTCACGATGAATTCAGTCAAGAGGAAACGTGCTTGACTTCTCACTTCATCATGTGTCAGACTCTCGGTGTGCAATCTCTCTCCACCTGTACAGTTAAATGTTCTTTATGTACTCAGATTAAAACACAACATACAATCTAAGACTTCTGATTTGATTCCCACTTTCTGATAAATTAGACGTTACTGGTTGCAAATTACATGGGTTATAATAGTAATGATGGCACTAACCCAATAAAACAACTATCTTAGGGTATATTTTATTATATATAAGTTGATCTGAGCAGTGTTGTATATTACTGCGTTACTTGCAACGCGTTACTGTAACTAGCTACAATTTTGCAGTAACTTTCAGGGTAACTAGTTACTTTTTACCAAAAGTAACACGCAGACTTTAACCAAGACGTAGCCAGACTTAAATTCAAGAGGAGGCAACTCAGAGAGACATCCAGGGTAGTAGGGGTGCGGATGTATAACCCACGAAAAAATTTTCTAATCTAAAAAAGCAAAAGGAGGCAACTGCCATGTGGCTATGCCTATGGCGGTAACTGATTACTTTTATGAGGTAATGGTAATGAGGTAACACAAAAAAGTTAGTTGCTTTGCGTTACTTTTAAATTCACCTATGCTCATGCGGATGTCAAGTTCGATTATGGCACTAAATTATATTATTAAAAGTGTTTTATCAACAATCTGCAAATTCTTTGATTCACGTGCATTAAAGTGACCCAGACATTTAGTTTTGTGCTCATGTCTGTGAACTCTTTCCTTTTATTCGGCAATTTCAAAGTCTAACCTCGTGGTGGAGGCAGCTGAAAATTCAAGTTAACATACAGTAACTAAAAATACTTAAGTTACCTTTTCAAAGTAACTGTAATCAGTTACTAGTTACTTTTTCTAAAATAACTATTTTTAGGTAACTAGTTAAGTAAGTAAGTAAGTAAGTAAGTATATCCTTTATTAATCCAACTGCTAACCGTATTTTGGTTTACACATGTATATCACGTCCAGGTTAAAGTACTAAGGCCTATATTCCGGTGAAAATCATCCTAATTATGAAAGATTTGCGAGCCCGATTATGAACACGAGGTCGCAAAGTATAACCAGGATGCTTAAAAGGGGGTAATAGCGCATGGAGCACATTACTTTTTTTTTCCAGTAACTAGTTACTGTAATTCAATATACTTACTTTCTTTTGAAAAGTAACTATCCAACACTGGATCATCCGTTCATACTGATTTGTAATCATACTGCGTAATTATCAGTTTGAAAATATTAAACGAAGATTATTATCATTATTTTGACTTAACCCTTCCGGTGAAGCAAAGGCGAGGTAGGCCTCTGTGGACATGTCAGTTTAGATAACCTTGAAACACAGCTTTGGGACTTTAAGTTAACCAGTAGACAACCTCAGCAACTGCTTATGAGTCCCAAAGCACCAAGGGCTCTTTTATTCGCAGTGCCTAAAATTTTTGCGAAGCGTGTTATCCGAAGACTCTGACAGAAATATGCCAGTTGACCGAATAGGCCTGCTATGGGGTCGTCCATAAAGGACGTCTGCAAAATAGGACCCATTTTGGACCCTTCCCTCCCCCTTGTCCGCATTTGTCCGCATTTGACCTTACCCTCCCTCCCTCCCCCTTTGCAGACGTCCGCACGCCTAAACCAATTTTTAATGTCGTCGTCATTATTTTTACAATTATTCCACAGTTCCTGTGCACGTTTAAGTGACAGTTCAGGTTTCATATTGCAGGATGTACAGTAATAAAAGCCTCTTTAAAGTCGCAGTAAAGGTTATACCATGCATGAAGTTTTAGGCAATCACTTCAATGACCTTTTCATCTTTTGGGTAAGGCTGAAACAAGGTGGTGTTTAAAAAACCATCAAATTTAAAAGTTTAGATGCGGACGTCCGCACTGGTCATAACCCTCTCTCCCCCCCTTGTCCGCATTTGTCCACATTTCGATGACCCCTCCCTCCCCCCTCACTGCGGACGTCCTCTATGGATGACCCCTATGTAGTAATACACATCCAAACACAGACGCCCACCTGTCCTACTGCTGATTTTTAGTCGCTCCCTATGGAGTGTAGGGAGTGTTAGGCCTTCAAAATGTGGATTTGACAGAAGATGGAAAAAATTATGGAACACATAACAAACAAGGAGGTGCTGAAAAGGGCCCGGGAAGAAAGATCTCTCACAGCTACAATCAGGGGCTGGCAGAGAAAATAGATTGGTCACGTCCTGAGAGAGGATTCACTCTTGGGAACCGTCATTGAAGGCAGAATGGAGGATAGGAGGACAAGAGGAAGACTCAAATAGATACTGCTGGACTGGATGATGACTGATGGATACAGCAGGCTGAAAGAAGCTCATTACCAAGAAGAGTGGTGTCATCGCTACTCATCGGACGTTTGAACCTGCCAGAGGCCAAGGGTAAGGTTAAAACCTGAAGAACAGGAATAGTCAACAGCACTATTCTGATGGGTCAAACTATTGCATTTTAGTTCGGCGAAAGCGGATGGAAATATAAACGCTAAAACAGTAGTTTACGTTGCTAAATTACCGCGTGTGAAAATTGTTTCACAGTAAAACTTGAACTAGGAGTTGGATTATTGGTGAAAATATTACCGAGACTAGAAGCTGGATTTTTGCGGTATGAATATATGACATAATAAAAGTCAACGAGAAGTTGGACTTGCAATGAAACTATATCGTTTTAGTGCAGAAATTATCGCCGTCGATGAGCATACTTAAACAGAAACTAGAAGTTGGATGAGCGATTAAATATAGCTCAGACTAGAAGATGGATGATCGATGAACATATAACTGAAACTAGAAGTTGGATAAACAATGAGCATTATTTTTTTATAATAAAGTTTAATGGAAGTGCATAATTTAGCAACGTAAACTACGGTTTTACCGTATAAACTGCATTGGGTCTAGCGCAGATTAAAATTCCTGCAGTCCACTTTAAAACCCAGCATATTTACCAACGTTTAACATGCTCGTGTAAATCTTCCATGAAGATTAAACCTCGCTGTGCTCTAATTCGGCCCTACGCGTACCATCCAGAAGAATCGTGCAGTTTCGAAATGGCCAAGCAAATGGCAAGTAGTCGCCTACTACTGAAATACATCGAATACTGTCTGTCACTCGACTGGTGCACAAAATTTGCTCTGAAGATTACCTAATACGCTTAAAACCATCTTCTTGAACGTTTGTCTAACTTAGAAGTGTTACACTTTAAATTAACATATAGCACGCAACATTGACAAGCCTCTGGCAATGACTGCGTTTTCGAGCCTCCACTGAATGGGAAGACTATTTTCTACTTAGTGAATTAGAAGACTATTTTCTATCATAAAATATAACAGAAGAAAGGAAGTGAGGTCCAGTCAATAAATATCTCCACCACTAGATGTGGTCAGAGCCAAGCCTGGATAAATTTAATGGACACTAATTACTCTGCCTTCCGATATTATTTTGGGGGTCCATAGAGTAGAGGTAACATCACTGGCGTGAAGTGCAGTAGGTAGCGGGATCGCCTCCCGTAACCCTCTCGAGGTCCACTCAGCCTATCAATTCGCGAGATGGCGCGTTTGTGAAAATGAGATGTAGGACGTGATGGGCGCCTTGCAAGGCTGCCGTAAACAGTTAAAATTTCGGCTCCTGTAATAACTTGTGATCATCCATTCATACTGATTTGTAATCATACTGCGTAATTGTCAGTTTGAAAATATTAAACGAAGATTATTATTATTATTATTTTGACTTAACCCTTCCGGTGAAGTAAAGGCGAGGTAGGCATATATGTGGACATGTCAGTTTAGATAACCTTGAAACACAGCTTTGGGACTTTAAGTTAACCAGTAGACAACCTCAGCAACTGCTTAATGAGTCCCAAAGTACCAAGGGCTCTTTTCTTCGCAGTGCCTAAAATTTTTGCGAAGCGTGTTATCTGAAGACTCTGACAGAAATATGCCAGTTGACCGAATAGGCCTGCTATGTAGTAATACACATCCAAACACAAACGTCCACCTGTCCTACTGCTCATTTTCAGTCGCTCCCTATATATGGAGTGTAGGGAGTGAAATGGCTGAGTCAACTTTATGGGGCTAGCGGGTATCGAACCCGCGTCCTTCTGATCTTCGTGCCAGCGTGTTACCCAGTCTTGCTGTCCTCGAGACCAAGGTCTTGGTCTCGAGTGCACTCGAGTTCGTTTTTAAAAGTCTTGGTCTTGGTCTTGAGACCAAAAGTCTTGGTCTTGGTCTTGAGGTTCAAGGTCTTGGTCTTGGTCTTGGTCTTGAGGTTCAAAGTATTGGTCTTGGTCTCGCAAGACCAAGACCAAGACCGGCTGTCAATATGACAGTCTTGTTGTCCTCGAGACCAAGGTCTTGGTCTCGAGTGCACTCGAGTTCGTTTTTAAAAGTCTTGGTCTTGGTCTTGGTCTTGAGGTTCAAGGTCTTGGTCTTGGTCTTGGTCTTGAGGTTCAAGGTCTTGGTCTTGGTCTTGGTCTTGAGGTTCAAAGTCTTGGTCTTGGTCTCGCAAGACCAAGACCAAGACCGGCTCTTAATATGAACAGTCATTTAACAGAACTCAAGAATTCTATATCAAGCCTGCTTGCATCATACGACCAATATCTATGGATGGATACAAGTCATGTTATTCTGTATCAGACGGTATACGATAAACCATGGGAAGATTTCAAAAGGAATCACTATCTGTACATTTACATCCAGTGCTTGAAAAGCTTAGCTCTGTGTGTGTCAGCGACTTCAGCACCTGTACGTAGAACGTATTTTTTCACATGTCGGAATTTTTATGAGGCCCACCAGCTAGGCACGTCTTGGTCAGAAAGTTCTGAGCAAATTGGTTTTTATAAAATACAAAAGGCATTTGGTATAAGAGTTTGCATGAAGGACTTTTGAATACAAATTCGGATTTCTCTGCAGTTTGCATTTAAAGTTAATTTGCTTGAATAAAATAAAAGACTCATGTTTTCATTAAAATAGCGAATATTCCGACTTTAAAATTTTTAGAAGTCTTGACCTGATTTTGATTTTTTGGGTCTTGGTCTTGGTCTTGAGGTTCAAGGTCTTGGTCTTGGTCTTGAGGTTCAAAGTCTTGGTCTTGGTCTTGGTCTCGAGGTTCAAGGTCTTGGTTTTGGTCTTGGTCTTGAGGTTCAAGGTCTTGGTCTTGGTCTTGGTCTTGAGGTTTAAGGTCTTGACAACAAGACTGCAATATATGAACAGTTAATTTAACAGAATTCAAGAATTCTGTATCAAGCCTCTTGCATCATACGACCAATATCTATATATGGATGGATTCAAGTCTTGTTGGTCAGGAAAACCCATTGGCAGCAGCAGAAGACTGTTATGCTGTATCTGTGTATCTTTCCATGGTTTATCATACCGATAAACCATGGAAAGATTTCAAGAAGAGCTCACTATCTGTACATTCACATCCAGTGCTTGAAAAGCTACTGTGTGTGTGCCACCGACTTCGAGCACCTATAGAACGTATTTTTTCACATGGCGGAATTTTTTAGGTCCACCAGGCACGTCTTGGTCAGAAAATTCTGAGCGAAATTGGTTTTTATAAAATACAAAGGCATTTGGAATAATAGTTTGCATGAAGGACTTTTGAATACAAATTCGGATTTCTCTGCAGTTTGCATTTAAAGTTAATTTGCTTGAATAAAATAAAAGACTCATGTTTTCATTAAAATAGCGAATATTCCGACTTGACAATTTTTAGAAGTCTTGACCTGATTGCGATTTTTTTGGGTCTTGGTCTTGGTCTTGAGGTTCAAGGTCTTGGTCTTGGTCTTGGTCTTGAGGTTCAAAGTCTTGGTCTTGGTCTTGGTCTTGAGGTTCAAAGTCTTGGTCTTGGTCTTGAGGTTCAAGGTATTGGTCTTGGTCTTGGTCTTGAGGTTTAAGGTCTTGACAACAAGACTGGTGTTACCATTCAACCATCTTCCCGCCCCATCATCGGGATCGAGGCGAAACGTGATCCGCATGCTCTCTGTATGAGACGCAGCATATACGCTCTAACAAATGTAGCTAACTAGCCTAGGTATAGGCCAGTATGTGTGATGCTGATGCTGTTTTTGTTTTTGTTGTTGTTGTTGTTGTTGTTGTTGTTGATGATGATGATGATGATGATGATGATGATGATGATGATGATGATGATGATGATGATGATGATGATGATGATGATGATGATGATGATGATGATGATGATGACGACGACGAAGAGACGGAGGGGAGGAGGAGGAGGAGGAGGAACATTCAGTACATGCCTACTTAGGCTTACATTTTCTTGTTATACCCGTAATGTAGGCCTAACAAACGCTTTTGACCATGCTGGCAACTGCAAAGCTCTCCCAAAGCTTCTCTGTAACTCATGGAGGAGAATGCGCCGAGTGAGCTCTGACTATGCTAGGAGCAGTGGTGAATTGGCAAGCCAAAAATGACGTGAAACTATGTGAGTTACTTAAAACTAAAATATAGATTATATTGATGTTTTTAAAAACTGATATTGCAAATATACATAGCATTAAAAATATTAATATGAAAAATTATTATCTGTTTTGGATTTTTAAGCTCTGTGACAGTAAACCTTTGCATTATTTTACACGGTGACTGTGAGAGTATTGATTTCATCATCTGCCACACTCGGTGCGTGGACGGTATTTAAGAGTGCGGATGTTTGACTGTTTATTTGTTGGGTGTCTGCTTTATGCGTAAGATATGACTTTCACTTTTGTTATAATAGTTACTCAGTTTTTGATATTTATAGATTATGAATTTATGATGCTATGTTTCTCTTCTGTTGCATCATGAGCTAGGTCTTCACGTGTCTGCCGCGGCATAGCCGTAACCTGCACTTGACTATTCCTTGAAATAGACTTATAACGTTTGTTCGTATTTTCCAGCGTATGTTCCTCGTGAGACAGATTTCTTGCAGCCTGGTGTTTTTCAAAGAAAGTAGACGTTCGTTGATTAATTTTCACCAGTTGCGAGGCAAAAAGACCAGAGTGCCGCTTATGGCTTCAAACGGCGATGCAGGTATTAACTTATTTACTGTGATTACTGTGAAAATGGGTGACGTGGAGAATCTGTAAGTAGTTCTAGAAATCTATGCCAATGTTAGCAAACATATGATATAACCAAATTAGTGTGGATTCTCACTTCAGTAAAACGCCTGCAGTAAAGTTTTTTGTAAGCGATTGTTGAAACCCAATTTTTAAACTGTAGTTGAGAGTTTTGTCTTGGGCTAGTGCAGTTCTTATGTAGGGGACTTGAAATGGCATTCCAGAATACAGCCTGTAATGGTGGTGATGTGTTGATCAGCAATAAAGTGAACCAGTAAGGTAATGTCTCTTTGTGCTGTCTGTCTGTCTACCTACCTCCATACCTACATATGCAAAGATAGACAAAAACCGCAATACTTTGAGAAGCACAATTGCAATTAAACCTAGCCGAGTGAATAGTGATAGAATTATTTTTTTGGGATAAGAAAAGTGGGTGGTACGGTACCATAGTCCAAAAGTACCCCTCGACCCCCCCACTCTGTAAATTATGCTTAAGCATTTGCATACATACATACATAAAAGTAAGAGGTTCCCATAACAAGCACAGCACCAGAAAATTACTCATGGGTTTTGAATTACTGAATCGCTTCAGTCTTTTCAGTACAAGTCATTGTAGTGGTGAGGCTATTTCACTTCCTTTTTTGTTGTGATTTTGAGGAGTTCTTTGTAATATTTATGTTTTACTAGTACTATGCCATGAATGGGCATTGTGGATGTTTGGGAAAACTTATGTAAGGAACATAGCACTACTATGTTACTATGTTGCTCAGTGATTAATTACATAGTGAATTGATATGGGGTTGAAGAGATTTATATACTAATGAAAATGAAAATAAAAATACCAAAATGAAAATAATGGAAATGAAAGTAAGGAAAATTATACAGTTGGTACTGAATATGAAAATGATAACAACAAAGTGGACAAATTGGAGATTGGTGATTTGGACATTGAAGCTTATGTTTAAGCTTTGCTATGCTGTCAAGTAATCTATATTAATAAAGCGAGAATTCTGTGTGTGTGTGTGTGTGTCCCTCTGTCTGTCTGTTTGACCGGGCTTAACTTCTACAATTTTGCACCTTTTCACTCGAAACCTTCACTACTGCGTCGGCCTCGGCTTCGGACACCCAGTGGAGGGGTTCGCGTCCCCCGTTTTCACCCCTACCATGGTGAAAATGCCCCAAAACTCTACCCACCCGACCGTCAATCACGCGCAAGCTCGCCTATTACACTGCGAAGCGGTTCTATTTATGGCGCCGGTATTCCCCAACGTCATTAAAAATGCGCGTAACGACACCGCGGTTCTATTTATGGCGCCGGTATTCCCCAACGTCATTAATAATGCGCATAAGTTGTTTACTTTTGCACAAAATTTAATGACGATCGATTCGAAGTATATTTATCGTTTTACAGCAAACTTTAACACATGTATGTTCAAAGACAAAGATCTAAATTATTTACAGTATATGAAACAACCAGTCTGCTTTACTAAGGGCGAGGCCGACTACAGACCGGCAGTGAGGGCTAGATTTCTGGCGTTTTCTTTAACACGCCAACGCCCGGTTCACCCACCCTCTTCGACTGCGAAGCAGTCAGTCCACGGGAGACTGCGAAGCAGTGTCCCTCACAGGTCGCCAGACACCACAAGGGCCTCCAAGACTGCGAAGCAGTCGCCGCCAGAGGGCGACTGAGAAGCAGTCAGTCTACGGCAGAGGTCGCTAGACGCCAGAAGGCGTATACTACAACACTGCGAAGCAGTCTCCGCTGTACGCCAGAAGGCGTCTACAAGACTGCGAAGCAGTCTCCCCCACAGGTGGCCAGACCCCACAAGGGCCTCCAAGACTGTGAAGCAGTCGCCGCCAGAGGGCGAAAGCGAAGCAGTCACTCCACGGCAGAGGTCGCTAGATGCCAGAAGGCGTCTACAAGACTGCGAAGCAGTCTCCACACAGGTCGCCAGACGCCACAAGGGCCTCCAAGACTGCGAAGCAGTCGCCGCCAGAGGGCGACTGCCAAGATTGCCAAGCAGTCATTGTTGTTGTTGTTGTTGTTGTTGGTGGTGGTGGTGGTGGTGGTGTGAAACTTATAACCCCGGGCAACGCCGGGTAATCCAGCTAGTATATAATAATAATGTAATAATATAGCCATGTTATTCACAAGCTCACTGAGAAACCACAGTAAGTTTCTACATTGAAACATTGAAACATGATGGTACAATTATCAAGATCTTAATTAACAGTTGTCTTGGCAGCCTGTTAGGCGACCGCTCATTTTACTGCTACCCCCTAGGGAGGGGAAGGCTGAGTCGACCTAGAGGTTGATGGGTTGTAAACAGATGTGGTAATGACGTTGAGGTTGTCGTTCAGACTTTTGACATCATGGCTTAATATTAAACTGGGCTGTACAGGCTGGGCTTTAAAATTAATTCAGACTTATCAGAGTTAAAAGCAGTATTGAGAATGCTGCTTCTGGATTGGACATGTATGATGTCCATTTATGTGTTGTGTCTCTCTGTTTCAGATAAATTGGGATCTAACAAACGGGGTCAGTCCCCATGGCAAGTTCCTAAGGGATCAGTGGATGTTGGATTAAAGCTTTTCAACAGTTTGACAAGGAAAAAGGTAAGCAGATGTTTCAGATCTATTGCATTTTGTTGAAAGGTTGTGAATGCAGTGAATGTGTTTGTGGTGCGCTTGGTTGGCTGAGGTCGTATGTTTGCAATTACTACAGTTCAATCCTTCTGAACTAAACTAGAGACTCTTAACACATGTCCTAGTAACAAAAACTCGTATATATACTGTGGTTGGGGGCTTGGATCCCAAACTTGTATCCAGCTGTAGAAATGAGCTTGTTATGACGTCATTCTTTATACGGCTCCCAAAGACGGTGTTATAATGAGTTTGTGGTGTAGTTCTTTTATACTTATTCTAGATAGTATATATTTCGATGTATTGTAATATGGTTAGGATACATTGCATACTTGATATCGTATTTGTTAGGTTACATTTATTCTGCTAGTTTACATGTCTTGGGGCATCTGAGTTTGTCGTGGACTATTGCCCGGTCTGTCTCTACAGTAGAGAGTTATTTTCAAATTCTGCCTCGAATTTTGTGTGATTTTGGATGGTATTTGGATGTGGTGGTGTGATGGAAATCCAGAGGTCCTCTATGTCATGTTCTATGATCAGTTCCAGGGAGAACCAGTAGGTGAGCACTATTGGTGTCAATTGATTGGTAAGGTATGGCCTGGATATCCAAGTCCATTCTGAGATTTTACTGACGAACTGGTACACTGTCACTGGGTCAGAAATCTAAAAGACATTATATGCATATATCATAGAGAGTGCCCATGATTAGCTTTCTTGAAGTGGCACTATCATACATTTTTAATTACAATAACAATTTAAACCTTGCAGGTTTTAATATTTTTCCCAGTTTGGTGCACTACATGAAATGTGTTTAAATTGATTAGCAGTAGTGGAACACATCCTCTACATGTAGTGTTTTGTATATATTGTAGAGTGTTTTGTTTCATACCTTTACTGATGGAAAAGGCAGATATAACACACTACCCATACTTGTACTATGTTTTAGTAATATATATTAGTTGTATACATTTCCATGTGTATGTATGCACATAGTTATGCATGAGTGAATTCCAAACATTTCACTACATGCAAGATTTGTAGGAAAAAGAAACAAAGGCAGACAAAGACTATGCTGGATAGATAATATAAATGAGGACATACATCTCTTGGACTAACACTAAGGGGAGCAATGGACTTGACAAATGACCAAGGACAATGGAGATCATTTATTTGTACCCATAGCTGCCAAATGGCTGGCATCAAGAACTGATGATGATGATGATGATGATAATTAATGTATGAGTGGATGTATATATATATTGACGTCAGTTTCTATACATGTACCATTGTACCAATGATGCCATATTGTAGAGTGTTTTGTTTCATACCTTTACTGATGGAAAAGGCAGATATAACACACTACCCATACTTGTACTATGTGTACTACAAAGTAACATTTGTTGATTAAGTCATATAAGGAAGATACCAAAATTTACCTACTGAAATATTTAAAGCCCAACAGAAGTTAATGAAATATCTTACAATACTGAAATATACCTAAAGACTCAGAAAAGCTGTGGAAAGGAATTATTATGTGACCTGATTTATAAATAGTTATTGAAATGACCTCAGGAAAGCCTAAGCTTGAGTTTAGGCTGTTGTCCTTGTCCCAGTTGGTTTGATATATAAACCATTATGTTTAAACGCACCCCTGTTTTCTTCAGCACTCATTTCACAATTTGGTGGTATGCAAATCTCTAATGGTCAGTGGTATTAGATAGGAATAGGAATGGTTGAACGTTGCATATGGTTATGTTTTAGAAGGGCAGACAGCAAACAAGTGGCATTACTGTCTAGGCGAAAAGGCTTTTAATTATCTTAAATTTTCTTATGTGGTATGATAGATCTGAAGCGTTAAGTTATGTTGTTCAGTAACTTTCATAGAGGCATTTTTGACAATTCCATAGAGCAGAAGACGATGTAAAACTTGCTAATACTCATTATAAAAGTGGGGTGTGGTGGCTCAGTGGTAAGTTCGGCGCCTTGTAACCGGAGGGTTGCAGGTTCGAATCCCACTCTAGCCGCTGCGTACGGACCTTGGGCAAGTCCTTCACTCGCGATTGCTCGTGGCGCTTCGGCATGAAAACTCCGACACAGTATCAAATGCTGTAGTCAGGAGCACCTCTGAGTAGTAGTAGACTTGAGGAGGCGCTATAGAAATATCCGAAATAAAAAATAATTAAAAAAAGTATGAAAATATGTTAAACGTTGACAAATCTATCATGTTAGAAAAAATAAAGAATTTGACTTTTGACTTTGATAAAATATTTCAACCAGCTTTATTGGAGGCTGATGAAAGCCATAGTCTGAACGAACCAGTATCACCTGACTTTGTTGCTAGTATCATTTCTTATTATTTGAAAAGTCAGATAAATTGTTGGTATGAGTGCTACTTACTGAAGTTACTGTACTGTTAGTCTGGCTACTTATAAACACATGAAATCATTCAAAATTTACTCTTCATCTGACTCCAAATTACCAAAACTCATGCACCAAACTTCATTTTCGTTCGTGAACATACAAAAATGATTGACTTCATGTAGAACAACTTAGCAACCACCATATGTAGACAGTTCTAAGCAATCAATGGCAAAATTGTAGGGTATTAGCCAACCTAATTATCTATGAAATTATTTACATAGGATGACTACATGTTTGCTATTATTCAACAGCTTTAATAAGGACCCCTTTGATGTTACCAATGTGCACTTGTGTTTGGCATTGAAAATTATCAATTGTTGCAAACGTGCATCTGTGGCAGTCAAAGAGTTAAGGGTGTGTGTTCTGTGTGTTATATATGGTGTCACTGTTGCTATTTTAGGAACCCTTTATTCCACAGAATGGTGATCAGGTGCTGTGGTATAGCTGTGGTCCAACAGTTTATGATGATTCTCATATGGGGCATGCAAGGTAAATCCATTTGACTGTAACATGACCAGTTTTTAGATTGTATAGCTTGCAGGCAGGTCATTTCTGGTTGGTTTTAGACTTTTGGAAGCAACAAGTGACACTGCAGACCTAATACAAAGCAGCATTTGAAAATAATGTAATTTTGTTTATGTTAAGGTAAATGTAATTTATCTCTCGGTTGCCTTTCGGGTTGGGTTGTATTTGCAAGAGTAGTCTGCCAGTTTTAATAAGTTAAAATTCGCCTTTAGTGAGAATTTGTGTCAAATTTTAATTCCTGAAGCATTACCTGTGAAAGTAGTGCTTGCCTACTTACTTGTCAACTTGCTTACTTACTTGCTTACTTACTTAATAGTGCTTCCTTTCTATAATTATAATCATGGCTGTATAACATTTCATCTTGTTTCTAGTTATTAAAAAGCCCATACGTTAAAAGGCCTTTGGATGAAGTCACCGCCTGTTGAAAGAGCTGCTGAACTATCTGAATTTTAATTTCTAAACTTGAATTTGAATCGCATTTTGAATATATTGGTTAACTATTTGCAGTTTCATTTTACTTGGATATAGTTGGGAAACTTTCTGTTTCAGATCTTACATTTCGTTTGACATTCTTCGAAGAGTCTTGCAGGACTATTTTCAGTACGACGTCTTGTATGTCATGAACATTACTGATATCGATGACAAGGTTGTTATCATCATTTCTTTTCCATGCATTTGAATGATGTTTAGCTGTCTTTGACATTTCTTGCTTTGTATTTTGTGCTTCTTGTGTTGTTTTTACTTCATTCTTAAATTGTGCGGTTTTTACTATGAATTCATTGCCTGATTTTACAGGGTTGACACTAGAGGATGTTAACGCTGTATTGCATTTAGGCTAGAGTCCCCTACCACATCTAGTCTATGACCATGACCACAAGAAGAAGCCTAGAGAGTTTAGTTCATCATCCAATGTATGGCTGTCAGGGCAGGGCCACTGACGTCGATTTTTCCTTCCTTTGTATGTTACTGTGATAAGTCTAGAGATAGCTTTTTCTTCCTTTCATCTGTCTCTCTTCATGTCTGCCTGGAGTCTATGGCTGCCTCATTGACAGCCAGTGGCAGGTCTCAACCCAGGTGGTAGGTCAGTTAGCTTTCCTGTCCATTCTTCTTTCTTCCTGTCATGCCACTATTCCCTGGGGTGTGATTTGTAAAGTCAGGCCCTTATACTGGTCTGATTAGTCTTTGTAGATTGTAAACTCGAGGCCATGCACCAGTCTGAATTAGTCAGTTCTTCCTCCACGTGACTTCTGCTGTTAGAGGTCAATCAACGTCATTTGCAATTCTGAGTCCATGTCATGTCACATGAGAAGCATTATTGCCTAATAAAGCTATCATCGTCATCAGGAAAAGTGCCTCTGTCTGAAGCATTAGCTTTTCCACTGATTTCATCTGTGTGTGGTGCGAAATTCAGTGGGCATAGATCAGACTCCACCGCTGGTGTCCACATATGGCGAGGACATCCAGGTGATCTCTTCCAACCCCATGGTTTGGCAGATATCTTCGCTTGCTATAACTACGGAGGCTCTCATTTTAAATTTACCAACTAACGATCAGGTGTCCTCCCAAAGAATGAACTGGCATGACGTCAAATGTCATCCTGTTCTAGGATTCAGAGAAAGTATTTATCTTGCAGCAGCTTAGAAGGGTGAACTGAGTTAAATCCTGTTCCATCACAATGCGGTCATAAAACAATGAAATTTTCCAGATATTGTGCCCTTTCTGCTGGGATGGTGCTACAAGAAGGCGGTTTTGTCAAGTGCACGCTGGCAGTCAAGTTTGCCTCCATAGCAAATGGCTAAGATGTCACCAGCTTCCCCGACTAATTACCCACTGAACTTGTCTGACTAACAGTAGATCATTCTGAAACAAGAGAGTTAATTTAGGTGATAACTGGATTGCACATAATTAGAACATGTTTTTACAACAATTATAAAATATCTGTCACAACTGCTGTTAGAAGAAGTTATTCTGGACTTAAGAATTTTAAGTTGTCATTTTGGTTTTTATGAGTGCTTGCTTAATGAAAATGACTTTGAGATGACAGAGAGGTTGAAATAATATTTCCAAGGATAGTTGCAAGAAGTTTCTGTTTTCAGATTATTAAAAGAGCGCGTCAGAGCTATCTGATGGAAGAGTACAAAAAGAAGCAGCAACCTCTCCATGAGACTTTGAAAGATACAGCTGATGCCTTGGAGGTAAACATCCAGTTCTGTACAGTTGTAATGTGGGGCGTGGTGGCTCAGTGGTAAGTTTGGTGCCTTGTGACCTGAGGGTTGCAGGTTCGAATCCCACTCTAGCCGCTGCATACGGACCTTGGGCAAGTCCTTCACTCACGATTGCTCGTGGCGCTTCGGCGTGAAAACTCCGACACAGTATCAGTAGTCGCGAGCGCCTCTGAGTAGTAGTAGACTTGAGGAGGCGCTATAGAAATATCCGAAATAAATAAATATAAAAAAAATGGTATACCCTCAAATCTTGAGTATAATGTATCCATAGCATAAGAAAGAAGTCAGTGTAATGATTAAATTTTAATGATAGGGGATGTAAGCTTGGACTTTGCATATTTGATGTTCGTTGGCAAAGAGTTTTGAACTCTTTGAACTTTAACCCCTTTAGCGTGGAATAAAATTTTTTTTAACTCTCGGCCAGGAGGGATTTTTTTTGCAAAATTTCTTTTTCAGATATTGATGTTACAATGATGCTATGATTGTTCTGGAAGTAATCCTATAAGTTATTTTGCATTATACCGTCACCCAAAAATTTTTTTTATTCACTTGAAAATAAGTTTTCTGCACATTCTCGGCAGAAGTACAACAGAAGACCACCGGTCATGCAACATGTCAAAATTTGTGGTCAGTACCACAAAAACAAAGAGTTATCATAGTGAATGTGACCACTACAACGTAGATCAGTATTTGAATTTGGTGCGATATACAATTCAAAGCATGGGGCAGGGCACAGTCCAACTTCACCACACTCTCTGCAACTGTATCACGTTTGCGACCTGCCACTTTGACCTAAAATACGGACACGATGACGACGGCCAGCTAGTAGTCGCCAGTAACCACGTGACGAGGCCAAGGTTACCCCAGGGCTGCTGCAGCATGTACTAAGAGACCCTCTGCACAACAGACATGACCTTCTAACATTATCCCGAGTTTATATGGGCTCCACGCCTATTAGGTGGTGAGTTCTATCCTTGCCCGAGTTAACTCGGGATCCACGCTATGGGAACGGATTCCTCAGCCCGAGTATACTCGGGATCCACGCTAAAGGGGTTAATCTGGTTAGGTTTAGAGATGCCAATGAGAAATGAGTTGCAGTAGTTTTAAAAGAAGGTTCAGAGACGCTCAGAGACATACAGGTTGTGTGCACTTAATTCTGTGGATGTCGTGGATGTTATAGTCAGTTGACTTACATATGTTTAGTGTTTGTATTTTAACTTCAGTTGGTTCGGTGTTTCTTCTGTGGCCAACAGGATTTGTTAGTTGTCACACTGCGGCTTGTGATGACTTGTTTTTTTTCTGCCTTTATTAATACCATGAAGAAAATGGAGTTTAATGACACATGACAGAGCTTCTCAAATTCAATTGGAACTGTTTTAGTCTCTGAAAAAAAAGCTGTCTGAGGAAAAAGATCCTGATAAGCGAGACATGTATCAGCGGATGTTGACCAAGGTGAACGCTGCCGTGGAAACGGCCTCAGCAGTTGTTGGTGGGCTTAGTACTGAAGACAGGACTGCTCGTCGGGTAACTCTTTCCTCATTTTTTCTGTGCATTTGTATCTGTGTTACAGGTGACATTGTGTGCAACTAAACCATTCTTGCCTACCTTGCATGTGATTCTTTTCAGGTGTAGTGCTTCTTCGTCACCAATTCATTAAACTTGTCAGTAAATAACTCCCCACATGTTGGCCTTTGACCTCTGCATCGAGGTACTAAATTTGCCACGTATGTCAAAGTGACGAGTCATTGCAATTGTCGAACAGTATGGGATGTAATGAAAGAATATCTTTTGGTTGGATTCTTGTTTTCATGTCATGTTTCAGTTAACAGAATTTCAATCCCTAAATATCACAACTATTGTTGCTAAATGCTTAGGGTAATGGAGTAGTTCCCTTTTGATACTAAAGCTCTTTTATTTATTTACTAAGGAAATTTGTATAGCACCACTCCAGGAAAATTATCATTGATGTTGACTGCAATCTAACGCTTCCTACTCCACAGTAAAAGTAAGTAAGCAAGTATGTTCTTTATTGAACCGCTTGCAGATGCACTGTGGCTTACAAAACACAAGCATGCGAAACGAGGCGCAATAAACAGAATAAGAAAAACCAATAGATAAGTTAAATGATGATAAGTTGGTGAAGATGAAATTAGGTTAGATTTAACTAATAAAGTTTGGATTAGGTATATAACATTCTTGTGATGAAACCCCTGCAGGTCATCATATTGGCTCTAGGGATTTCGCGGGCGCAGGCGGAGATCATAAGTGCGCGTCCTCACAGAGGGGGAGCAGAGCATGGAGAACGTGGCCTGGGTTACTCAGAATGGCAGAGAATAAGGCATTATCAACCTTTTGACAAAGGACATCATAGGGGCCAATATCGGAGGGCAGGTACCCCAACCGGATCAGCTTTCTAGTGAGCGCACTCAGACGAGAGCGCTGCTCAGCATTCGTAAACCTCCACCAGGCAGGGGAGGCATACAGGAGGCGGGCGAGCGTGGTAGCACGAACAACGTCATGTAGTCTACTCCCGGAGAGCCCGTGTGCTATTAAGCAACGAATTGCGTATAGTGACTGGCTCGCCTTGATGCATATTTGTTGGACATGGGTACTAAAGCTTAGGCAATCCGACATGGTCACTCCCAAGATGACCGCCTCAGAGATCCTGGCAATGCCTGGTAACGGAGGAGGGAAGCAGGTAAGTTTGGATGACCATCTCTTTGGATTTGGCACAATTGAGGTTGCTGGACGCGGCCCATCTTGCGACGTGGTCCAGCTCAGCAGAGGTCGTGAGGATGGCAGATGCAGGGATGAGAAGGTAGCAATCATCAGCATATTTTAGAAGGCGGTTGATCGGGTTACAGGTTTCAGGCCTTTAATAGCAACTAGGAAATGGAGTGGCCTAAGGCCAGAACCTTGTATGGTACTAGCATTAATTCTGCAGTAGGAGGAGATTACTCCAAGGAACTTGGTGCTATGCTGTCGGTCATTGAGTAAAGCAAGAATCCAGTTGAATAGGAAATCAGGGATCGGGAGGGAAGCTAGTTGCTCAGCTAGATTGTTGTGCCTTACCGTGTCGAAGGCACGGGAGAAGTCTAAAGCCAGAAGACATACATTTGGCTCGTCATGCAGAATGTCTAGGAGATTGTGAGTAAGAGATATCAATGCCGAAGTAGTGGAGCCAGTGGGTCTAAAAGCATATTGATCATCGAATTCTTGGTTCATTTTAGGATTAGTTAGAATTGGATAGAAGTAGTTGCGGGCGACGAACTTTTCCAAGAGGCGACAAAGTAGGGGGGTAATGGAGATCGGTCTATAGTCAGCCTCAGTAAGCGGATGGGTTACTTTGGGTTACAGATCATGGACAACTTGTATCTAATTGTATCTAAACAATTATAAAGCGCCTCTCACAGTGTTCGCTAATCAGAGGCGCATTATTAAGCGTTGAGTCTGTGATGAATCAGCAATCTGTTTCAAATACTACCAGTGTGCTCCGTTGGCCAGATTTTGGGTTATATTATTCATGTCCGAAGTGCTGACCTTCAGGGAGGTACCGAGGCCTCATGGGACCTGCTAACAGGTGTAGTAGTTCTACGGGAACTAGGTCACCAGTGACCTGTCATGCATCACCTAAGTCTACTCTGTGGACTATTAGCCACGCATGCTAAGGCTGTTATTACTGGTATATAGTGCTTCTGTAACACTCTAAAATAAAACATTCTCGATGCCAAGAGTACTTTGAAAGCATAATTGAAAACAAGAGTAGCCAACATAGGTCTCATGCTGAATCAGCCTATGCAATGACAGCTGCACACATCATATCCAGTTCCACCTCTTCTGATATATATGTATATATATATAATGATATATTCACATATATCATCATATACACAGATATCATATGCACGTATAATCGTATATATCATATACACATGCTGTTTTATGTTACTGTGTCTGGTGTAATGTGTAACTATAACTAACTATTGTGTTGTTTTTGGTAACTATTAATGTAGCTAATCACTTTTTTAAAGTTAAGTGCAGCAGTAAGAGGTTACTTTTATGAGTTACGGTAACGCAAAAGTCAAAAGCTTTGGAATTCACTGCGTAGTTTTGTGCTTGAATCGGCTCCTGTAAGTTATTTAGTGTTATTCAGAACGGAGCTTAGAACTTGTCTGTATTGGCTTTCTTACCCACCGTCAGTTTTGGATAGTTACTTTTCAAAAGTAATTAGTTACAGTAACTAATTAGTTACAGTAACTAATTAGTTACAGTAACTAATTTCTGGTAAGGAAAAAGTATGCTTTCTGCATTTAAATATAGAAATTTGTGTAACATTTAGGTGGTCTTGCTTGAATCCGCTTCCGATGTTATTTCTGACTGGCTTGACAAACATCATGGGTCAGAAGTGACGGACAATTCCATTTTTGCGGACCTTCCCAGAGAATTTGAGGAGAGGTTTCATGAAGATATGGCTGCTCTGAATGTAAGTGCAATTAATGTCCTGTCATTCCAAGAGTAATTAAACTGATAGACTGAACAAAGAAGTAATGAGGTGCTGTTTGAACATGATGTTGGACCATGTCTTATGCCCTGTTTTCAAAGCTTATCACACTGAACTGTAGCAGTTTTGGGCCTTAAACAGTGACAGTTTGGCTTATTACATATTTTTTGCTTCTACTCTTGAGAGGCTGGTTAGAAACTGAGAAAATAGTTGTCTTAACCCCTTCGCTGCGATGGCCTTGTAATCCCGTGTGCGTCATGTATGTATGTTTGTATGTATGTATGCAGGTATGTATGTATGTATGTTTGTATGTATGTATGCAGATATGTATGTTTGTATGTATGTATGCAGGTATGTATGTATGTATGGATGGATGGATGACTGTACGTATGTATTTATGTGTGTATTTATGTGTTTATGTATGTATGTATGTAACTATGTATGTATGTATATATGTGTATATGTCTGTATGTATATATGTATATGTGTATGTAACTATGTATGTATTATATGTATGTGTGTATATATGTATGTATGTATATATGTATATATGCATGAATATATGTATATGTGTAGGTATTTACGTATATATGTATATTATGCATGTATGTATATATATTTGTATGTATATATGTATATTATGCACGTATGTATATGTTTGTGTGTATATGTATGTACGTATATATTTATGTATGTATATATGTATGTGTACATGTATGCATGTATGTATGTATGTTTGCGTGTATGTATGTATGTATGTATGTATTATGTATTATGTATTTATGTGTGGTATATGACCAGGGCATCAAATGGGTACCTATAATTTCTATGACGAGGCATACTCGTCCTTCACGTATGGCAATAGCATTTCCATGACGAGACATACTCGTCATCCGCAGCGAAGAGGTTAAGAAAGCTCCAGTAAGTCAAACAGCATGGTACAAAACTCTGTTGTTTTTGCTCAGCTGAGGTGAATAAAAATCTGGAAAGTTTTCAACTAAGCTGCTTTGTTACCATAAAGATGCAGCAGATGGATGTATGTATTGGTTGATTTGCTTTGGTTTTAGGTCCTTCCGCCATGCGTCTTGACTCGAGTCAGTGAGTTCATTCCACAGATTACCGAATTTGTGCAAAAAATTATCGACCAAGGCTTTGGGTAATATGACCAAGATATTCCTTTTTCGTATTAGAATAACCTTAGTGTAGCCATTTGTATAAGATTTTTTCCTAAAGGACTTTGTAGGCTGGCACTGTAGGTTAATACTTAAAAGACAGCACTGTAGGATATGGCTATAAAATATTACCATTAATAAACTGCAGTGCAGTGTGTGATGTATGTGCTGAAACACATTCCTCTGTGGTTATTTGTGTCATATGATGAAAACAATGGGCAATGATTGTGAATTTGTAGCAGAAAATTTAGGGTTGAGATTATAAAACTACAACTTCATATTTGATTACCTATGTGATTACCATAAATATTGGCTTAGTGCAGAGGTTCCCAAACTTCTCTGGATTGCGACCCACTTGTGAATGTCTTGGCAGTCTTGGTACCCACTGCGTAAAATTAAGCATTTTGTACTAAAATTTGCTTCGTTAATTGGTATCGAATATGCGGATTTACGTACAGCGCTTATAAATTTAAAGCATTAAAAGGAAACTTAGGGAAAAACAGTTCACAATTGATTGCAATGCAGCTAATTATAGCACAATCAAAGCCAAATGTTGTTGCTGCAAAAAATAAATAATTCTCGAAAAACATTTGGCGACCCACTTGCCAGAGCTTCGCGACCCACTTTTGGGTAGCGGCCCACAGTTTGGGAAACTCTGGCTTAGTGCATCTTGAATCTAATGCAATAGGTCTGATTGGCAGTACTATTCATTTTGATTATGCAAAGAAAAGCAGTGGTGCCAAAATGTCATTGTATTATTTGCTATCGATGTCTGTAGCATTCAAAATTGATACATATATATGTGATTCACCATTCACTGTCCAGCGGCAGCGAGGCTTCGTCGGAAATAGTTGCATATCAGGTGTTATTTTCTCACCAGGTACATTACACACCATACTGTTTTCTAATTTTTATCATGATGTGTTGTTTCTTAACATAGTTTGTAGACAAGATGGAAGATCCCATGAACATGTGGCACATATACTTTTCAAAGCTGCCTCTAGCTCCTTGCATGCAGTGTTGCACTGAACACCTTCAGCTCGTTAAAATTCAGTGACCACATTTCATGCTGAAACTGTCAGCTTGTTTCTATTCCTGTTTACTATTATATGTGATGAAGTAATGGCTCAACTGAATAGCACATTAGCCTTGTGAATTCGGCTGTTATGTGGATGGAAGACACTACTGAAGATCCTACTACCAGCTGGTGGCCGAAGTGCCTCGTTCCGCTGTCTTAAAAGCACTTTCTGTTCATTGGGTCTTTTGCACTGGGAGCGCCTCTGATTAGCAAACACTGTGAGAGGCACTTTATAAATGTTTAGATACAATACAATACAATACTGAAAGCACATAACATTGTCAAACTTTTGACTGGTGCAAAAACATTTTCTGTCTATATGTAAAATAGTGATGCTGTTAGCAGAAGTTTTACTAATTATGCTGATATCTTTGACTCTGTTGACAGTTATGTTTCCAATGGATCTGTTTACTTTGACACAATGAAATTCAGTCAGTCATCGGGGCATTATTATGCTAAGCTGGTACCAGAGGCATTTGGGGATACGAAAGCTTTGGAGGAAGGAGAAGGTATGTGTCTGAATATTTACTACCAGATTCCGATATTCAAAGGCATGACTTGTTTTGCTATCCAGTATTTGGAGGGTGTTAAGGCCTTATAAAATGTGTGGTTGCAACAGGAAAATATTGAATTTATTGTAGATGTCAGGATCTGACTGGGGGATAGATGAATGGTAACACTCTTTGTGCTCGAAGAACATAAGATCTTGAAAGACGCAGTTTGATACGCGTAAGCTCCGTATAGGTCGACTCAGCCTTCCGTTCCCTAGGGGCAGCTGTAAAGTGAGCGGGCACCTAACAGGCTGTCAAGACGTGTTCTATTCGCATGTGGTGGGAGCAATTACTTATGCTCAGTCAGTTAACAAACAAGAGTACTTAATAATTAATGAAGATCGGCAGCTCCTTACTGTGGTTGCTTCAATTTCCTGTTGAATGATTTTGTATATGTTTTATACAATGTCTTCTGCTGCTTTCTGTGAATAAGGTGATCTGAGCGTGTCTGAGGAAAGGCTGAGTGAGAAGAAAAGTTTAGCAGACTTTGCCTTGTGGAAGTCGTCGAAGCCTGGAGAACCTTTGTGGGACTCGCCCTGGGGAAAGGTTATTATCATTACTTTTTTCCATAAAGTTGTTGCTCGCTAATGGATAAAAGAATTACTGCAGCAACAAATGAAGTATGTCGATCTAACCTTATTTTTTTCCTAATGTGACTTGTAGGCAAAAGGAAGAAATTGTTGAGTTTGGATGTGTTGCATGATATAGCAGTTCTCATAACACAACATGTGTTTGTAAGATGTCACTAGTCAAAAGGAGTGAATTGAAATCTGGTCAGTATTGGGCAAAGGTGAGGTATAACAGCCTTTAAGAAGCATGCTAATGGGACATTCCACGTCAAATCAACACACTTTAGAAAAAAAATGGACGTCATCATCTCCAATTTTGTTGAAATTTGGTATGGTGACAAACCACTGTGAAAAACTCTAAATGCCAAAATTTTTGATTTTTTGGTCAACCGATGTCCGAGATATGGGTCAATGAACATTGACCAAAACGGGCCGATTTTCGCTGACCGCTGATGTTCAAACTGCTGTATCTCAGCTTCTATTGCACCTAGAGACACAATTAAAATACCAAATTGAAGGTATTGAATAGCTTTATCTGGGAAAAGCACTCAGAAACTTTCATATTTAGTAAGAAAATATTTTTTAGCAACTGTAACCTAGTGACACTGACCTAGGTCAGTTCGCCATCTCAGAATTTAATCCAGTTTTTCCCATGCAAAGCTTTCATTGTTCTTAACAATTGTTGAAAATTTCAGAGTGGGCACTCTCATAGTTTTTTTATAGTGATATTTTAAAGGTAGTCATGGTCGCGATTCGCGGCAACCGTTGATATGCCATGAATATTTAATTGCTGAATCCCAGCTGTTAACATCAATGAACTTTGCTCAGTGTACTAACATTATCTCACACAACATGTTGAACAAAAATTAGGCTTACATACATGCCCATTGCCTACTTATTTACTTATTTAAATGAATTCTTGTTTCAGTGCTAGGTTTCATAGTCTTTCCTGTTGTCTGAATGTTCGCATGACATAAATTTTAAATTTTATAGAATTTTTTGATGTTATTATAACTGAAGTTGTGAGAAACTACCTAAAATAGACAGCTAAGTGGAGAATCTTAAATATTTAAATTTTCAAGTATATCTGGCAGGCACACAAAAGCTTCACTGCATCTGCCCAGTATCAGCTGAGTCAGTTGAAGTGAAAGACTTCTCCAGCAGCCTGGATAGTAGAATTGAACTTGTGTTGCAGTCTGTAGAGATAGACAACAAGACCACAATAAACTCTCAGATATCAAGGGCAAATCACTGCAAAGTACGACAGACATTGGTGGCTTGGCTGTGTTCTGCAAGTATTTCTGGACACAAATGAGGTGGAAGTCAATTTTTTACACCCACATGGACCAGCTCAATCATATCAATATCTGCATCCAACACACATCTTAGTAATTTCATGCCAGGACTAACTAACAACTGTTCTTCCAACAACTGTTACTGGAAGAATGTACTTGCTGACATCTGAGGAAACTACTGCAGCAAACCAGGCTCTTCAAAACAGTTCAGATCTATCGGGTGAGAAATGATGGTCGCGAATTGCCACCATGACTGTACCTTTAAAAAATCACTGTAAAAAAACTATGAGAGTGCCCACTCTGAAATTTTCAACAATTGTTAAGAACAATGAAAGCTTTGCATGGGAAAAACTGGATTAAATTCTGAGATGGCGAACTGACCTAGGTCAGTGTCACTAGGTTACAGTTGCTAAAAAATATTTTGTTACTAAATATGAACGTTTCTGAGTGCTTTGCCCAGATAGAGCTATTTAAAACCTTCAATTTGGTATTTTAATTGTGTCTCTAGGTGCAATAGAAGCTGAGATACAGCAGTTTGAACATCAGCGGTCAGCGAAAATCGGCCCGTTTTGGTCAATGTTCATTGACCCATATCTCGGACGTCGGTTGACCAAAAAATCAAAAATTTTGGCTTTGAGAGTTTTTCATAGTAGTTTATCACCATACCAAATTTTAACAAAATCGGAGATGGTGATGCACGATGACTGTGTTGATTTGACATGGAATGCCCCTAATGTGGAATGGAGATTTTGCAGATGACTTATTGATTTGCAAGCATTTCTGTTCTGTGTGGCTGGTGTTGCACTGAAGCCAAGCAATCCCCAATCAGTGTATGATAACCTAAACTTACCACCGCTATATCTGAAAATGCTTTTATGATTTCTGTCCAGGGTCGGCCTGGTTGGCACATTGAATGTTCTGTGATGGCAAGTAGCGTTCTTGGAGACTCTCTGGATATTCATACTGGAGGAGTTGATCTTAAGTTTCCTCATCATGACAATGAATTGGCACAGGCAGAGGTTTGTCCTTGGATCATATTTTTGCTGGTATCAGTTGATGTGCTTGTCTGAATTTGCAATACGTACAGAACGAATGCTAAACCAGTCGGCCACCAAACGATCTTCGTGGTGACTGTGAACGGTCTTGCTTTTGGCAATTGCCTACCATGTAAATCTTTTTGCTTGGTCTGATGACGAAGTTGCAACTTATTGCATCAGGTAATGTTTGTGCTTATCTGGATGTAAATGATGGCTGTTGTATGGCTATGTTTCAGGCCTATTTTGATAATGACCACTGGGTGCGCTACTTTCTGCATTCTGGTCACTTGACGATCTCTGGCTGCAAGATGTCGAAATCTCTGAAGAACTTCATCACAATCAAGGATGCTCTGAACAAGCACACGGCATGCCAGCTTCGACTGATGTTCCTTCTGCATTCATGGAAAGACACCTTAGACTATAGTGATGACACAATGAAGGCAGCCATCAGCTTTGAAAAGACTCTTGATGTTAGTAGTTTATTTCTACTAGCTATAGACCGCAGTTATTGGCCCGTTTCTTATAATAGGAGCTGGGTTCATTCTATTGAAACTGCAGTCTAATCTGAGTGTGTATGCATGAACAAGTCTTAAGCTATTGGCCAACTAGCATCTTTGCCCTAACTAGTATACAAAGTCTGACTACTGTATTTTTCGGACTATATGTCGCTCCTTTGTATTACTATTATTATTATTATTATTATTATTATTATTATTATTATTATTATTATTATTATTATTATTATTATTATTATTATTATTATTATTATTATACAAATGATTATTTAACAATAATGATTAAATGATCTGAAGCGCCATCTCAGCATCACTCAGACAGGTGGCAATGTCCTGGAGAGGCAGATGGCATTCCCTTGTTGCAGAATCACTGAAATCCGTTGGAGCAAATACGATGTTTCCAGTGGATCGTCAGTTGCGTCCGTTATTCGGCTTCCCAACTCCATTACGAACTGTAGACCTTCCCCGCTCCAAGAGCCGCCCGTCCAAGGCGATTGCCACAAAGGCATGGGTGTTAGTAATGGCTTAGTATTTCGCCCTCTTGGACCGTACTGAACGTTCCACGGCTTCGCCAGCTCCGATGGATGTGTGGGCAAGATGGGAAGTGGCGTAAGTGTCGGGCACTGTCACATCCCATGTCAGGCATCGTCCACACGACGAAGGGATCAGTGTGACACCGTCTGGTCGCTTTCCATTTCCTCTTGAGAGGCTCTTTCTGAGCAGGTATTTTAGCTCTGCTCAGCGCTCTCCAGATTACATCGTTGAGCATGGCGTGCCGCTGTTGTTTCCCGCCTCCTCCTCTACAAACCAGACCATGAAGCCCCTCTTGTGTCGATATTTTCTCGGCATTGGTGGCACGAGTGCAGCTCACAGAGTGCCATACCTAGCCTCACCCCGACTGCGATCCATATCTCCTCGTCTGAGAGGCAGAGGCCCAAAGCCGTCACAGGGGGAGCTAGCATCCAGTCCCCAATAATGAGGTGCTCGTGAAGCTAGCAGGCGAGCATGATCGTGTGGACAGCTGGTAGACTCGAGCAGGCCTGTCCGTGCCATGTCTGTATATCGGGTATCTCACTCCTTTTGGCGATTCTGTTGGTGGTTCTGCACCATATTAATAATATTAATAATAATAATAATATTATTATTATTATTATTATTATTATTATTATTATTATTACAGAGCTTTTATATAACATCTCTTCAAGATTGTCTACTGAGGGGCGCTCCCAGTCTGTAAATAAATAATGTGAGGTCAGAGCATCAGTGAGCTTTTCTGGTTAAAATGGTGCAGTCAACCTTATTAGACAACTGCCAAGAAATAAAATTCTGTTGAATAAAACCAGTTGCACTTTCTAAAGTGATGCTTGCAACTCTTGTAGTTTAATACGTTTTGTTGTATGATGTTACTGATGTTGCCACTGCAATACCACCATAAATAAATGTTGCTTGTAGAAAGCAAGGGGGTGGAAAGATAGATAGGCAAAGTGAACTATTAAATAATTACCCGGTATGTATGTTAATAGAGCTCAGTTCACAAGGATATGTTTAACGAAATAATCTACTTTTGAGAGATTCTTTAAAGGCGGTATAAATGCTTAGATATGTGTGCATACACAGTTACAGATTGGATCTTTCAGTTCCTCATACTAGAACAGTTATGGCGCAGTCCCAATCTTTTGCCTCAATTGGTCCCTCTCTCTGGAATACACTCTCTCCTACTCGCTCTCATATTTTAATAGGTAACTCCTTGTCTTCTTTTGCTTTCCTCAAAACATTTATTTTCTTTTGGCCTTGCGCACTGGGAGTGCTTCTGAATGGTTCACTATCTAGAGGCGCTTTATAAATGTTTTAAATACAATACAATACACACTGTTTCAGAGATTACCAGTTTATTAAGATTCATTCAATGTTTTCTTCTCTCCACCATGCACAGAGCTTGGAAATTACTCATATATATGAAAAAGGAACTCGTAGTATAATGTGTCCTCACAATAGAACTTGCAAGAGAGGTGTACAGTATGTAAGAATGCTTATAACAAATGTATCATATTTTGTCTGTGAAAATACAGTAATAGTTGTCATAATGAGGTGCAATTCTCAGTCATTGTCAGATGTGGTTTCAGTTTCATTTTGCACAACTGCAGTGGTTTTGTCATTTCTAATTTCTTCTCCTTTTAGGCATTCTTCTGGCGAGTCAAGAACCTGATACGAAGTTCGGACACAAAGTTGTCCAATAAATTTTCACCATGGCTTGAAAAGGAAAGGGAGTTGAATCACAGGTAGATAATTGACTTTACATTCTTGCTAAGTATCTATAAATCTGTATTATTTATTATATTGGTATTCTGGTGACTCATTTTCGTAGCTCACGGTCATCTGATGTTCAGTATAGTTCCATTATCTATGTGTTTGCTAAAGGGAAAAGTGGAAAAGGAGAAACGAAGAGATGTAAATGTAAATATTTTTACCACACCATGTGATTTAACTTAGGAGACCGAAACTTGGCTAGTGGCCCTATTTGTGTTAAGAGATTAGCTTATCTAATGCTAATTCGTCTTTGACTTTGTATCTCTGTTACAGATTTAGGGAAAGTCGGAAAGCAGTCCATGAGTGCCTGTGTGGTAGGTTTAAAATGGCTTTTTCTGCTAACTGTTTGTCCTCTTCATGAGTGTGAATGTACTAGTGACATATATTATGTTATATGGGTTTCTGTGCTGAGAGCGCTTCTGAATAGTTATTCTGCGAGAGGCGCTTTATAAATTTCTAGATACAATACAATATATCCTGAAAGTCTTTTTGAGCTTTCTGTTTTAATTACTGGTCATTCCATTGTGACAATCTATGTTGTTGCTGTTCACTGTTGTGCTGGGTAAAACTTCTTAAAATGTACAAACTATATTACAAGAACTGCTAAAATAAATTATCTTTGAATGTAACATTCTGCACATGTCTGCAGCAGCAGCACTAGCCTTTGATTTGTATATTGTGCTCGTTTACAAGTGGTCGATTTCATGCAGAATTTGCTGGACAATTCTTACATGTTTGTACTTGTATTGCGACTGAGTCTGCATTTTGGAGATTTTTTGTTTTTGCAAAGGATTTTCTCAAGTTTTTTTCATCGGACTAGTCCACATGCAAAGGGGGAACAGGTTCTCACCTGAACATTGTTGAGCTTCAGACCTACGTTGAGCTTCAAGCCTGTAAGTGGGAAATCCCAGATTCAGTGAAAAACAGTGGAGTTGTGTCGTCCATCAGCCATGGAGAGGTTCTGTGTACCTTTAGTTGTGTACTGATCTCCTGCTTTGAAAGATATCTGGATGTTGCATCATCTTCTGTGTGCATAGGAGATGCTGGATGGTGAGGCAGTCATGTATGGTGGAAGACCACATCGTGTGTGGTCATTCCTCATCCTCTGTGTCACGTGCTACTGGAACTCTGAATGTGGTATCAACTGTTACTCTGGATAGAAATCTGTTGGTCAGGCTGTGTGGGTGGGAGCCAGCCACAGATGAATTTCCTAGTTATCTGAGCCTTGTTTTGCTTGCTGATGAAAATTTCTTTTTAGCATCACCGAGACAGGTGTAAGGAGTGCCACCGATTAGTTGTAATTGTTATTGCAGATTTCTATAGCATCTCTTCAAGAGAAACTAATCAAGTGCTGCCGACCTAACAATGCAAAACCATGATCGGATTAAATGGTTTTCAAGCACTTATAGAACAGAAAGACCAAGGAACTCATGTTGTAGGGTGCTAGGCAACCTATTGAAGAAAGTTGGACCAGCCACAGCAAAGTTTCTGTGCTGTGCTTTGGATATTTAGGCCAGGAAGTCGGCCATGTCACCCGGTGCAGCAGAGCAAAAACAATCTACGTATAGCCCGGCGGAATGGAGGAGACTATGCAAATCTATGATTGCAATTGCAATTATAAAAAATTAGATTTGTGATAGTGTTTCTCTCACTGAACCTGCACTATTTTGCCATTCCCAATAACATAATCAGCTGCATGGACAAACGAAAAGTAACTGGTCTCAGTTCAGTCTTTCTGATCTGAAGGTGTAAATTAAGATTCATCTGTTTCAACTTGCTTACCAGTTGTTTGGAATTTATGAAAATTGAACTAATAATGTTAGGTGCATTATAATATTAGTGATGTTGAAGTAAGGTTGTTCAAAGTAAGTAGATCAGATCATAAGGCAAAGTCAGTCCTGCTGATACCCAGCAGAGCCATAGAATCATTCTCGGCTAAAAAGCAATCTAGGCTTGATGTTTGTCAGAGTGGAGACATGATTATTGACTAGTCTGTTGCAGTATGTGCAGCTGGTGTATTGCGATGCTTGGAGTGCATTTATGTGTTGTAGATTCTGTTGATACAAGAGGAGCTCTTGATGCAATCAGAGAACTTGTCTCAACATCTAACGTCTACATTGAAGAAAGGCAAAAGTCAACCGAGTCCACTCCAAGTCTTTTTCTTCTGGAAAATATTGTTCTCTACATTACAAAGATCCTCAAGGTACACTTGATGTTTTGCCTTGCCTTGCTCTGGTCCTATATCACCAACATCTTGAAAGTTGAAAGCCTTAAAAATTCTCAAAGTGCATTCACTTAACTTTCCAACTGATCTCTTACTTGATTTCTTGATTATGCAAATATTGTAAATGCCTTTGAATGTAGGACTGGAAGTATGTATGTATATGAGTACGTTTTTATGTATGTATGTTACTGACCATTTATATGATGCCTTTTAAGAACCTGTCAAAATGACTCCCAATATGGGTAGTAGGCAGAGAAGAGACTTGGTGATAAACAGGCACCGAGTAATATAATGGCAGGTTGGAAGATGTTGATCTTTCAGTCAGGATCTTAAAATCATTGCATTTGCTACCAATAGAAAAGAACATTTTCTATGAAGCTCTTCTTTTCAGCAAACCTCCCAAGCGTTGTCACTACTCGACTTGGTCCACTGATGCCTTCTGCTTTGCTGGGCCCAGACTCTCGTGAACTCTGGTTTTGGCAAATGTTTGGTCTGTGGATTTTCAGTTAAACACTTGTGTTTTCCTGGACTCGTTTCCTCTGCAGGGTGTTTATATGTCTCCTTGGATTTTTCTCTTGAATTGTGACTGGACCTGCACTAAGTACACCGACTTTTTAGCAGATTAATATTATTACTTCAGAGAATCTTCAACAAAGCCAAGCCCTTTTGTCACAATAGCAATGTAATTTAGTATCAAGAGAAGCCATGATGACTGATGAAGGCGATTGGTTGGGTTTCTGGAAATGCAGCAAAACTGTTTTAAAACATTGCATGAACCAGTTCTTGAGCAGTAAGTGTACCTGTATCTAGGGCACCCATGGAACATATTTTAGTTACAGAAGTGTCCTATTTGAAATGCATTGATCAAGCTTCAGTGACGAGATGCTCACAATGCTAATATTTCTCGAGAGCAATTGAAATTGAATGTCTTAGGCATAATATCTTATATTTAGTATTACTTATTCAACAGATATTTTCGTGTTTTTGCAGTAGCTGCATGTATTTGTATTATGACCTAAGTAATTGTTCTCGAACTCATAACAAAAGTACTTGACACCAAAGTACTTGTACTTGTACAAGCCAAAGTACTTGTGACATGTGGTTCTCAGGCCACTGGTTCTCTGAAAACTTGCTGTCACTGACTTTAGAAACGACTAGTTTTATGCATTTGGAGAAAACTTTTTACTGGACACAGATTTAAATATAAACATTAATAATGTAAAGCTGCTGAATTTACACAAAAGTAAAGTCCTTGGTGTAATAATTAATGACAGCTGTAAGTAACAATCACCTTGATATGATCGTAAATAAGGTGTTGAAGGTTGTTGGACATATATTGGTCTTGGACAATGTAAGTGGTTATATCTTGTCTGCCTATTGCTGTATTTCACCGATTGCTGTATTATTTGGGCATTGCCCAATAAAAAAAGTATTGAAGTAAAAAAATTTATTTTGTGTTAAACGTATATGTGATGCCGCATATGAAAATGGACCATTAGGTGGGATTTATTTACTGAGATACAGGCCTTTAAAAGTGGTCACCCCTCAAGTATCGAAATTGGGTTTTCACTGGCATTTGATAGAGGACACCTCTGTCTATCAATCTAGCACAACAGTTTCATGAAAACAGAACATTGCAATTAAATGCTGAGTTATATAACTTCCAATAAATGAAGTTTACTGTGGGCATTCCAGACTTTAAATGAGTTTTACCGAAAATCACATATTTCAGGTACATCACGTTCTAACTTCTACAGATAAAGCCATAATACTCCCACTATACAACATTATATACCATTATTTTCAGAATTTTTTGCTGATCATGGTGCTAGGAATAATTCCAAACCTGCCATGTGGTCCCTTTTCATATGCGGTATCACATATTGTATTTGCTTCACTATTTATAAAGGACATTAATGTAGTATCCAACATTCATCCTCTACGCACTCATTAAGTAAGTATGCTTGTTCTTATGTTCACACTCCCTGTTCATTCCAGTTTTGCTAAGTATTTGGTCCTGGTCTTTGGAACTGTATCTTATAAAATTAAAGCAAAACCTTTATATTTTTAAAAGTAAGTTAAGAAAGTCATTGAAACGCTGTACCACGGTCGGTCAGTAAGTTCTGTGTTACAGTTGTGCATCTGCTCACCACTAGGTTCCCGATTGTTTCTTTGCCACTACTTCATATTACATTATTATGATGTTTTATTACGGTACTCATGCTGTTACTATAACTATTATCAGTATTATTATTCCTATTACTGCTGTTAATATTTTTATCATTATTATAAGAAACCTGTGTGCTGAGTTATAATAATTAATTATATTCTTTATTATTTCAAACCGACAGATGCAGTAAGATTACATTGAAACATGAAAGTACAATCAATATCTTTATTAAACACACGGTTTGACAGCCATGCGAGGCGCCACCCTAAAGGGGGATTACGGGAGTCGACATTCCGCATACCTTATGCTCTCCTGGCCATGAGTGTTACCATTACTCTATCCCCCCATCCCAAGTTACAGCTAGTCTGACATTTTAATTCAACAGATTAAATATTTGGCCTTTTTACTGAGAGCTAATTTTTTGCATTTGTTCTGAAACTTCAGGTTTTTGGTGCAATAGAAGATGAGAAGCAGATTGGTTTTCCTGTCAGAGGCACTGGTGATACTACTAAGAACGTGAGTCCATACATGAAATTCCTTTATTTGGATGGTTTAAGATAAAGTTTATACAGAATTTGTCTTGGATCCAAAGGCTTCATCGGCTCATCATGTTAACTGGTAATTCAATCTCTTCGCTATTTGTTGTATGAATCAGTGTATTTTAGTTATTGACTAGCTAGTCTAGCTTTCCCATGCAGAGCGTCTGCCTGCTAGTATGCCAAAATGCCCTACTGGGGAAGGGTCTTGCTGCTTCCTGTTAGCCACATGAGATGATGTGGCTGTCATGCATCACCTCTTCTAAATGTACTCAGCCACGACGTGTCTAAGGCCATTATATAGTGCTTCTGAAACGTTCTAAAATAAAACATTCTCAATGCCAAGAGTATTATTTTTGAAAGCATAATGGAAAACAAGAGTAGCCAACACAAGTGGGAAGTATTACCAATTAAAAATATGCATCTTAGAACTCCCATCTCTCCCAAAGTGGTAGCTGAGTGTGCTTTTTATTTGCCAGATTATGATGATGCAGTTGAGCAGCTGCTTCACCAACTTAGAGTAAGGATCTGTGTGTGTGTGTGTGTGTGCGTGTGTGTGTGTGTGTGTGTTTGTGTGTGTGTGTGTGTGTGCGAAGGGAGAACAGGAGGAATGCAGGAGGGAAGCAGAAAGGGAAGATTGGGAAGAGCAATCAAGGGAGATAGAGAGGGAGACAGGAATGGAGAAAGAGAGGCATGAAGGGAGGGAGGGAAGCAGAGACAGCAATATATACATACACACACGAACTTGTATATATATATATATATGCAAATGCTGTTTGTAATAAGCAAATACATAATTGAAATTGTATGCAGAATTTAAGAAATAAAATAGTTAGTGTAGATTTTGGTTATTTTTATGGGTCGAAGAATTACAAAATAAATTGTTATATTTCATCTTTAGGTGGAAGAAGTGGTGATGCCATATCTAAGTGTTTTGGCAAAATTCAGAGAAGAAGCAAGAGAAGTTGCAAGACGCAAGAAAGGTCTTTTTATTTAATTGTGTATATTACTGGTAGGTAGTAGGCTTTAAAGGGGAAATGCTTTATAAAGTGGCGGTCTTTATCACCAGCGTATTTTGCCATATGAATGGTAAGAACTGTTCAAAGCAATTTCTCCTATTATTGTCAAAGCCTGTTTATGGCTGAAGATGTCATTAATATGTTGGATTCATCACCGGTGTACACTGTCATGGTCACTGCTCTACAGAAATAATAGATTAATTTTCTAATTTTCTGTATGCAACATAACATTAAAATCTGACTACAGAGCTTGCTAACGTACGTGGTGTATAGGTTCACTAAGAACAGCAAGCTGTAAGAAAATAGTGTTCAGATAACTGGAAAAGTCTCCATTAGCATGCTCTCCTTCACTGGAAGAGCTCCACCAACAGAGTCTAACCTGGATGAGGGTTGAAATCATGTTCTGAGTTCCAGGTCCACTTTTGCATTGAGGATGAGACGTGACAAGAACCAAATGAACTCTGCAGCCATTGTTACAACCCCCTCCAACTTGCACTCCCTCACAAATGGTAGAAGATATTAATATCTGTCTGATATCTGTCTTTCATCATGGTGATACTGGCAAGTTGCTGGTATCATGGTAAGCAGTTTGCAGAATTTACAATTTTTATACTGGACTCGCAGTAAGATATTAATTACTTCTGTTGATGTAATTGTTTAAGTGTCCTACAGCATTATAATTATTTATTTTAAAACATTATATGATATTCCAGATGTGGAAATGCTTGAACTTTGTGACAAACTTCGTGATGATGTGCTGCCAGACCTTGGCATACAGCTGGAAGATCATGATGGTCAGTTTGAAGCTGAAGGCCATTATTGATTTAGCATTATTGATTCTGTGATAACTGTGACACTGTTCATAACAGGTTGTTTCATTTGTTTCAATGATAAACATTACGATGTCATTAAAATTAAATGCATATCTACTAGCAGAATTCGTACATTAGTGCTTTCAAGTAGTAAATGGTAACTGGTTAGGAAGCATGACTCATTGACTATCCTTAATACATTTTAGATAAAACTGGGTTTGATTTTTTGGTTGGCATTCTCAGTTGTTACTTGTTTCGTGCGTTACTTTTGATTATGGTAAAACAGCAGGGTAGTGACATCTGCTGAAGGGGAATGTCCTGTTCCCTTTCTGTTCACTGAGAAGGGGTAACATTTTCTTTGTAGCAGGAGTGCCTCCTAGCATAAAGATCGTTGGTCGTGAGAAGCTGCTGAAAGAAAAGGAAGCAAAGAGAGAAGCAAAGCTAAAGGTGATTCTGAGAACTTGTTGTTATTCACTTTACTATATAGAATTATAGATACATGTGAAAACCATTATTAGCTCAAAATATTCAGAATGCCACCCAAAATAAGAATCATTAGTAACAAGTTTAATAACTGTACAAACACTAAAGGTTGAGAAACATGGAATATTAATGCAAAAATCTAAATATTATATCAGTTTTATCTTGAATAAAATGCTGTTTCTGTTTTCTTTGCCAAGACATCGTTCAGGCTGTTGTTGATGAATCAATCAGTACATTCAGTACACTCATTGTGCTTTCAATTGGTTTTTAAAGCATATATTAGAGAAGAGCAAAATATTCCTATGAACTGACAGTTCTTAGCGCTAAATTATAACTAGAAGACAAATTTAATCAATAATTGTTCTATATTGTTGTAGCAAGAAGAGCTCGATCGCCAGAAAGCAGCAGAAAAAGCTCGTGAAAATGTGAGAGCTATATAGTCTTGTTTTATTAGGTTAGATAAGGAATTGCTTATTTATGATATGCTTTTTCAACACGTCCTTGTGCTGAAAAAAGAATGTCAGAGGGCCTCAAAAAGAGCATGTTTTATAATTTAGATCTGTTGAACTGTCACACCAAATTAGATGAAATTTTACTATTGTACAGATTATAAAAAAATAATTACTATAATAATTATTATTGTGCGTCTTGTAATTTTCAGCAGTTTATTGTCACAGATGCCTTCAAATTAATTTTAGTTCTAAATGAGGCCATATTCAGTTATCTCAAACTGGACCAGGCACACTGGTTTCATTTTATATGTATACTGCTAAAGTGTATGCTGTTGACTGTATGAAGCCAAGTTTTTTATGAATTTTACCAATATTAGTTCATATAAATGCAAACACTTAAAATTTTTAGAAGTATTATCATGTTATATATAAATTGTTCTTCTCTTACTCCTCAACAATATTCTGTCACAAAAAAGTTGTTCAGTTCTTTACCTTAGGTGATAAATATGTTTTATATATTTAGAAATAAAAATCAGAATTATAAAATGGAAAAATCCCCAAAGCATTCATAACACATATAACAAAAAACTGCTAAATGTAGCCATTCATAACGTAAACTTTTAGAACAAGTGAAGAGTTAACAAATTTATGAATTTGTTAAAAGAAAGGAGGTAATTTTTTCTAATACATGATGACATAACACTGGCAAAATTATTTAATTTATTTCTTGGACTTGGTTGACGAATGCAAAATAGATTTGACTGCAGAGAAGCAGCCAATGACCACGAAGATGACATGACTATTTATATGGCTGTACCAGAAACATCGGCAGAAGTTGCATTTCCAACTTTACCAAGCCATTGGAAAACACATCGAGCATGCATAGTGTTTCTTCTACCTAACAGATCAATAGAAGTAATTATTTGCCAGGGAATTTTCTTTTTTGTTGTGCCGTCGAAATTGACTACAATCGCTGTGATAAAGTTGTGATTCTCTGACCAGAATCAGCAGCTTATCATCTGCACCTTGGTGTATTCTGGATGGAGAATTATTGCGGGTCATGTGAACTGCCTGTGTGGGTCCTGTTTCTGTGACCTGTGCCAGAATCCTGGGTAACAGGTTACAACTCTGTAAGGCACAACCTGTTACTCAGGATTTTCTGTCTTCTACATCTTGCAGCAGTGGTTAACATTTTCAGCCAATTCTGAGATGGTCAGGTTGCATGTTACTCAGAATTAGTTGAGTTGAGCCAGAATGACCCAAAGGTCATTCTATGAATGTTAATAGATGCAGACAAGTTAAAAGTTCCTAATGTCGTGCAAATATAAATGTTTGTGATGCAGAGGATGCAATGAATTTAAGAAATATATAAATTGTGCAGGAATTAAAGGAAGAAGCAAAGAGACTACCTCCCACAGAGATGTTTCGAAAAGATGAGCGCTTCTCCAAGTTTGATGAAAAGGTAATGTAAAAGCTCATACGTAATATCGTGCCATGCCTTTGTTCTCAGACCAGTGATTTTCGTGATTATCTTTCAGTCTTATGTTGTCTTATGTTTTTGGAACTCTTCCTGCGTTGTTCTGCACAGTTTCTTGCGTCATTTTGGTTCTCCGACCTTATTTTCTGTTGACTTTGCTTTCTGTCTTGGTGGACTGTTTAAATTTTGGACCTCTCCCTGCATAGTTCTCTGCAGTGTAGGCTGTCTTTATTGGTCTCGGTGGACGGGCCACCAGATGCTGCCTTGTGCAGTGAACACAAGCGCTATAGTGATGATTTTTAAACTGCTTGCAAAATACGGGTGTTTATGGTTTCACACTAAATAAGATTAAGTAGCCTTTTATTAATGTAAGACTTTTATTTTACAAAATAGCCGACACTATGTGCAGCTTATTGTATGAAATTGTACAAAACCAGTGAAATTCCACACAGTTGACTGGATAAGCACAACAGAAGCACGAAGACAAACTGTCTCCAAATGCAGGTGAAGGCCTTTGACTTTAGGAAGCATCGAGTGTCACATTTGTAAACTGGGTTTTGGGTTGGAATACTTCATTTGACAATAGCAGTGATTTGTTTTCTTCTTCAGGGTCTTCCCACGCATGATGCCTCTGGACAAGACCTGAGCAAATCTCAGATCAAGAAGCTGACAAAACAGTATGAAGCACAAGCTAAGAAATATGATGACTATCTGAAAACACGGCAAAATGCCTCGACCTAGAACTTGGGACTCGTGGTTAAGGGGCCATTTTCCAGGACATTCAGTTGGACTCATGAATAAACCTGAATGACATTCTTCCTCTCTGATTCAGGCCACTGGCCATTCTCATGTACATTTGGTGGACTTTTCTTCCAGTCCCAGGTTTTAACCGGCTCAAACCAGTTTTGTCCATAATTTGCTTCAACGTATTTCAGCGTTTCACATGGAACACGTACTTTGAGCTCTAGAAATAGCGTCCAACACAAATGGAACTTTGGAAACAAGTATCTGAAATGGAATCACATATAATAAAAGATTTAGTATCTCATTGCTTATTCTATGTTATTTAGTGTGTAAAGCATTAACCACCTCAACTCACAGGGCAAATGCATACAGAACAAAATCAGGTCATGCATTCGTTTGCGACAGAAACGCTGAGAAATGGACATGACCAGGCACACTACATTCATTATTTTATATGTATACTATCTAATGTTTCTAGAAAACAAAATCACTTCAAAATTAAACTAAAAGAAGGTGGCCAACTTTCTTCACAAAAAATGCATTTTTCTGCTGATTAGCAATTTTTAGCGAATTCTAATTATAAAATGACTAGCTGGTCGATTAGATTTGTTGAAATTATGTTAAGAACGAGTTAATTATGAATGAGTTTATTAGTAATGAGTTTGAAGACTGTTTCAGTTATCTGTTCATGGTTATAAAACAAGTTCTTATTTCTGCACTGTATATATGTATGTATGTGTATATATGTATGTATTATGGCATACATACATATATACACACATACATATATATACATACTATTGAAGCAAATATATGCATGATTTTTAAAAATCTAATTCTAATTGCTAATTGATTAGCTGCTGCTAATTCTAATTCTAATTGATTAGCTAATTTCAGTAGCTAATCCTAATTTTAAGCGATTAGCTAACTAATTGTGCCAATCTCTGGTATGCGTTTCCCTATGGGCACTAACAATGGATACTGTGTTCTTGTGAGCAATTAGGTGCATATAGTTTGAAGCAAATGCTAGCAGAAAGTCGTTAGTATCGTAAACCTACTTGAATTTCTTTCCAGTTCTTGCTTGAGTGCCTCCATTCCACATGTAGTCCTGCTCAACATAGAAAAAGAAGATGTCCAGTTTGACATCACCACCCGAGAATGACAGTTCATAACTGTCGTTAACCTTTCCAAAACAAAACAAATCTCATAGGACTAGAAAAAATAATACAGCAAAACGTCGTTATATCAAACTTCAAGAGACCATTGTCAGCAGTCAGATATATCAGTACGGAATATTCAGGGACATATCCTACATGATCTGCTGCCACCTATCAAACACACAGGCCACTTCCTGCGCCCACGAGCTCACGACCTAGAAATTCCGACCGCTGATAGCTTGTCCAGAAAAACGTTTATCATCAGGATGCCTTATGAAGCTGCTTAGTTTACACTATGGGTAAAAACAATATAAATTGTGGATAATTGAGACAAATATTAGTAGCTAATCAACTTACATAATAACCGTTGTACGTCTGTCTGTCTGTCTGTCTGTCTGTCCCGTAAACAAACACTCTTGTGACGTCACTATACTGCCGCCTTGGCGACGGTTGTCTTGACGGTTGTCTTGACGACGGCTATAGGCCTATAATATGACGTTATTGTTACCACTGCAATAATAATTGTTTTTTATATACCGTGATTTTTCACGGGTTTACAGCTAGTATTAACATATTATCTGTATAAACATGTTAACGTTGCTGTACACCAAAATGCGGTTTGCAATTGGTTCCAATCTATTCTATATCTGAGGTTTGAAATAAGGAGATGTGCACATCAAGCTCTGTCTGTAATGTAATCTGAAATATTATCTCAGTGGGCCACATAAAAGCCATCATAAACTTTTAATACGTGTACTGCAAGTCCGTTTTACATGATACCGGTAATTCTCTGTGCTAAAAAAAGAGCATGTAAATAGTTTACAACATATCTACATGTATTTAATTTATGTATTTAATTTATAACAATGAAACAAACCCTTAAATGTTCCCAATGACAACAAAACTGAACTGAAAGTTCTTAGAAGAATTGCTAAAAATATCTGAGCATGGGCAATAAGGATGGGACTGCTGATAACAACAAAGCTTGTTCAGGTCTGTTTAAACCATTCCAAAAGAGCTTCCTCAATGTCAGGAAACTGCTGTGCTCTCAGATTCTTTTTCTCTTTTATAAAGAGTTGCTGGAATCCTAGGTGGCCATTATTTCGTCTTTATTTGTCACCCATGTTGACATGTTGCGGTACCCCGAAACGATTTGCAACACTAGTATTGAATTTGCCATTTTCTATGTATAGCAGAGCAACTATTTTATCATTCGCAGACAGATTCTTTCTGTTTTGTGATGCCATTATTAACTCGTACATTTTTGATTCAAAGGTCGTTATGATGACTAGCAATATGGGAACACTAGGCCAATAGTCTTGAGTTGCAGAGCGGCCCTATGACTTTGAATATATCTGCCAGCCCACTGTTTGATAAGGACCAAAAAGTGTATTCGAAATAAGCGAGACTTCGATATAAGCAGGTTTTATAAAATATTTGTATGAAGTTCGGAAGACCTAAGTTTTGCTGTACATGGCAGTTGTGTATATCAGAGTTTCCCAAACTGTGCCAGGTAGTGACCCAACAGTGGGTCACGAAACTCTGGCAAGTGGGTTGCAAAATTTTTTCGAGAAACTTTTCGGAGCAACAATATCTGGCTATGATTGTAAACTGTTTTTACTTAAGTCTCCTTTTAATGCTTTAAATATGCCAATTTCTAAACGCTGTAAGTAAATCTGCATATTTCGATGCCAATTTACAAAGCAAATTTTAGTACACAATGCTTAATTTTACACAGTGGGTACCGAGACTGCCAAGATATTCACAAGTGGGTCCCAACCCAGAGAAGTTTTTGGAACTGTGGGTGTATATTCCTTTAAAATAAAAGCAATACAGACAGAAAAACTATCAGTGCAGTCGATAGATCATTGCACGTGAATAAAACAGACTTTGATTAGGGTTTGTACACGAAGCGTTCAATAAGTTTTGAGCCTGGCTATCTTCCGCTATACTTTTGGGCGGACAAATGTTATAGGCCTTATATACGGAGTCTTGTTAGTGTTCTCTATTTTATTTTACGAGCCACAATTTATTGAACATAGGTGGTAGCACGGTATGTCTGATTTTAAGAAAATTCGCTATCGGGCAGTGATAGAATTGTTGACACTGGAGAATGTTCAGCCGCAGCAGATACACCACCGAATTGTGTATACGGTGAAGATACGCCATCATATGCCACGGTCAAGTGTTGGGTTGCTGCTGAGTGTTGTCGAGGCAGAACCAGCCTTGAAGATGAGCCCCGGTCTGGACGCCCATCTGAAGCTGTCTGAAGAAACCAGTCGTGCTGTAGAAAATATTGTCTTGCAAAATCATCGAGTCAGTGTGCAGCAGATAGCTGACACCATGGGCATTAGCACTGGTTCAGTTAAGACAATTTACACGAACACTAAGTCTTGTTGATGACTAAAGTCTGTGCGCGATGGTTTCCCCGAATGCTTGACCAGAAAATGAAGGACTGTCGATGCGAAGCATCAAATGAAAATGTGGACAAGCTGCTGTAGTTGAATGCGGATTTCAAGAAATGCACTATCCACCATACTCTCCTGACCTGGCACCAAGTGATTACCACCTGTTTCTAAATTTAAAAAAAAACACCTCCGTGGATGGAGATTTCCTACCAGTGATGAGCTCAAGTATGCAACGGAAGAGTGGTTAATGGGGCAGTCGGAACTAATCCATTTTACTGGCATTGAAAAATTCCAAAATCGTTAAAAACTGTGTATTGACAAAAGCGGTAACTATGTTGAAAAATAAATGTGTGCTCATTCGTGTACCTTTTTTTAAATAGGTTAGGTTCAAAACTTATTCAAAGCCCCTCGCACGATATACAAGGCATCAACTGATGGTCACTTCAGCCATGCATATTCCCTCCACGTGACAAATAGACTGATTTTAAACTGAACTGTGTGTGTGTGTGTGTGCGTGCGTGCGTGTGTGATGGACTGCCAGTGGAATGAATGACATAAAAGACCAATATGTTGATATTTTGAGTGTAATAGCTCTGACATTGAAGGGCTTAGCCATTTGAATGTCCAATTGGTAACAATGAGATGTGAATAGAGTAGAAACCAGACAGTTGCAAATGTTTGACCTTGACATTTAACTTTCATAATAAACTACATAAGATTTCTTTACATAAGAGTGCCAATAATAGCTTTGTCTAAAGATTCATGTTTGGTTACCTTTCCAAAGACATGTATCAACGCTAGACCCGCATTTTGCATTGATGGTATCAGTTGTGCCTTGTAATCAGTGATCCAGATTCCAATGTCTACATCTTTGCTGTAAGGAATTAGATCACACTGTCGAAACCAACCTAGAAAATTACAGCGAGAAGTTGCACAGAGATTTACATAAGGAAATGCTAGATTTCCCATATTAGTACTTGGGTCATTTGTATTGCCAGTACCACTGTATGGTGGGGTAACATTTCAGGCACACATCACCTACATTATGTGGATAACCACTGAAGTTCATCACCTTGTAAGCCTTAACTTAGTTACTTAGTGAAGGACAGAGGCAGAGCACCTCTGATTGGTGGGCACTTGGTAGAGGCGCTTTACAAGTTCAGAAATACAGTACAATACAATACAATACAGACCATTGTAATTGTTGACAAGTGGATAGCACTAAGACAGTCACAGTTTCACAAAACAAATTTGGGCAAAGTTTAAATGAAAGCTTGAGGAATTTGATGAATGTGTGTACGTAAGTTGTGTGTGCATTTATACACATATGTCAATCAATCAATCAATCATAAAATTTATATAGCGCCTCTTCAAGAGTTCTACTCAGAGGCGCTCCCGAGCCAGGCCTGATCATAGAGAAAAGTCTTCAATAGGGTGTAGAAGGAAGACGAGTGTGTACGAGGAGATAGGCGAAGGAAAGATGGCAAGTCATTCCACACTGTTGGACCAACAACAGAAAATGCTCGACGCTGCATTGTAGCAGTGCGGGCAAATGGAACCAGAAAGTCACCCCGAGTAGAGGAACGAAGAGCTGAGCGACCCGTAAAGGAGGAAGAGAGAGTAAAGATGGAGCATAAGTAGCGAGGAGCTGTGCCCAAGACGCTTTGCCAGACCAGAGAGCAGAGCCGATACAGGATACGCTGCCGGAGAGGGAGCCAGTGTAGAGTATGATACATGTAGGAGGATACGCTACCATAGCGAGGAATGGAACCAACAAGGCGAGCCGCAGACCGTAAGACCCTCTCAAGAGTGGACAACCGGACTTGAGGAAGACCAATGTAAAGGGAAGAACAGTAGTCTAGACGAGAACAAACGAAGGCGTGAATAAGAGTAGAAGCAGCAGATGTTGAGAGTGAGCGAGCAACGACCCTAAGCTGACGGAGATGGTAAAAGCAGGAGCGAGACAAGGAGGAAAGGTGCTTAGTAAATGTTAATTCCTGATCAATGATGACACCGAGGTCTCGTACGGAGGTAGAGAATGACATTAGAGGGAATTCAGCTGCGAAAGAGTTCAGATCAAGTTTTGCCAGCTGCTGGCGGGTACCCAGCCATATGAACTGGGTCTTAAGAGGATTAAGTCTCAGGCGATTGGAAGAAAGCCAGGCAGACAGAGTGTCAGTTGCGCAAGACATCACGCGAACAGCACTCAGAGCATCCCTTGCAGAGCAATGCAAGTAAGATTGGAGATCATCAGCGTAAGAGTGGCTAGACAGAGCAATAGCAGCAAGAACAGATTCAAGGTCAGCAGTAAAGAGGATATAAAGAAGAGGGCCAAGCACGGAACCCTGGGGGAGGCCAACAGGTACAGGAATCCAAGGGGAACGCGAGGAGTGGAAGACAGTAGACGAAGAGCGGTCAGATAGGTACGAGGAAAGCCACTGTAGAGGTAAGTTGGAGATACCAAAGGAGGTAGAAAGGCGACGCAGTAGAAGATCATGATCTACCGTGTCGAAGGCTGCACTTACATCGTAAAGTGCAAGAAGAGTAAGTTGAGAGCGATCAATGGCACTGTAAACATCATTAAGAAGACTAAGTAGAAGGGTCTCAGTAGAGTGTCCCTTACGGAATCCCGACTGACGGCAGGGTAGAAGGTTATTAGAGTCTAGGTAGCTCAATAACTGAGAAGCTACAAGTTTCTCAATTAGTTTAGAAATAAAACTGACATTAGATATTGGCCTATAATTCGAGGGGCTAGAGGGATCCAGACCCATCTGTTTCAGAGTAGGCATGATGATAGAACGTTTCTGTGAAGCCGGTAAGATGCCATCACGTAGAGAAGAATTACAGAGGATCGTCAGGAACGGAAGGAGGGTTTCAATTTGCTCCTGGACGAGAAATGTCGGGAGAGGATCCAATTCCGACGACTTGGCAGGCGAGGCGAGGATGAGGCGACGCAGCTCAGCCTCAGTGACCGGAGCAAGGGTGGAGAAAGAGAGCTCAGTCGAGGAGAATGAGGGCGGAGGAGAGTCAGCGGTGTCGCGACGAACAGCATTGATCTTTGTGGCATAGAAGTTGGCATATTCGTCAGCCGAGAACGGAGGAGGAGCCGGCGATGAAGTAGCTCCTGAGCTCCCCAGCAAGTCCTTGAAGGCGGACCATAGTCGTCTCGGGTCTCCAGAACTGGAGTTGATCTTAGTTTCCCAGTATTGGCCCTCCTTCTCCCTGTAGCAACGATGCATCGCGCGTACGAATTTCACCCAGGCGGCTCTGTCAACCGCGAGCCCACTGCGGCGAAACACACGCTCCAGTCGACGAGCTTGACGACGTAAGGTGTAACATTCTCCATCGAACCAGGGGGATAAAGGTCGAGTACACATCTTTGCCTGACGTAGAGGGAGTAGGCGATCGATGATTGCAGTCATCTCGTGTTGGAAGATGTCAAAGAGACGCTCTGCAGGTTCATATGTATGTGTATGAATGAATTAATTTTATGTATGAATGAATGTATGCATGCCTGCATGCCACCATGACCTGGAATGGGCTCCCTACCACGCTCTGCCAAATACCGACTGGTCAATTCACCCTGTTTCTTACTTCCTCAAAACTGCATTGTTGCACCGTGGTTGGGCTAGGAGTGCTCCTGAGTAGGTAATCTTGAAGGGGCACTATATAAAACTGCTTTAATAATAATAATAATAATAATAATAATAATAATAATAATAATAATAATAATAATAATAATAATAATAATAAGGACCACGTCCTCCAAGCTTAACCTTTCAATTAACTGTTAATATCTTAGAGCCTGAGGGATCTTACCTACCTCAGGCGAAAAAACACAAACAAAAAATAATAATAATAATAATGTGTGCATGTGAGGAAGATGTTTAGTGTCTGTTTGCGTGTATATGTATCATGGAATGCTGCCGTCTCAGGTGCAAGTTTGGTGACCAATATAGTAGTTTAACAGTTTACTATCACTATTAAATCTTCTGGTTCCTCATCGGCTAATGATTCCAGGACTATATGCCTAATCTATTATTAACGAATGTAAATTAAAACAAGCAAATAAGTGAATAATAATTATGTAATAACTGTAGGTGAACCGATACTAAATAACAGAAGATGAAATCAGAAATGAGCATAGAAAACACGGGACCGATATGGTTAAAACTAGAAAGAAAAGAAATCAGATTAAGCCTAAATCTGGATTATAAGTAAAACTGTAAAATGCCTTGAAGTTCTGCACCTAAATGGCTGGTACCCAAACATCACATACCCTAAAGTGGACCTAATGTATTTAATTTGACAGAGGTAATTCAAAAACTATTAAATACCATTTTATTTCACTAATAATTATAAGTTCCAGTATATTTTTAAATGCTAACAACAGAGCTAAAGTCATTTGCTGCGCATTAAAGTACTTTTTGTTACAATCTTTCCACTGATCAATATGTAAACAGTTTACACATCTTATATTTTTACCTCAAAATGACTCTTGGCCTATACAATGTCAGGAGTAAGTGGACGGGATACATGATTCATGCTGGCACCTTTTTGACATGCTTCAAGTTAGTGCAATAATAGAATACATGCTAAAATGTTTGACTAGATTTCTTCTGACAGTATAACTGTCCAGGAAAGTGCATCCATTCATGTGCTAATTTGGTTAATGCACAGCAACGTTACGCCTCTCAATGATACCAAAATAATATGTGGCATAGTTAATACAAGTAGTATTACACGTATATGCAGCAATGTGTGGTAAGGACAATTCCTTTTTTTTCTGAGGGCTTGGTGGGATTTGTAGAGTCACGCTATCACTATTTGACATGTAAGTACAGACTTGGATATAAAATAGTGATAGTGTGACACTACAAATATACATCTCACCAGTATTTATTTTATATGATTTGAGACAGCTTTACATTGCTGATATATTATAAACATCTGCTAATAAACTGACTTGTTGTTTTGACATACCTTGAATATATTCTTTAAAACAGTAGTTTTAGTGTCTTTCATAGCTTCAAAACCAAAGCCTTAACAATGAGCTGCTTTGGTTTCCCAGTCACTTTTAGTACACTCTTGTCATTACAGTGTTAAAATTTTAATGATTTACTGTGTATTTACTGTTTTTATTATATGCACATTTCTTTTACATTTCTTTAAATGAAGACAAATGGGCTACATTGAGTACAATGTTGATGCTTGTCTCAAAAATAAATCTAAGAACATGCAAAAGGCATATTCTGAGATTTTTCAGCATAATTCAGTAAGATGTGTTTCATTATCACACAGTTCTGACAGCTTGACGTCCATTATCCGCACATTACCAGACTTTCAATGCAGGCTATGGTGTGGTTTTGCACAGTTAAAAGGTCTTTTCATTCCTTACAAGGTCTTAGTTGAGCATAGGGCTTCTTACCGAGGCACGTTCCACTGCTGATCCAGAATCTGACTCCAATCTCATCCAGAACTCTTTTAGTGATGGAAAGCAGGTCCTTGGCACTGGCATAGAAGTGCTTGGCTTTGACTGTAGCATCTGGTTGGCCATTCGTTTCATAAAAGATGTTTGCTCGGCTCTGATTGCATTCTATGAAATGTGACTCTGAGATTTGACCAAGAAATGCAAGAGGGTAGGCTGGTGCTCGCAGTTTCATTCCATCCATTTTCACCTTCACCACATCAAGACTACAGCATATTCAAAATGCAGCATATTCATCATTAATCTTTAAAATATGTTTCCCTCCCCCTACCACTGCTATTTGGTTGAGTATATTAAGCTTGTCAAGCTATTAACTTAGCTATAATGCCTACTTAACGACCGGTCGACTAAGCTATTGACGTCAATTAAACAATAAATGTATTCATTAACAAACAAGCTGCACGGAGCGCTCATGAATTTTAAACAAACACATCTTCTTATCTGCCGGCCATATTGGATGAAAACAATCGTAAGCACTAAACAAATTAAACAATTTAATTTTTTCTGGTATTTTTTGTAATTTTCACTACAAAAATAATTTTAAAAATAAATTCGATTACCATCTGTAAATAAAAGAAACCAATAATTGTTTTAAAAACAGACAATCGGAATTCCGATTTTCCCATAACAACCCTACCATAAAGTATCAGATTTACTCATAAATCAGTTGCTTTGAACTCCTGAAAATTGTCTCTAAAATATCTCTTCACCATTCTAATCATTAAGTTTAGATCCAGCTTTTCTTCATTCCTAGGACAATACCAGATTTCAGCTGTATTGTATTACATCTTGGTACTGGGCAAATGAAAGTGATCTGACATCTCTTAATGGCTGTGCATGAACTACATTTGCTGGGCAGATAGATAGATGGCTGGAACAAGTGTTTAGTTGGAGGATGTATTCATGCAACTAACTATTTTGTGACAATTACCAACATGCTTAAAGTAACTTATACTATATGGCACAAAGTGTGATGAGTCACCTAGCGTAGGCACCCTCCTCCATTCCAAAATGAAGCAAAACATTTGACGCTGTGCCATCTAGCTTCTGGCCAAGTGTTCCGTGCCAGAAAAAGTTGTTCTGTCTTTCATAAAATAAAACAAGATGTATCAGTTGCTTGTTTCCATGCTGAAACAGATAATGAGTTGGAATATTTGTCTTGTTCCTGATGTTGAGCAGATCGCGACTGGCAGTCTGAAAGAACTCGGAGATGAGAAAACCTTTTCCACGAAAGTCATCATAGGCAACCTTAGCATGATGACAAAAACAAAAACTTTGTACTTTTATTTATTTTAAGCATTTATTACATACATAAAGTCTGTAAAACTGAACCTGAGGCAAATGAATAATGTGCATGATTCATCAAAGGAACAATTAAGGGTCCCTACAGCATCAAATGCAAAATTTGCTGTACGCCTCTAGTCGGAATATATTCTGAAGCAGTTGGGAAAAGGAACTGCAGTGCAAGTCAACACACTTATCATCTGCATGTCTTTCTTCACAAGCATGGTGCATCAAGGTACCAGACATGTTTTGCTTTCCAGTCTGCAACCTGGAAGACAACTTTGTTTGGTAAGACATGTTTTGCTTTCCAGTCCGCAAACTGGAAGACATGTTTTGCAAAACAACATGTTTTGCTTTCCAGTCCGCAAACTGGAAGACAACATGTTGTGTAAGACAACATGTGTTACTTTCCAGTCCATAAAATTGTACCCCATGTTTCAAATGACTTACAAATTTGACTAGGGGCCAACCATTTAGTACATATGCAGAGTCCGGATAAAACTGACCCCTCCCCTACCTGTACGCAAGTGTACTCCCCTCCCACCTGCGTACTTATGCTTGATGCATTTCCCCCCCATTTAATCCATGGGGCAAAAAAACCAGGCTGCGTCTGACTCTCTGCTGAGCTGTGTGATAGTTTAATAATAGCAGTCAGGGGTAGAGTGGCATACAAGTGACGCCTCTCCCAAAGTCCTACTGCTCCCGGTAATATTTGTCTGATAGCTGCAAGAACTGAACTGTGGCTCATTTGAAGGCCAATAGAGAAAAATTGTAAGTTTTACAACCGCTTCCTGTTTCCTATGCATACATACATTATCAGTAGACCCCATATGCAAGCATATGCATTTGGTTTACTCCCCTCCATGCGTACATACTAAATCAGGCATGGGCAACTTCTTTTAACTGAGGGCCGACCTAAGATTTTAAGGGCAGCTCAGGGGCCGCATGCCAATCGCGGCCTAATTTTTGCAGATTCATTTGCCCAAGAAAATAAGACAATATTAATGTTATTCAAACTAACTATTGCGATATAACCGTTACGGTTAAATTTATGTTCAATTAAATGAAGATAATTTTTATGATGAAAACATAATTATCCTAATTACCTACAGTTGTACACTACAATAAAATACTAAATATGTGAAAAGTTTCTTCAGTTAAAAAATACATAGAACTGTTAGAGTACAACGTATCCATTTGCTTGGTGTGCTATATTTAATGATTAATGTGAAATCTTACACTTCTTCTCATGACACAATTAATCCAGTATGGTTGCTTTAATGTTCGAAGTCAAATTTCATTTTAAAGATTGTCATTATTTTGTTAGTCTGCATCTGCTTCTGCATTTTGTTAGTTTCATCTTTGAGAAGAACTGTTCACAAATATAGGTGCTTGGAAACATTGCAACCATTTTCAGGGCATGAAATCTAAGTGAAGATGGCTTCCAAAGTTCCGAACCTACCCACTCTGTGGTCTTGTTTCATGCAGAAAGTAATTACATTGATGAATGAGTAGTGAACTAGTTGACTAGACTAGAGGCTGGATTCTTAATAAATAAGAAACAGATGTTTTAATGTCGGCCTACGTACAGAGATCCAGACATTCATGTAGGGCCGGATAAAAGTGCCAGATACAATGCTAATATTAAAGACATGTCAAGGGCCGGTTGAAAAGTCCTCGGGGGCCGGATCCGGCCCGCGGGCCGTATCTTGCCCACCCCTGTACTAAATGGATGGCCCCTAGATTTGCCCCTCTGCTTTGAGTGTGTGTGCATGCATATGTATATGAACATTCGCATAGCACCTTTCTCAAAACATTGTGAACATGGTATGCTATCAACTGGTGTCCGGCAGCCATTGCACTATTGCAGCCCTAGTTTTCAGATTGGTGCTGCAGTAGTATTTGAATGGCTCAGATCAAGATTAAATATAAGACAATTCTTTAAGGTATGCGGTTTTGTCTGAGATATAGGTTATGTCTTTGGGCAGGTACTCATGCCTCCTCCAGGGGCCCACTAACAATCATACAACTGCCTGTGCTTCAATGATCCATTTCATCTGGCTGGAGCCATCGAGTAATCTTTTCCACTTTTATTCAAAATCTTAAAGCTGTCCTTGACCAGGAATTTACATGGCTGACCAGTGACCGCTGTTCTTATCAACTGTGCCAGTGGCAGGTTATTTCTTGTTCTCACACATTCAGTACTGCGGTCACTTGAGTCCACTCTTCTGTTACTAGTAGGGTTGATTACTGTAATGCCATCTGTCAACTACACTCTTCTTGACACTGTTGTCTTCACTTCTTCCTTCTTACCTACTTAATCTATACTTTTTTATGCCTAGGGTATTATGACAATCGCACAATAGAAGTCATTAGATCGGATTAAAAGTCCAAAACTGGATGGCAATAATTTAACAGTCACTGGTTTTTAGGACACAGATGGATTTACTGGTTTACTATCTAAATAGCATTACGTAATGATGATTCCTGCTTTACTGACAAATTAAAACCTGTATTAAAAAAATTGTTTCTTATTACTACAATTTAACTTGATGCACCCATTGATTGATGACTTGTGCATCATTATAACAGCACCAAAGAAGTCATTAGATCAGATTAAATTAGATGATCAAAGCTACAAGATCAAATCATAATAAAAAAATTTAAAGCCAGTAAAAACCACCTCAATTTTCCAAAGTTGGTCGATGACTCCAAATGTCATAACTGGGTAATCTGCACAGAGATAGTGGCATTCAGCAGGACATGGATCATCGCTACACACGGCTACTGAAGACCTGTTGGTCATGATGGCCTTGAGAAGAATGGGATCAATGATAAAGACTGGAAAGCCATGTCTATGGCAGATCTCCATAAACGCCTGTATCGACACCTACAAATAGGTGCAATATTCCCTCTCAAAACTCAAGGTTTTATACTGCTTAATGATTCTTGAATCCAGTTTATTTCTTGCAATTCTAAAGCATCATACTGTCATCATTGCTACCATGCCATGATTAACCCCTTAATGACAAGAGGGATTAGTTTTCCATACATTTTAGTACACACTCATCGTTAAGTGTTAAGCTAAATTAAAAGATTAAGAAAATTTGTGTAACAAACAAATTCTACACACAGCCATAAGACATCTGAGTAATATCTTAAAAACCATTACTGAGCTGTTTTTTAAGAAATTCAGACTAACTTACGTAAGCAGAAGAGAAGCCATTTTCAAAATAATCAGTTTTCTGAAAATGAACATTGAAAACATTACGTATTAATTATGATATTTACAGAGATTCAACAAAAGTGTCTCATTCCTACCCACATTTACATCACTCCATTTTCCAGGCTATCAGCAAAAGTATTATTCTCACAACACCCAACTAAACCTACATCTTCCTCAGATCAGCCGAATGCCATTAACAAATGCATCACTGACTTACATAAACCACACAACTGAGTGTATGCAGTCAAATCTTACTACACACCTAAATGCTCTTTTATTTTTGGGATATTTCTTGAATCGCAATAATACTGACCACTGTGTTTACACCAATCATTGCAAAATAATTTGTTTTAGATCAATTTTCTTGATTTCTTGTGCCAAAATATCAATGACATCTGTTTTTCTTTCAATTGTAAACATCTTCTTAACAGTGGCAGTGGGGATTATCTGAATGCTGATGTACTGCTATACTGCAGGCATTGATGCAGACTATGTTTTAGCCAGGATAGTTTGTTAAGCTGAATACCTGCTCAGTCCTAGGAAATTTCCAGAACAGTCTCAACTGAAAGACGATAAATACCACACTAAGAATGACAAAAGTTAAAACAAGGTTGCGTTTTCTCATCAGATTATGCTGCAAACAGATAGCAACAGGAACACAATTACTGATTACTGTCAAAACCTTCGTTTTTATAAGTGCACCACTATAAAACAAACATCTAAAGGTGCTCTTCACGCCAGTGTGTTTTTCAGAATTCAATGTCTGGATAATAATCCAAAATTCAGTGTTTGTGACTGCAAGGAATTACGAATCTACAAAACATATATTTCATGGCTGCTCATTTAGTACATTCAGGACAGCATTGTCTACATACTACATTTTGTAGAATGGAAATATATATATATAATATTATTATTATATATACAATTATACATATATATATATATATATAATTATATATATATATACATACCTATATATATATACACATATCCCTGCTTTAGTCTTCTATCAAGAAACCAGTAGTTTAACAACAATAATAATAATCTTTTCTTTATTTAAGCGCCTGCTAACCGCACTGCGCTGTACAGTGAACATGCATATAGTAGAAACGGCAGCCACGCATGACGCCTTACACACATGTATACAGTGGAAGCACATGACAACAGTTTTACAGGAGTCGAATATAACTGTTTTATACGGCAGCTAACAGGGCGCAAATCACGGCCTACTATTCATTTAACCACCGCCGCCGCCTAGCGAGTGGAACGCTGAATAAACCTAACGGGGTCTACGGGAATCGATCTCGGTACCTACTGCTCTTCACGCCAGTGTGTTATCCATTACTCTACGGGCCTTTAGGAATGTTTGCTCTGAAGCACATTACAAAAAGCCCCCAAAAGCTTTATGAACATGGATGTTTAAAGGACCTGAACAGGCGCCTCTCAACATAGTTGAATCACAGCCGATCAGTCATAAACCAAAATTGATGAGCTACGTATGATTAACTTCGTACCAGTCGAGATCTTGAAGACCCGCACTGCATCAATCATTTAAATAATTTCAAATTCCAAATTATTTCATCTTATCATATTTATTACCAAATATACCTGTGAACAATCTTAACACTGGAGAATGATAGTTATCTCAATAACAAACAACGAACGATAAAACAGGATCACGAAGCACTACCCCGGTTTGTTGCACGAGTGAACGACGAGTGCTCCGAGTGTACTCGGAGCCATGGGCCACGTACACTATGAGTCCGAGCGGAGGAACGCCGCGTAAATAGCCATTATAGCCCTACTAGTTCATGAATGAATGAATGAATGAATGAATGAATGAATGAATGAATGAATGAATAATAGGCCTACTGGCTACTGGTTCATTGAACATCAAAGCTGACATAACGCAACTAGAACAAGCCATTGGCGTCCGCAGGGGGCGCAAGGGGGCGCATGTGCGCCCCCTGGATTTTGCGCATATTTGCAGAGAAATTTTGAATTTTTTTTTATTATGATTATTACAACACGATTTTCAACGTGAGTAGTGTACCGACCGTTAAAATACGGTATAAGCTCTACAAGTTGGACCTATGTCTTTGTTTAGGCATATCTTTGAAAATTTAACGTATAGAGTTCTCTCTGGGTAATATGGAGATTCATATTGTCAACCCCATAGATCAACCCCGAGAGGGTCAAATGCATTCAGTCGTATCGAACTGTCGGTTATTGGTATCGTATTCCCTTTACCAGCGGTTCTTGTGTTGTTTTTATCCGATCGCTGCGAGATAACAGGTCCGGCCGGGGAACCGGGTAGTCAGGTTATATATATATATATTAGGGTGGTCCTTATTTTTGAAATGTTGAAATGTTGAGCTCCCACCCTCTAGAGTTGTTTGGTTACATGGCATGATGCTCAGGTACAAATATCTTTTAATTTGGATAATGTTTGGAGGTCGCCCAAGCATGACATAGTATTGGTTTAATACCGAAATTTCAATAAATGAAACTTATTCATAAAGCTAATTTATCAATTGTCATTTTTACATTTTGGTCATTTCAGATATTCAGTAACTACTTATCAACCAACAAGTAATTAAATATTCTTTGGAGCATTGTTTTCAAAACATAAATTTTGAATTAATTCGAATTTTTAAGAATTTGTGAAATAATTAATCCATCAAAGTAACTGCAATCTGCAAGGTTATTGACTAGTGAGTATAAGCAATTTATGTAATGTATTTACACCAACTTAAATGCATTTCTGGTGATATTTCATTCCATGAACACTGAACAGTTCAACATTTTAAAACAAAATGGCCTTTTGCACTGGAGGAGTGTCCAAGAACGTGTAGTTCGAATGTGCTTTGACACAACTAGCTCAAATACAGGCACCAACATTAGGGCCTGTGTGGAAACTGAGCGAAAGCTTGGGAAGGATTTGCTGCACTTTGCATGCCGCCACCATATAATGGAGCTATTGGCAGGAGCCGAATTTACAGCAAGCCTTGCCCCTTCATCGGCTCCAAAGGTTCTGCTGTTTAAAAGATTTCGGCAAGCGTGGTCCTCTATTGATTAGGCAAAGTATCAGACAGGTACAGAACTACACCGTGTCTCAAAATAAACTGTGCAAAATTGTTTCTGTCAGAACTTCGTAAAATTTCCACCAATTTTAATAATTTTTGGCAGGTAGATGGCAAAGTAGCTTAAATGTTATGCTATACATAAATTTTCCACCTCACCTTACTCATGTCACCGCACTACCTTGCTAAACACAGATGTACCAATTTCTAATATAACGCTGCACTGAAATCCATTTCATCGAGCCAGGTGTCAAAGTGAACGGGGTCTACTATCGCGACAACCTTCTTGCCCAGAAGCTAGACCTACTGCCAGGCATACGCCGGATATCCCAGGGCGAGTTTTTGTCTTTCAACAGGATGGCGCCCAGGCGCATCGAGCACGCGACACTGTCTCTTTCCTGGAGCGAGAAAGGCCCGACTTCATACCTCCAACACTGTGGCCGCCGAATTCACCAGATCTTAACCCAGTCGACTATAGCATATGGAGTGTGCTGCAGGAAAAGGTTACCGCTCCAGAATAGCCAACGTCGACGAACTCAAAACGCGTCTGATAGACGAGTGGGCGCGCTTTGACCAGTCGATCGTTGATGCTGCTATCGTTCAATGGCGTCGCCGTCTAAGCGCTTGTGTCCGTGTAAGCGGAGCACATTTCGAGCACCAATTCTTACACTTTTAAGCAGATCTGTCATAACAATCAAAAACTCTGCTAAGGAAACCATATTTTACTTTACTGCGTGCTAATTAAGTCGTCAGATAGTTTGTTGCATGTAAAAAAAATTAATCGTTATATAAGAAATTGGTACATCTGTGTTTAACAAGGTAGTGCGGTGACATGAGTCAGGTGAGGTGGAAAATTTATGTATAGCATAACATTTAAGCTACTTTGCCATCTACCTACCAAAAATTATTAAAATTGGTGGAAATTTGACGAAGTTCTGACAGAAACAATTTTGCACAGTTTATTTTGAGACACGGTGTAGATGAAATCCATGACACAGTGAAACAGGAAATACTGGAATTTGCTCAAAACCAGTTGCTTCGTGAATCCGTGCGAGATGATCACCGTGAATTCATCGAGCTGTCGATCATCTTTCTCGGAGATTCACCCGTACGTGGAATCAACTTCATGGCACCAGGTGGGATGCACCATGCGAGGTGGATGTCAAAAGTTATATACTCATTAAAAGTCTGGATGTTCCGATCACAATTTAAGCTTACAGCATTTGAAGAGAAAGGCCTCCGTAAGATGTGTCTTTGCTGTCATCATTTATCTGAAAGGCTGGTTTACAGCACCACTAGCTGCCAGTGTTCCTCGCAATGACCTTCAACTGCTTCAAGATCTCTACAGCTACAATCAGTATGATGAGAAAATTGCAACTACTACGTGCAAGAAGCTTGAGCACCACTTATGGTAGGCCTACCTGTCAGAATATTTAGTGGGTCTTGCTCTTTTCGATCCCAAATTGTCGTGTGAGACAAAACGAAAAGTGGCGACTGCATTACAGTCCAAGCAATCTGTTCCACTTGGTTCAAAACGAATCAAATTAGGAGCAAGCAAGGCCTCACAGCACAACTTGGAGGACTTCATAACTACAAGCACTCGTGATCTTCTTAGTGGTGGTGGGGGGTGGATGGTGGGTGGTGGTGGTGGTGGGGGTGGTGGGTGTGCAGGGATTGAAACTTATAACCCCGGGGAACGCCGGGTAATCCAGCTAGTATATATATATATACAAACACACAACTATCTATATTAATAAAGCGAGAATTCTGTGTGTGTGTGTGTGTGTGTGTGTGTGTGTGTGTGTGTGTGTGTCCCTCTGTCTGTCTGTTTGACCGGGCTTAACTTCTACAATTTTGCACCTTTTCACTCCAAACCTTCACTGCTGTGTCGGCCTCGGCTTCGGACACCCAGTGGAGGGGTTCGCGTCCCCCGTTTTCACCCCTACCATGGTGAAAATCCCCCAAAACTCTACCCACCCGACCGTCAATCACGCGCAAGCTCGCCTATTCCACTTAAAGCGGTTCTATTTATGACGCCGATATTCCCCAACGTCATTAATAATGCGCGTAACGACACCGCGGTTCTATTTATGGCGCCGGTATTCCCCAACGTCATTAATAATGCGCATAAATTGTTTACTTTCGCACAAAATTTAATGACGTTCGATTCGAAGTATATTCATCGTTTTACAGCAAAATTTTAACACATGTATGTTCAAAGACAAAGATCTTAATTATTTACAGTATATGAAACAACCAGTCTGCTTTACTAAGGGCGAGGCCGACTACAGACCGGCAGTGAGGACTAGATTTCTGGCGATTTCTTTAACACGCCAACGCCCGGTTCAGCCTCTTCGACTGCGAAGCAGTCAGTCTACGGGAGACTGCGAAGCAGTCTCCCCCACAGGTCGCCAGACGCCACAAGGGCGTCCAAGACTGCGAAGCAGTCGCCGCCAGAGGGCGACTGCGAAGCAGTCAGTCCACGGCAGAGGTCGCTAGACGCCAGAAGGCGTATACAAGACTGCAAAGCAG